>CM076576.1:644453918-644584531 GCA_034641835.2 Pinus albicaulis
TGTCTATGAATGTTGTTCTTCTGAGGGTCATCGGTCCCTTGGGTTTTGTGGATTTGGATGGAGGGTTTAGCATTAGGGAAATTTTGAGGTCTAAAATGGGCCTCTTTAGGAAAATGTACAATCAATATTCACTTTATCAGTACCAATCACATTTTAGGGGATGACATCATCCCTACTGGTTGAGGTGGCATTGCTTGAGTTAAAGGTACTTACTTGTCACATTATTAATGGTGGATAAAAACTCATGGTTAACCATGGTAGTGCTCTAAGTATTTTTGAAGTCAAAGTAAAGTACTCATAATAAATGCAATTTCACACTTTTTGAATAAAAATATATTATTGTCATTTCATATTTCTTGAAAGAAACAATGCATGTCCCTATATATTTATTGTATTATATTATATTATTTTTATATAGTATATTAATTACATGTTATTATACAATTTAAATACTATAAATTTTAATTAATAGCATATAATATAATTAAGAATTTATAAATTTATATTTATATTTTATTTTAAGTTATTTAAGTACAAAGGACAAATGCATTAGTTGTTCAATGATAATGACTTTTTCTTGAAAAACTTATTCTTATTTATAGTCACATCAATACAATTTTTTTATTAATTTTATTTTGGTACAACTTTTGAATTGAATTTAACTATGGTTACATGGATTTTGGTGCAAAAAGTGAATTGCAAATTCATAAATATTATTTTATTGGTTTAACTATTATTTTATTATTTCCTTAGGAGGCCCATTTTAGACCTCAAAATTCCCCTAATGATTTGTTTCTAAATTTTTCTTTCTAGTCATTCATAAAAAAAAACTACTTCTATTCAACCTCTATATTTTTGTTGAAAAGCGGGACAATGGGAAAACATTTTTCATACCAATATGCATGTTCTTACCTTTCATTTTTAATACCCAATTCTTCTTCAGCAAAAGAAAAATAAAAAACATCACTTGTAAACACTCTCCCCGACAACGGTGCAAAAATGTTGGCTCACTAAGATGTATATTTAAATACAATCCTAATACCTACATTAATCATCAACCCAAGGTAAGTATTTTTATTTCAAGAGTGTTCATCACAATCTATGCAAGTGAAACTAGAGGTTATTAAATCGAAATCGTTGCAGAAGCAAAATCTAATTCTTGAAGTTCAATAAAAGAAATAAAAGAAATCATTAAATAACTTTAACCAATCAATTCAACTTAATTCTAATATGTTCTATGAAAGAAGATGGAAATACAAACTTATAGGAATTCACAATGAACCAGAATTACAGACTAACATATACATCAACCTATTAAAATCTACAACAATCTATTAATCAGGCAGGGAATATTGGAGTAATTGAACAACAAGTAGCACAGTCAGGTTCTGCAATTAAAATTATCAATGGCTGATCAACCAACAAATTCACTACGAATGAACAACAATCTAGTTATTCAATTAACTTGCGAGAAATAACATTCATGAAGTAGATGAAAACAATTAAGACTTTAAATCAATAATATGCAAACCACTCAATGTTGATGAAATCCGGATCAATTATAAATTCTATAAAACACAAAAATGATTAATTATAAAACAGGGAAATGAGAATTAACACAAGACAATAGTAGAACTCTCATCGATTGCGCCCAGAATCTCCAGAAGTCTCTGCCGGATGATTTTCAGAATATGATTATGGAAAAGCTAATATCTCTTTCATTAAATTTAACAGAGAGAATACAACATCGCTTAGCACGAAAGCTTCTTGTTCAGAAGAAATGAAAATAAATACAATTACAACAAATGAATAATCAACCCTTATTCTATTCCATCTATTGATATTTTATATCTTTATAGAGAAACAGAATAGATATAGGGGAATCCTTAGGATCAGGAGATCCTGAGGATTTCACAACTATCTAACAGTTTGTGCTATAGAATTAGCAAGGCCCTCCTTGATTTTCGTTGGCCTGTATAAATATAAATGAGATCGTTTTCCTTTTCCTAACCGGTGTTGTTCAATCGTTTGAACATCAGTTAATCAGTTTGGATTTCCTGCACCTAAAAACAACGGAAGTTAGCCTTTTTCCCTCATAATTACATAATTTATTGATTACTATTTTTACTCTTTGTTTATAATGAATTCTTCCAGATTTACTCCCAAAATGAAGATAAACATATGAAAGTTAATAATAAATCAGGTTAATCATGAGGGTAAAATTTACCTTTTTCATGACCCAACAATGTTTCCCCACTATTGGATTATTTTAAGATCCCGATAGAAGCATTTTGTGTCATAGTTCTGATTCTTTTTTATCCCGTGGAACTTCTACGACAAAGTTGAACAATTTAGTCATAATGTTCCTTGGATATATCTATTTCCATAGATGCTTATCATGTCAAGGAAGTCATCCCGAATTCCTCTAATTAGAATTGTTTTAACTATTTCCTTGTCCACATTACTATGTTAAGATATTTACAGATTGTATTGAAGGCACTCAACATACTCTTCCAGGTTTTCATTTTCTATTTGAGTTATATAGAAAAAATCTTCTGTCTCATATCTGTAATGATAGTAGTTCTAATAATTTTCTTGACAAGTCTTCTTCATCCCATCCTAGGAGGTAATGGATCCCCGAACGAGTCCCATGCACCATCTTAGTGCAAATCCTTTTAGCATAGCTGGGAACAATTTTATTTTCTGTTCATCGATGGTGTAATCATAACTCTTGCAGAGGACATCAAATTCAAAGAGCAATGTATCTAGATATTTAGTAATTGTACCTTAAAAAATAGGAAGTGCATATAAAGGGTTGTTCTTCATTTGCGCCTATCCCTGGATATTTATAATGGGGAACTCAAAGGTGGTAATTGAGCTTCATGCCATTTGGTTCTACCTAAAATATTGAGGTTTTTGTATAATTGTTACAGGTGGCTCCCCTAATGGAGGAGATTTCTTTCTTTTTTATGTTGAGGGTTGCTCAGGTTGTTCAAGTTGTTCAGGTTGCTCAAACTATTCATATCGTCTAGGTGGTCCTAATGATTCCACAACACCCTCTGCAACAGAATTCTCAATAGATTGTTTCACATCACACTACAACGAAAAGACCCTCTAGAAGAGGTTAGAAAGGAGGTTTTTAGTGTTATAAAATTGGCCAAAATTGTCAAAAACACATTTGCTACAACATCCGTTTACGGTTACGGAGGTTTTTGCAGAGCTTTTAACAGAATTTCAACACAACTAAAAAAACTGGGCATCCGGAGGTTATTACGGATGTTTTTTTCATCGGTGCACTACTAAGGTGTCAAGGCACCGGTGCGTGTCATCTAGAAGGTGGCCTGGGGTAGTCAAAGGTGCATGCACTGGGCCGTCAAGGTATACAACCTCACTGGGGCGCATTGTTGGTGATACAATGCACGGGACCATTCTAATTGGTCTTTGGATTTGTGCGGTGTGCATAGGTCGTCTCAATGCACCAGTACATCGAGTTATAGAAACGCACCGGTGCACAGAATCATACAAACGCACCATTTTTTCTAATTCATATTGGTATTTGTGCGGTGTCCACAGGTCGTACAAATGCACCGGTGCGTAGACTCACATAAATGCACTGGTGCATAGTGTCGCACAAACACACTGAGATTTATAATTGGTATTGGTATTTGTGCGGTGCCTATAGGTCGTAGAAATGCACGAGTGTGCTGTATCATACAAATGCACCGGTGTACAACAACTAACACACACTGGTGTTCATTTTGTATTTTTAGAAACATCGACTTGTGACAGTGCAATTATTGTGATTTTTTAAAATTCATTATTCATCAGAAGTTGACACATCTTATAAAAATATTCATATTAATTAAATTTTTATTAATGCATTTGAATGTGATGCTTGGATTAATTTGTTATATCACATCGTAATTATTGTGATTTTTTAAAATTCATTATTCATCAAAAGACGACACATATATTATAACAATATTCATATGAATTAAATTTTTATTAGTGCATTTGAATGTGATGTTTGGATTAATTTGTTATATCATATCATCAAATTTTCATATCTCTTCATTATAATATTTAATCATCCATAATTTTAACTGGTGTTACATTTCACAACAGTAAATGGAGAAATCTAATAGTGGGTTGCATTACACACACACACACACACACACACATATATATATATATATATATATATATATATATATATATATATATATATATATATAAGTCAATCTTTGTCATACAAAATGGGATAGTTATTGGTATCCCTTTGTCTTTCAATTGGGACACTATGTCCATTACATTAAACAAAATGTCTGATTTCACAGATGAATATTTCTAAAAATACAATGCCTTGCTTTGATATCCAAACATAGTGATCATCATTCTTCACTTGAACTGCTGTCACTGCTAGAGCTACTTCCATGACTTGGGTTATTTTCATGAATGTTTTGTTCACGGTGTTGATTGTTTTCTTCTTCTTAACCTACCATCTACAAACATAAAAATAAACTGTAATGAGTGTATATACATTATTGAGAATAATGAAATTGCAATATTAAATAATATACATCAATGTAAATCGAAAAGAAATGATGTACCATAGCAACAATTGACTCATGAACTATACACATTCTTTCAAAACCATGTAGTATGTCATCTTTCAATATTTCATCTGTTGGCACAATTTCATACTTTATTTCCAGCGAGTTTTATACCTCATAACAAATCATATATTTAATATAAAATAAATTTTTTTCTATTAATTATAGACGGAGCTAAGTAAAACAAAATCGATAGATGCTTGCAAATTCCACAATTAATTTATGATATGCCAACATATACTCACAACCCATATTTAACCCAATGTTAATCAATTCGTCTGATGGTTCTTCTTTGTATGTTAGCACCTGTTTGAAGACATTCAATGATGATTTTTGTAAAATAACTTAAAAAATACAAAAATGAAATCTAGTTAAGTTGTTATAAGGAAATAACAATTACTCACAAACTTAGATATCAACCACTTTCTTCTTTTTCGTCCTGTTTTGTGTATTGAATGAGTTCCATTTTCTTTTCTTTTCCACAAGAAAATACTTGAAAATTAATATTTAATGCTAAATTGTTTATTTATTGTACCTAATGATCGAAAAATTCAATGATTACATATTACATTTGAAGCACGTTGTTGTTGATATGGCTCCTTCTGCGATGCAATTTTGTCCATTTCTTTGACCATCTCCTTGTACACCTTTTCGGACATTCCTACTGGCATATTTCTTATATCAACTCGTTCATCTTTTGAGATTTTCATAATCTTCCTGAAAATGTAACATGACAATAAACTATTTATTTTTTATATTGATATATGAAAAATAAATATAACAAAAGCGATATTTATAAATAATTCTAGACAAACATTTAAAGGAATATTACTTTTTCATTCCTTCTTTTTTGTTGTTGTACGTTTTTGCTATTAAAAGTCTGACATGTCTCATTGACCAATTCTCTGGAAACTCTTTCTGTAGTTTAGATAAAATTTAGTTCTTGGAATCATTGGATTGATTTGTGTATTGTAAGTGGAAAGAACGTCTATACATTCATTCCACTAGATCCCTCAAAAATTTGTAAAAGTTTTTCCCCCTTTCGTTAACCTCTAGCACCACTCCAGATGAGCTAAGGAGAAATTCATTTTCATTTGCATGTTCTATTTTTTTCTTTTCTTAGAACAACATTAATTTTCTGAGTTTTTGGTCTGTGTAGAACATTAAACAGATGTGAATTAATATATTGTTTGATGCATTTTATCTAACAATTTTAAGTATATTATTAATGAAAATTAAAAAAAGAAACTCATATTGGATCGATAGTATTTTTCATTCACCTGATTCATCCTTTTGCAATTTTTCCATCAAGATTTTATACTCTTCTGGTACTAGATCAGAAATAACATTATCGAGCTTCGTCATTTTGTGGCTCTGCATGATACACAATAAACAATACATATTAGTTAAACTTACATATAGTTCAAAAATAATATTTTTTTGTAAAGAATTTACAAAGAACTTGTCTTTTTTGCTTTTCTTGATGTGTTATCAGTATTTTTGTTACTTGATATCTTGTCAGCCATTTCTTTATCAATATAAAACCTGTGCCATATCATTCATTAATATATTTTATAAATAAATTGTCAACTTTTCAGGTAAAAAAAAAATCTCAAAAAATTGGTGCACCATTCATGGTGTACGCACCAACGTCAGTGCGTAGTGGTCTTATAAATGCACCGCCAAAATAGTATAACACATCGTACGATGCTCTGTGTCAACAAGGAGCACCAGTGTGTTACATGTTAACCACCGCATTGATTTACACAGAAAAAATAATAAAAATCATCCAGTGTTAGTTTTTGTAGCATAACGCTCCGCGCAAACAAGGGACCACCATACAGTGCTCTTTATCAACTAAGAGACTTGGTTTGATGTGTTATATGTTACATGGTGCACCGATTAACACAATTTTTTTTTTTTGCGAAACAGCATGAGCGCAGTGCACCATAATGAAATAGCGCACCGGTGCCCTATTTTACATATGGTGAACTGATTAAAAAAAATTGTTTTTAATGTTTTTATCACACAGTACTTCCGCGGTGCGCTGGGATAATCCAGCGCACCAGTGAGCTAGGTTACGTCGAGTGCACCGATAAAAAAAATTATGTTTTTAAAAATTCACACATGGGCCAACATGGATTGGGATCCGACTATGCAAGTCGTCCCGTGGGTTGGATGTCTTAGGCCTATACATAGCAATAAAAACCCTATAAATCTAAAATGAAAAGTCATAATTCTGAAATCACAGAAACAAGGAGAAGAAAGAGCATAAATAAAAAGAATTTAGGGTTTAGGGTAAAATTTTATTTTATTTTATTTTTATTTTTTTTTCTTCTGAAAATGAAAAAGAAATTGAATTTTTTTCCTTACCGCGTAAAAAAAAACAATAAACTTTAATCACGAGATCATTTGAAATTCTATGCTATAGGGTTTGAATCACCAGAGGTTTGGAATTATGAATGTCTGAATACTTCTGTTCAAACGTATTTCGCTGCTCCACAGTGCTCTCGTGCTCTTTTGCTCTAGGTATGTCTCGTGCAAATCTCTAGCTGAAATTTTTTGCAAAAATAGTGAAATAATGAAAAGTGTTTAGTATTTAAAGAATTGTTATATGAAATTAGATTTTCGAAAATATTTTGCCACCCATTTTTCAATTTACTGTTTTTTTTTTTTTCACTTAAAGAAAATAGTGTTGCACTTTTTTTATTTGCGGTTATTCGTCACCGGTGCATCACTTAATAGCACCGCACTAGTGTGTCAGTTTATAACATGGCACAAGTGCATAGTAATGAAAACGCACCGGTGCGGTGATCTGTACATTAGCACCGATAACAAGAAGTCCATTTTTAAGGCACCAAAATTACTTTTAGGTGTGTGCACCAAAATTTGTTGTTGATTTTGTTCAAATGCAGGAAGAAAATATCATAATTATATCGAATGGAAAATTATTCAAAATCCAACTCGTTCCATAATATTTCTCAAAGTACATCGCGGAGTTCTCCCTATCCATCTCGAGATATAATATTTACTTCAGATTTTATTTATATTTTCATTATCTAATTGAATTTATGTTTTTTATCCATGTCAATCATGCATAGCTTAATTAAATTTATAATGTATACAAATTTGCAGGTTCATGCAAATTCATAATTGAGTTCAGATGCAC
The DNA here is from genome assembly GCA_034641835.2 of Pinus albicaulis. Lineage (NCBI taxonomy): Eukaryota > Viridiplantae > Streptophyta > Pinopsida > Pinales > Pinaceae > Pinus > Pinus albicaulis. Next base: position 644,461,701 of record CM076576.1, read on the forward strand.
AAAATATTCAAACAGCTCCAAAATGTCGGAAACTTTTATCAGGAGCAGCATACCGCAAGGCGCATTTGGTAGATGAAAATGGACAGCCACTTCACCTTTCCAATTGTAACAATATTGCATCTTCTAACCACAATCCTGGGACAATGATGGTAATGATTATAATTGTTTGGTTTATTGATTAATGTAATTATTTCAACGTCAAACCAATTAATCATGCAATATTGTCAACGTGGTTACTAAATGATATCATATATTTTGTACTAATCATGTTCAAATAATTTTTTTTAAAATTATTAGGATTCTAGTGATGATGAGCGACCTACCTACCATCTTCCATTACACCCCACGACAATTTCAAATTGAGAGAAGACTGAATTAAGAGAAAAAATTAGAGAGTAACAATACCAAGAATGGTTGAATCAACCACCGATTCAATTCCCGCTACGTCCTGATTCACGAATTAGGATTGACTAGAACAATAGTAGTTCTTCACAAGCTGAAAATAGAGGCAATCAAATAGAGGTTGGTATGGATGATTAATTAAGGGATACGACTTCCATTGAGATAATGTTGTTAGATGCATTCCAAAACGATAATCAACTAGGAGATGATGCTCATATCGCTGACACCTTTTTCGAAAGCCTTAAATTTGCTTCCACCACCCCTCTCTTTGGACCTAGTGTTCAGTCAAATTCTACCCAGTTTGGGAAAACGATGTACTGTACAACTTGAAAGCAAAGTTTGGCTTGTCGAATGCATGTTTCTCAGAAATTTTGAGTTAAGTTACCATCAAGTCCTCCCTTATATAAATTTGAGAAATATAATCAATACACAATGAACATTATAAATGGTAAATTTTATTAACGTTAATAATTATATCGACATTAATGTACATTTATTAATATATTTTTTCATGATCACCAACTACAGGTTATTCAAAGATAAGGTTCTTTCGAGTGATAATGTATTTCCCGGTAGCTGCGAAGAGGCAAAGAAATTGTTGAAAATGTTGGGTGTTGAGTACATATCATATCATGCATGTCCAAATGATTGTATTCTATATAGAGGAGAATATGCAGACAAAGAGATATGTCTGAAATGTGAGCATGACATGTAAGATAAATAAAAAAAGAAGGGTAAATCACGTACTGGTCCTCTTTTTAAGATATTGAGGCACATGCCTATAATCCCAAGGATTCAAAGGCTCTTTCATTGCAAAGAATTAGATAGGTTTCAAGGATGGCACGCCTCACAGAGAAGTGAGTTGGGATTTATGCGAAACCCAACTGATTCAATAGCCACGAAGAATATAGAGGATACATGGCCCGAAAAATTCAAGGATGAAGTACGAAGTCTATGACTTAGCATAGCCATGGATGGCGTCAACCCATATTCCATCCAGAACACCAACTATTTTGTTTTTCCTGTCGTAGTGATCAATAACAATATCCCCCCATGGTTTTCTGTGAAGAATGAACATCTTATGTTGGATCTCATAGTCCCTGATAGAAGACAAGTGAAGAATATGGATGTTTACTTACAACCACTGGTAGATGAATTGAAGGAATTATGGGATGAGATAAATGTATAAGATGTATCAAGACCCATCACAACAGAGAGGAGTTTTACATTGTATGGCATATGTGATTACACGACACATGATTATCCAGGCTTAGGAGTTTGCTCTGATAAATTACATGTTTAATTTATTGATTTGTTTATATACGTAACCATATTATTTCACATATGAGTTATTTAATTCATTGTAATTATTCTGATCTTCATGATATTCTTTAACGTGCCATGCATATTAATTGTATACAATAATCTCGCAGGTCTTGTAACAAAGGGTATTTTGGATGTAAATGTTGTGGACCTTCTCTGAAAGCTAGATGGTCCAAGGACCTATGAAAGCCAGTGTATGATTGCTCTAGGGTATTCGTCCTAGAAGGACACCCTTACAGAAGAGCAACATCTGCTTTCAATGGTAAACGAGAGAGAACCAAAAAACCTCCAATAGCGACACCATCTGAATGGCTTAGAGCATATGAGAGAGAGAAGGAGAAGGATTTCATAGAAATGTTCGATTCAAATGGGGATCCTATGTTTGATGATCCAGAATTCTTCAACACCTATGTTGAGAAATTGCCCATTGGGATGAAAAGGAAATCTATCTTTTATAACCTCCCATATTGGGAGAATCTTAAGATTACCCACTTATTAGATCCCGTGCATATATTTAAAAATGTTTCATCTTCTTTATGGAGGAACATATCATCGAAACAAAGTGACACATTGGCTATTAGGAAAGATCTTATTACTTCAAAAACTAAAAAGAAACATTGGCCAAGACAATTAGAAAGTACAAAATCAGAGGCAAGCGTTGGTCCCTCTAATTCATGGTATTTCAAAGAAGGTGATCTCCCATGGATTTTGAAAAAAGATGATCTCTCTTTGGCAAAGGAAGTTATAATGGGTGTGAGGGTGCCATCTTCATACGGGTCTTCACTACAGTGCAACTTCACTGTGGATGACCATTTGTCGGGGTTGAAATCGCATGACCATTTGAATCTTCTAAGAGTAAAAATAATGTCAAAAGCATGATTTTATTATTTTTTATATTAATAAAATTTATCCCATGCAGGGATCATAAAAGATAACTAATTTTGTATATTATTACACGTGTTTATAACTTTCAATGTAATTATCCTTTGTTCGTGCATGGGTGTGTGAAACATGAATTCTCTTAAGACCTAGGACGTGCCATATCTAAATTATATGCATTTTTACGTTGGATCACGTCAAAGGAGATTCATGTGGCTAACATTCCATGATGGCGTCAAGAGATAGTTGAGATTGTTTGTATGTTTGAGAAGGAACTGCTGACGAGTTTCATGGACTTGCAAGTTCATATTCTAATCCACCTAGTAGATGAAGTTGAATTAGTTGGGGTGGTTTCTTGTTTTTGGATGTTCTTCTTAGAGAGGTACATGAAGAAATTGAAAGGTTTTGTTCGACAAACGGAAAAACCCGAGGGGTCTATGACAGAGGAGTACATATCGTATGAGTCTTTCTATTATGCCAGTGAGTACATCAAGCATATCGACAACAGACGAGGTGCGGTGATTTGGGACGATGAAAGGGATGAAGACAAAAGAGAAGGGGAGTTGCTCCAAACGAGTGGGAAAAAGAGCTTTATAAAGAGTAAGCGACTTATAATTTTTCAAATTTACACAAAGTAAATATTCATGTTGAACTTCGATATAATGTATATTTTGATCTCTATGTACTATATAATGTCGGTTTGATTTCACCAGCGAATGCAGAAATTGAAGCAATCAATAAATTTGACACAACCATGGGTCGCATTGCACGAACAAAAGAGGATGAAATGGATAGTGACAAGAAAGAATTTAGACGGTTGAATGGTAGAAGTGTGCCTTATCCTGGTCATTTAAAAGAAAATATGCCAAAAATATGCCCCAACAGTTGGGTTGCTGACCAAGTCAGAGCGAAATACGGTGCAACTGGTCGTTACCCATGTGCTGAAGAGGATGCGCTAAACGTAGGGATTGGGTGCAACAACTCAGTAATAATATATTTAATTTATATGTAGTTTTGAAACTTATAAGACATCTATATTTCATATTTTAACTGTTGGGTTATTATAAGACACATGACACTATGATTTTTTTAGGTTTTTTATAATAGGTGCATTTGTTCCCATCTATGTGGGCATATGGACACCATTTTCGCATAGAAAATGTCGATGCTGGAAACATCACACAAGACTGTGGAGTTGAAGTCGAGTTCGAGCAATCTAGTCGATCTAGCCACCGTGATCAAAACCAAGTACGAGGGACGTTAGGTTACGTCATAAAGATACAAGAGATCATTGAAGTGGATTTCTCTTATTTTCAATGTGTTATTTTTAGGTGCAAGTGGTGGGACACCTTTGATCAGAATTTTGTAAAGGAAGATCACGATAGTAGGCTGATATGTATCAACTATAGAAAGATGTGGGATGAAGCTAAGAAGCCCTATGTTTTCCCCAAACACTGCAACCATGTGTTTTTTTACCCAGATGTTTTGGATAGGGATTGGTGGTTCGTATTGAGACATGACCCTAGATCAAAACATATTTTTGAGAACAATAGTGTTATCATGCCATGCGAGCTGAAAGATAATGAGGGTGATCATGAGAATCAAGAGTGATATGGTACATGTGTTATTTCATCAATATTTATACTTTTTAAGATGATTTTTTCGAAACATGATAATACGTATTTTCAATTAATTTGGTAATTTGCATTGTTTTAATGTTAAAATCAATATTTCAGGTTTTTAAACTTTCGTGGTTATAGTTATTGTTATCAGAAATCGGATTATCCACGGTATCATAGAAGACTTGTCGATGTTTCGAATCCAAATGGGGATCCATCTTAAGGACGAGAAAGAGTGGATCCCCATTGGGATTCGAAACGTCGACAAGTCTTCTATGATACCGTGGATAATCCGATTTCTTATAACAATCAATATTTCACTTGATAATTTGCAATTATGTTGATCTAAAAAACAATGGCGTATTGTATAAAGTTCTTTTTTTATTATTTAAGATCATAATAAAATAATGATAATTCTAAAGCACATGAATTTATTTGCATTATTTTCTAAACTTTATTATGTTATAATAATTCATATTATTCTAGATTTATTAGTTTACAATTATTTAAAATTTTAAAAATTTACAAATTTAAAATTTTTAATAAAATAATTTCACATTAATACAATTAAAATTTTACAAATATTTTACATACAATTAGAATTAGAATTAGAATTAGAATTTTACAATTTCACATACAATTACAATTACAATTTTAGAATTTTACATACAATTATAATTACAATTACAATCATTTCACAGTAATACAATTAAAATTTTACAAATATTTTACATAGAATTAGAATTACAACTACAATTACAATTTTACAATTTCACGTACAATTACAATTTTAGAATTTTACATATATACAATTACAATTTTACAAATTTAAAATTTACGATTACAATCACAATTTTACAAATTTACATATATACCATTACAATTATAATTTTAGAATTTTACATACAATTAGAATTATAATTAAAATTTTACAATTTTACATATATACAATTACAATTAAAATTGCAATTACAATCATTTCACAATAAATTAAATATTACAATTACAATTAAAATTTTACAAATATTTTACATATAACAATTACAATTAAAATTAAAATTAATACAAATACAATTACCATTTTAGAATTTTACATACAATTAGAATTACAAATATTACAATTTTACAATATCATGATCATTTAATATTAAATTAATTAATAAACATCACGATCATGATAACCATTGTACAAACATCATATTTTACTAAAAAACACATTCAAATTCACTAACATCATCGTGATCATGATCATCTAACAAAACACAATTAGCATTATATAACATCATCACAACACAAACATCAAATATACATCTCCTGTGAAATAACTGCTATCACATACACATCTATTTTCAAGCTGCACATTAAATGAACATATCTAACATGACCTAACAATATACACATCATGATGATCACCAACATGTACAACTGCAACATGAACATAAAATACATGGAGCATATATATATATATATATATATATATATATATATATATATATATATATATAACTGAATAATGTCAAAAATATACAACTATAATATAAATGTCATATATCAACTAGTGGTACATCATTAATCGCAGTACTAGTCGAGGCCTGCTCAGTCAATGGTGCAGCGTCGACAAGCTCAGTCGATACATGCTAATCATCACGTGCTTGTTGATCTGATACTGGTGCCTCGTGCTAATTAGGATCAACTGTCGGCTACTCATCGTGATGACTGGACATGGTCGATGGTCCAACCTACTCTCCATGATGATTACTACTCGTGCTAGTGGAGGTTGCTCATCTGGCGCGGTACAAGGTGAACCATCATCAGATGATGTTTCGCTGCTCGCGAATTGTCGATCACATGCTACATCTCAACCATGCCTATAACGTTCAACAGTCCTCCTCAGCCGCATAACTAAGGTCGTAGCTCCTACGACATGCCGCATCAGGCTCTACATGTCACGCGACATGCCTCTCCATATATGTAATAGCCTACCATCAACCTATATGTCTCTCATAATAGCGGGCTTGACTCCTGCCTCAACAATCAATGCACAGAGTTGGTCGCCCTACTCCAACCTGAATCTGCTATCAAGCCTACTGCGCCTAGCAAAAGGTAGTACTGGCGCACCAGCAGGAGCAGGTCTCTCTGCACCGGCCTCATGATCATTGGCATCTGGCATATCCTCGCCATCAAAAGGCCCAATGTATGCAAAATATATACAAGTACACAACAATAATTAGACAATTTCATTACAAAATTTAATAAAAACAAGTTAAATATTATGTTAGAATAAATTTAAATAAAACAGTAGTATTACCTCTATCATTCGGCGGCTCATCATTTGTGAAGAGGATGTTGGCACACCCTCTCTAATCCAAACCAGCATAAGGACAGGGGGCCATAACAAAGGGATGATCGTCAACACTGGCTAGCAAATCCAGTGCATCATGTGATATCCTCACAGAAAACTCAGTCTCGCCCCTCTTGGGCATCATCTGTCCCCACATGTGCATCCGAGCATGCAACATCGGCCTACGAGGATTTCAAACAAAAGTAGGCCTCGTCTCTGGAAACCTCTCAAAAAATAAACAAAATAGCTCTAAAGAAAAATGGAAGTTGACCCTCCCTTGTGCCTGAGCACGACATCTATCTAAGGCTATACAGAATTGCCGCAAAAAAAATGGCAGACCACCTGACAAGTCGTGGCTCCTGTACTAAAGAATCAACATAATATAGAAGCGGGAAACTCATGCGTTTCCCATCACTGGTGTTGTGTGAAATGGTCGAAATCAGAAGTGAGAGGCACCTCACCGCCTCACTACCAAATGCAGCAATACCTAACTACCCTCCGGAGACCTGAAAATCTGAAGGAGACAGTATATCCGCACTAATGTATCTCTGGGAGTATGCCAACTGACTCCCTGCTACATAACCAACTGGAACATCTGGGAACAAGGGAAAATCCACCCCTCTCCTCGATAGCACAGTAATTACATAGACGTCCTCCTCAGTGGGCGGGTACCACTGGTTATGACCAACACGGAAATTTTGTAGGTGGGCATTCCACCTGTGGATAAGATGTCGCAAAAACACACCATGGCCCTTTAAGGAAGTAGCCTCCTCATAGAACTTGAGGAGGCCTACCTGCCTTAGGAGCCCCTACGTCGCTACTGTAATAGGGCGAGGGAACGCATCTCTCTCCCTCTCTCGTGCCTCCTACTTGCAAACCATGTTATACTGGTCCGCCTATTGTTGTTGTTGTTCCCTCTGTTCTTTCCTTTCGCGTCTCTGAATCATTGACATATTAAATACAATTTTTTTATTAAATGAGACATTTATTTAGGAATATACATATATAATTTTTTTTGGAAAAAAAAAACAATCGGTGCGCCACAAAAAACAGGCATGCACCGGTAATGGTGCCTCTTTTTTTGTCGCGCACTTGATGCAGTGCTCCAACAAATTTCCAGCACACCGAAGGCAGTGCACATGAAAATTTTCAGCGCACTACCCTCCTGGCATTGTTCTTAAGTCAACGGTGCGGTGGTATAACAAACCGCACCGTTGACTATGGATTGGTGTCGGAGGGCGGTGCGTTGACCAAACTATACTCCCTAGGGTGTATGGTTTGGTCAACGCACCACCCTCCTAACATCATTACTTAGTCAACGGTGTGGTATTTTACTATGCCGCACCGTTGACCATGTCGAAATGCCAAAATGTGGTGTGCTGACAAAAATACCCGCCCCGGGGCAGATATTTAAGTCAACGCACCACATTTCCATTATTCCATATGGTCAACAATGTGGCTGGGTAACCCACCGCATCGCACCTTTTTTAAATTTAAAATATCATGGTGCGCCTTTCTGTACCGCCCCGGTGCTGATACCGTAAGCACCGGTTGTGGTGCGACTGGTAAATTTAAAGGCAGTACTGCGAACCGGTGCGAGTCGAACGGCTCGAGTGCACCGCACGGGAAATTTTTTTTTTTAAACGGTTAATTTTAATTTAATTTACAATTCTAATCCGCTAAAAGGCTTAATTATGGAAAAACAAGAAAAATAGATGTACATTTGGCCATCGAGGAGGCATATTGGCTGTAGAATTTGCAAAATTAAATTTTCCCACCGTTTTGCAAAATTCAAAATGCAGATTGGTGGACAATGCAGAGCAGCAGTGCATGCAATGGGTGCAATGGGAGCACTGATGTCAGGGCGGCTCAGACAATGATAACTTGCACCAGTGCTTGAGAGCTCACAAGCAATGAAAAGTGAGAAATGTGATTTTTTTGCCGTAATTTTTTTTTATTTACCCGGTTCCGGTGCGCGAGGCTTTACAGGCGCACCAGTGAGGTTTCTTAAGACCGCACCGGGCAGTTTCAGTTTTGGCGCGCAGTTTTAGGACGCACCGGTACGGAATATTTTTAAAGCACCAGTGCGCTACAGTAATAATACGCACCGGGGTGGATTTGTACGGAGCACACGATGTTCAGTGTGCCATTGTTTTTTGCGCACCGGTGCTTTTTCTGGTTGAACGCACCGGTGCGGGTTAGGATGATAAGCGCACCGAACGAAAAACATCTGTAAAAAGTTCTACCCACCAACCTCCTCTAGTAACCTCTGCTACAAACGGATGTCTGGGGTATTTTTATAAGGGGTTCCTCAAAAACATCCGCTAGAAGGTCTTTTCCTTGTAGTGTCACTTCCTAAATCCAGGATACATTAATCAAGTGGTCGTTCATATAGAATTGATTCTAAATCATGTTCATTAGTGTCCCATTTCCTTCTATCAAGCCTTTCTATCCTTCCTCTATTGATACAGATGGAGTAGAAACTCTTAGTTTTGTCTCTGAGATCAAAGGTTCATAAAATTTGACCTCCTTAATACGTGCAACTAACACAGATGACTCAAGAGATGTTGGACTATGTAGAGCAGTTTTAGCTAAAATTTTCTTCTTAGATGTTTCTCCCTGAGTAGATGATTTGGCTTCATCCTTAATGATCTCCTGTATGTATGTTACTATTCCCAAATCCCAATTCTTCTTCTTTCTCCCATCATCCTATTATACATACACAATTAGTTTCTTACGGGGCATTATATTTCACTATTCATGCAATGCAATCCTATGTGCCTCAAATCCTCACAAGGTCAAACCCACTTCAGTATGTTGAAGCTATGTGTAGGTTCTTACCTCTCATCTTATTTCTTGGAAAACTTAGAGCCAGGAACACATCTACCACACTTTGCACTTTGAATCAATGCATGCAAACAATGCTAGGCACACATATGCACCTTTAATAGCCTCCCAAAAAATGACACCAAAATGTTGGGCATATCAATTGTCATTTTAATTCCAATCCTATTCACATATAAATTGTCAATCCATGTAGCATTTTTGTTTCAAGTTTATTATGCAAAATATATACAGGAAAAAATGGAAACTAACACTAATAAAATCTCAAAACAAATCATTGTAAGTATCACCCCCAATAATCCAACACACTTTCTATTACACTCCAAACCTTTCTCACACTTCAGAAATAAATCACACACGTTGCAGAAGAAGTCACACTTGTCACAAAATCACTCGTATTCAAAAGAAACAACACTCCTGGAAACCATTCAACACTTAAAAACTTGTTGTAACACCCATTCAATCAATTTAACAAACCAAGGAACTGTAATAGTAATCAAAAAATCATCACACCTAATGAAGGGAATAGTCATGGACTTACGCTGTTACAAATAATCAAGGATAAAATCCTACAACTGTTGAATACATGAACAAGATATGTAATAGTAACAGTAAATCACACATAAAATTTAATTTAGAGGAAATAAATGTGCTACAATACCTCTATAACTAGTGATCCCTGCTAAGAATTAGGTCTTTTCCTCCTTAGAAGGGGAAGGTGAATTACACAACACGAGAGCTAATCAATAAAGAGATATGGAGCCACGAACTGTAAAGAGTTGCATTAATGAAAGTTGCAGTACATGATTACAGTGATGGTGCTCCATCCTCTAATCTCTATCTATGCATGCCTTGTTGGAAAAGAGTACATTCTTTTATAATTTCAAATTACATTTCTATCTGTGAAAAGCAAGATCATCATGATAATATTTCGATTCTCATGTGATCCAAATCAAGATTATATAAAATATGTCTTGTAAAAAATTATGTTAATTGAAATGGAGTTGTAACAACTTTCTAAATTACAATGGTTTTTCAATTGGAAATCCCATCTGCTTCAACTAAGTCAACTACAATGTCAATAAGTTTCTATTTCAATGGATCAAATTGGCCCTAACCATGTGTTTGTCCATATCAGTCTTTGTTTCTAATAATAGAAGAACAAAGTATCCAAAATAAGCTTGGTGTTGTAGCAACATTGCCAAAATAGTCTTCGTTTCATCTTTAACGATGTAGAACTGGGGATATATCATCTTATAAGAGAATCTCAGTAAACCATGCCACCTGAAACAGCCCTTCGTCAATTCATTAATAAAATAGCCTAAAGAAGTTATCTTTTATGTGAAATTACAAACAAAACTAGATAATAAGGGTGACATGAAAAAGGGAACATAATTTAGTCAATAATGACTGACATAGTGACAAGGTGTGGCTTTTAATTAAAGTAAAAAATGGTAGGAAGGGATAGGAAAAATAGATGAAAAAAAATGCAGAATAATAAGATAGCATAATAGGTGAATAGATATATCAGAACACACATAATAGATATGTTTGTGAATTTTTTTAAGGATATTAAGACACAAAATAACGTGATAGCATAATAGGTTAAAAGATATATCTGAACACACTGAATAGATATGTTTGTGGGACACAATAAATATTTTTCATTAAAATATATGCATTACATATTTTCATAAAGCTTTTGTTGCTCGTGATCCTTAGATGAAGGAAGAGAAGAGCATACACTTCTGAATATAGAAAACCTTAGGACACAAGGTATACAATGTTCAGTCCTTATAATACTAGTGTAGCCCCTTATTGTTATTGTTGGTGTAGCCCCCTTATTTTTATTGTTGTACCCATGTATTCCCCCTATTTTTATTGTTGTATCCTTATATTGATTTCTGTTTTGTCGGTCAAAAGCTTCATTATATTATCATTTTAAAAGATACAATAAGAGACAAAAGATCTTCAATACAACTGAGCATCAAAGGCTTCAGCAATGAAAGGTCCAAATTGCTACAAAACACTAAGCCTGGAAGAGAGCCAAGACAACCGGTGTCTTTGGTTATTGCCGACACAAAAATGGAAAAAGAGTTGCAGAGAAATACACAAGGGAGGGGGATTAGGAGGAACTACTGAAGGTGCAATGAAGAGGCTTGCATGATTGTGAACATGATAGCCAATGTATTCCACTTGAATTTTCAGAGCTCGGAGGTGGTCGTGGGAGCATCGAATCTAGCTTCGAAGACTCTCCAGAGCGTCAAAAGTTTCATTATGCAAATGATGAATATCGTTAATGTAGGCAATAAGCTCGTTTCTCTCCTCACATCTCTATTCCTGAATGTTAGCCAAGTTGAGTTGTATGTGTTATAGTTGGGCCACAATCATGTCCAGGGTGACTAGGGCTTCCACCTGGCCCGAAGAACGGGTTGGAGAAACTGCCATAGCCGCCACTGAATGTTGGCTTTTTGTAGACACCGAGTCCAATTTAGGCTCACCATTTGACTGTCTTTCCTCCATACCGTGCCCAAGACCACCCCTGCATGCTCAGCCACATTGTCGCGGCATGCAACCTAAATCGCCACCCCACTCTGAGCTGAAGATATGAGGAGCCTCAAAAAACAAAAACACACAACCAAATTAAAACTGAAATTATGCTTGCCAACACCTCTTACCAGACCCCTAACGTTGGTCAGCTCTCGACTGCAAGGGTTGGCTTTGTCAGCAAAGTCTTGCTTACACCTTCGACGCGAACTGCATAGTCGGGATACGTGCACCAGGAAGCCAGGGCCTCCGAGCTCCATTGGAACTTGAAACAACAACGCTCATTGGCCTCGTCCACAAGCTTCAAGACTCGCACAACCACAATTTACCATCTGTTTGTTAAAACTCACTCCCAATTGGGCTCACTCTGCACAATGAGGAGTGTAGGTCCTAAACTAGACTCGGCTCCATTCACAATAGGGGAAGAAGTTCATGAATCCCACAACCAAACATAGAATCAGAGCCACTTCCACACATTCCCATAATTTCATTCCTCACCCTGCACAGGTGTCTCAAGCCTTGGCTTGAGCTTGGATTCTGAAACATAGGGTGCTCTCACACACCTCTCTCTCACCATTGTCAAGTCACTACAGATAGTGCACACACCACCCATAATCCTGGATAATAATCAGATTCCTGAAACATAGTGCAAGTACCCAGGCGCCATAACCCCCAGCGTGTGAGGGACCATTAATGCGCACATGTGGCGAGTGGAGGCCCGCCTGTCTCCTCCACCCATAACGCCTCCAATTGTCCACTTGAAGTGACACCCCCATGAGGGAGCCCTTTATTGTTATGTAGGATCTGATTATATTTTGACCCCTTAGAATCCTATATAAACAAAGGAGGTCTTGTCATTTGTATCATCCAAGAATTTTTCATTTATGTAATGTAAGGGAGGTTTCCCCCTTGAAGAAGATAATTTTTAAGTAGTTGATCTATCTTTTCTACTATTTTGTGAGATGGTTGCATAACAATTGTGATAAAAAACGAGAACAAAAACATAAAACTAAAGGCACATTAATCATTGGATCAAAACAATATATCTAAACTAAGATTCTTGAATTGGCGTGCCTATAAATATTAAGATGGTTTCTATGAAAAAGGTTTGTTCCTAAAAGAGAGTAATAGATAATATATTTAATATAATTCTCAATTCCTATATGCTTTCTTTCTTTCAATAATAGTATATCTTAGACACAAAACCCCACTTGTAAAAGATACAATTCTTATAACACTTCCAATAATTCAAATTTGTACATGTCATAATAGAACTCATTTTTTTATGGCTCTATTTGAAGAAAACTATGAAAACCAATCATATTAACTAACACATTGAAGCTTGGTATTTAGGCATGTTTTTTCTTGAGATATTTTTTATTCCAAATCAAAAAATTCAAGACAAAATGTCAAGTTGTATATTGTGATCTAACAAATGTTGTCTTGATGAAAATAATAACCATATATATAGTGTTAACAAAACCCATTTTGAAAAATTATATCCATCTATGGTTTAACTTAATAACAAAAGTGACATGAAGCATTTGCAAATATATTTAGCGACAAATGGCTTCAAGGATAGATTCCAATATGCTAAAATGGCTTTCACAATTGAAAATTTGCAAATATTAAGTTCAATATAGGGCTATGCTTGTTTGAACTAATGTTTTTCTAAATTTATGAGCTTAAAAATTTTAAAATTCTCTTGATGCTGAATTTAATGTGTATAATATAAGATAAAATCTCACCTACAGTGATAGGTATAAATCATTATTGCTAAAAGGTTCATCAAAACCAAAATTCCAATTAGGTGAAGATATATTTAAAAAAATTGAAAATGGGTAACTCATTTTGCCAAAATACATAAGGAAGACCACATTATAGATACACTAGGTGTCATGTGTACAATGGGTGCATTTACAAATATATTCAGTGACAAATTTCTTCAAGGACATATCCCAATATGCTAAAATGGCTTTCACAATTGCAAATTTGCAAATATTGAGTTCAATATAAGGCTATGCTTGATTGAAAAAATGTTTTTTTTTTATATTTATGAGCTTAAAATTTTCAAAATTATATCAATGTTGAAGTTAGTTTGTGATAAAATAGGATAAAATCTCACCAAGAGTGAAAAGTACTAATCAATATTGCTAAAATGTTCATCAAAACCAAAATTCCAATTAGATGAAGATGAATTTAAAAAAATTGAAAATGGATAACTCATTTTGCTAAAATACATAAGGAAGACCACATTATAGATACAGTAGGTTCCATATGTTTAGATGAATTAGGGAATATAGCTACAACACCACAACTGGTGATGTAGTTACGAAGATCAAGGGATATGTTGAATTAGTAGTTATGTATGGCTCTTGATGTCAGGCATCCTCTACAAATTCTAATGGTGTGAATTTGATGATGCATTTTTGTGAAATTTTTTGTTGTGTAATAGGTGAAGGATAAAAAAATAATGAAAACATTGGGGGCTCATGAATGTTTCATGTTGGTTGCACTGTCAAAATCTAGACCTGCTCGTGCATCAATGGAGGTTTAGGGTCAATCCATTAACTAAATAAATAAAATAAATCAAAAGAGATAGAGTCAAAACTTTATATTGTAAATAATATTCTATATTAGTTTGAATGATATGACATGGAAAGCAAAGAATGATTTAGTATTGTGTTAATCATATTGTCGAATCTAAATCTGGTTTTACCTAAAGATCTCATACATGAAGGAAAAAAAATCCATGGCTAATGCATCATCAATCACTTGGTCAATGAAATGTGTAGGGGAATGATTTTTGGAACATTCCTGATTAAGTGAAAAAAATGGTATAAACCCTAATGATTCCCTACTTTTTATTGAGAAGGGAATTCTGCTCCTTGCTCTTACATTTAGTCCTCTGATTCATTGAACACTCCCCATTGACTCCATGAATCCATATTGATAGGTTGTTGGGGACTTACTCTAGCATTTCTAAGAGCTAAGCTGCTAGATAAATGGAGTATGGTAGTGGAAAACGAGTGTAGAAAATTGAAAATTACTTCTCAATTACTTGGGTGGGTAAAGGCACTAGCATGCTTGATTTATTATAATGCACTCGAATTCCAACCTCCTCACTAATAGCACCATCCTCACTAACAATAGTTGTTGATGTATATGCAATGAAAGTTGGAGATGCAATGATAGACTATAGGGTTGTTGCTTTGGTTGATGAAGAAAAAGTAGATATTGTTGATTTGAGATTAGTATTTGACCAAGTAATAAAGGAATAATAATTCAATTTTGAACTGAAAAATAAAAAATATATAGACTATTACATCAAGCCCTAAAAATAAAAAATGGTAATCCTAACCCTACCTCAATGGTGATGGCCGAAAGTGTGCATCAAATGCTAAAAATGTAATACCCTAACCCTAAATATTTTTTAGACAACATAGTTGGTATAATTATATTGTGGATATTATATTTGGTATTTAGTTACAAGATTGATGGTATTTACCTACTATTAAAATTTTTGAGTGAATATCTTTTGGAAAGTGAGAGGGAAGAGGCGAAGATAAGTCATTGAGGAGGAATTCCTAACTATTGAGTGTTTTTTCCTTAACAAAGAGCTATTCTCCTCAACAATGAGCAATTTTATCCATTAAAACCTTCGACTGGGTGACCAATAGCTACATACACCCTCCTTTAATCCATCTTTTAGCCTTCAACGCTTGTTAGACATAAGCTAGTGGGGCCTTCCAACCAACCATCGAGTTCAATCAATGAAAATTGCATCACATAGCCCTTGGACAAATAGATCAAAAGACCCCAAGACAATTTTCCTTCTTAGTTCACGAATGGAAAAATAACTAATTTTGATGCAAATTAGCACACCACTCTAATACATGAGCACCGATTCAAACATCTAATCTAGAAACAAGAGGTGCATTCCCTATGCATGTATTTATTATGAATGCATTTTCTATGTGTATATATTTTGAAATAACTCACACTAGTTCAAGTTATCTCTAGGATCTAAAATAACTCGCATTGGCTCAAGTACAATCATTCTTTTTGCAAAACATGAGAAAAGTAAAAAAAACCAATATATCAAGATTTTATAAAATATAATCTTTTCTTTTTCCAAAAAGAATGAGAGGACATTGATATTATTTTATTAGAAAAGTGAGAAAGGACAAAGTACTAATATGACCATGGTTAACTCTAGGTTTCCATCTTTAACTCAACAATGCCAAGTCATCCCCATGGATGATGTAAATTTCACAATTCTAGTTAGTTCATATAAAGTGGATTTTGATAGTACCTTGTTTGTTTTGAGGCCCATTTAAAACCTCAAAATTACCCTAATGATTCCTAATATTTATATTTTTTCCAAGCTTGCATCTATTTTCCAACCCTATTAGTCCTCAACACCATTTAACTTACATGGTTGGGGTAGTATTCATTTTTCTTCGTGAAGAAAATAATTAGACAAATTTTATTAATTTTTGTTAAGAATTTCACCTTTGTTGTAAGGGAGAGAATTTATAGGAATGATGACCAAAGGACACTCAATTTTCACCCTTTAGAGTGTTGGGTTAAACTTGAGTTTGTCATAAAGGGATTGTCTACACACGCAACAAAATAGCCCATAAGACAGTTTTTTGCGAGACTTCAGTAATTTTTTTTTTCAAAAAATAAGGTAGTTGGAGTGTTTGAACCATTTTTTTTATGGTGGAAATGGATTTATCACCATCAAAAATCCTTGGGGCACCCAAAATCCTAAAGTTTGATAACTGTAACCAAAATTTTTAAAAAAAATTGCCGAAATTTTTCATAATGGTGAGTTTACCATTTCATTTTATGGGCCCATTGTATTTGGTAACCCATGGTACTTGTTGATGGTGTCTATATCTACCTATATTATTCATCATTCCCCATGAAAAAAAAATTAAATGTATTTCAATGATTTTCATTGAACATTTCAACTTTGTTATAGGAGAGATGATTTATAGGAATCATAACTTATAGGCAATAAATGTTAACTCTTTGTGAATCTTGACTTGGTTATAAAGTAGTCAAGATAACCTTGATATATTAATGTTAGGTTTACCATTTGCCCATAATTTTGAGCAACCCATGGTATTTTATATGATAAAGCCTATATCTCCCTATTTTGTTGCACAGTCTAACTAATTTATTGAAAAATGATTTTTTTTACTAAGATCAGGCAATACAATTTTGAACAAGATTGTGATTTCTCATTATTTAAATGAAAATTTTTTAAGTGTAAATAGATTCAACATGAAAAAAAAACCCTACACTCAAACTTTGCAAATTAAATAATTTAAAATTATGATTCCTAAAATTTTCCACAGGATAGATAAAATTGACCAAAACAAATGGCCATAAAAGAACCATTTCATCTATTATTTCGACTAAAAAACATTTAACTATTTAATTTTATTTTCTTTATATTTTTAAAAATTGATCAATATAAAGTAAGAAAAAACAATTTTCCACCTCTACATTTTAAAAAAAAAACCATCCACACATGTTGGCCTACAACCCAAGAGTCTCACCATTATTTATTAATACTATTTTTACCTTTCTAAATATAAGTCTTAGAAAACTTTCCAATTTATAAGAGGCTTGGTAGAAAATGGTTGTGTTTGTCAATAGGTAGAAGATGATGATGAACGAACGACTAATAATACCCAAGCTGATCTAACTGGGCTATTAATATTTGGATGGGATGATCCAAACCATCTGTTAAACCATACTAGGGTGAAAAGAGCACATTTAAAGAGAAATCTACCACCTGATAAATATGAACAAATTATTAGATAACATACACTGATGACTGCAATATGCTACCAGCTAACAGCCTTAATGATCATGATGAGAATGACAGTGAAAATGCAATGCATGAAGAAGGATTGAATGAGATGATTACGAATTCTTTGGGGATGGAAATAATGATCATATGGTTGACAGTAATGATGAAAACAAGGGTAATTACCACCAACTTAATGTTGACGATAATAACTTTTTGAAAGAATCCATCAAGAAAGCATCAAAGACACCCATGTTCAAATTAGGTGCAAGTATAACCTCAAAAAAACTGGCATGCACATTAATATTATTAGAAATAAAGTCAATACTTGGTTGGTCAGACAAAGGATTCACCACCCTATTGAAGTGAGTTGAAATGTATTTCTTACAATGCAATGTCAATTAGTCTACATAATTCGTAAACATTCACCAACTTTGTTTATATTTATTTAAGGAGGTTTTAAAACCATATATTACATATAAATATTCATAATAAAGATTGACAGATCAAACATGTTCATCATAAGTCAAACATTCAATTTATCTAATCTTTGGAAATCGTACATGGCACTAAATACTAAAATATTTCCTTAAGAGAATGTGTTTCCATCAACTTGCAAGGAGGTGCGTCAATTGTTGTTTGAGTTGGGGATTGAATATAAGCAAATTCATTCCTGTAAAAATGATTTCATTTTATACATAGATGAATACCAACACAAGGTAAATTTTCCTATATGAAAAGAGAAGATATATTGTGCAGATGTACAAGGTCCTATAGTTCCAAAGAAGGTTTTATGTCACATGCCAGTTATACCTATATACAGAGATATGTTCATGTGTGAGTGACATAGAGATATTGTATTGCATTTTAATTTTTTTCTAAAATTTCATACTAATTTAGTATTCTTATATTAGGTGGGTGACATCCAAGGAGATCCACGAATGTGAAGTGCCAAAATGGAAGAAGGAAATTGCAAAAATTGTATGTGTATTTGAGGAGGAGCTCCCTACAATTTTCATGGACCTACAATTCCATTTTCTTATACACCTAATTAATGACATTAAATTTGCGAGTGTCATATCGACGAGGTGGATGTTTTTCTTTGAGAGGTATATGAAAACTCTAAAAATACATGTTCGAAAAAAGACACATCCAAAGTGTTACATGGCGGAAGGGTATGTATTGAATGAAACATTTTTATTCCTACGTGAATTCCTTGGTAAGGATTTCTAAGATGGGCCACGCTTCTTGGATGAAGAACGAGCATTAGATAGTATTGATGGAGAAAACCCACAATATAATGGTGTTCAAGTAGAAATTAGTAAGTAAACTCATGATCATTGTGGTTGGTTTTATTACGATCATTAATTTACTCTGTAATGTATTTATCAAATTAACAACATGGCCTTTGGAGTTTGAAATAAGCATGTTGACATGTAATAGGTGTAGACGAAAGTGCTATTCTCGACAAGTTCATTCTGTACCACACAGACTTTATGAAAAAATGGATTGATTTGTATGATAAAAAGAGAGAAGAAGTGCTAGAAACAAGGATTAAATTTAAAATATAGAACCCAAGGAATACCCCATTTCCTATAGATATGCAAGGGGAATGGGACAAAGATTGCACACTAGAATGGGTTAATGAACAAATTCAAAATCAAATAGAAGATGCAGGTATAGATTAAAACATAACATAAGATGAAATCAACATGTCTAGAGGATGTGAAATAAAGGTACAATTGGAATTTTACATAATGTTGTTTCCTTACAGTTTTGACAAGATTAACTATTTTAATATTCTTCATTATATTCGTTTTAACCGAAATAAATGGTCTCTCACATGCAAGGAAATATATAGAAATGTGGGAACATGGTCGACATTATCGTGTAGAATGTGTAGATGTAAAGAGACAATCCTTAGATTGTGGCATCACGGTTGACTTAAAGCAATCCAGTCGATCAAGCTCAAATGATAAGAATATTATTAAAGCTAGGAACCTACAATATGTTGTGAAAATACAAGAAATTAAAGTGTTCAAGATATGGTATGAATTGTTTGGAAGGAAAAATTAGGATTACTTGAATGCTTCTTCCATATATTTTATATCAACATATATTCGTGAAGACATAAAAGTTCATAAAATATTAATGCTCGTATCTCACAATGATTTAAATAAGCAACTTTGCTAACTTAATTATTTTTATATTGTTTGTATCTTAATGTTGGTCGACCCGCTCTTACATTTAATTATCGATCCAAGTAGGCTTTAATTTTTACAAGACTATCGTGCAAAGTCTATGCTAAGGCATATGATGACTAGTATAAAATAATCTCAATCTCAAGCCATTGCACACACACTCTCGGCAATCAAAAAAGTTGTTAAACACTCCACACAGATTCAATGCGAAGAAATACTGCAAAATAAGCTACTCTATCATTCAACCACTCTCACAACACTCCTGAAAACCATCACTCATTAAATATGCACATATAAAAGGAAGTGCAATCCAAATTGTAACAACAAATAAAATAATTCACTTCCACACTAAACTAAGGGACCGGTCCAGGACTTAAGTTGTCACACCATCCAAAGCTTACTACAATTAATTAAATTACACACAATTAACTATAGCAACAACAGTCCCCCTGGTTCCGGGTGACCTAAGGGTTTTCGCCTTGGCAGACTGACAACTACATGCACGTGTAAGACGTCCTTCAACTCATGGAAAATAGGGCCTCATTACTCCACCTGTCCTGTCTCCTCAGAATGCGTATACCACCTTGTTGATCAAGGCTTTTTATCTCGCAGTGGCCTGGCATCCTTGTTATTCTTCCTCTAGTTGCCTGCCCCTGTGATCCTTTCCAATCCCTCTGACCTCATCCCTACGTCTCATTTCCCCTACATCACAATCATGAGTAGTGATAGAGGGAGAGTTCATTACCTAGGTCAGGGAAGAGGTCGTGGACGACCCCCAACCACCTTGGATAACACCTCCATAGCCACTTTGTTTGACCACAACATACCTGATCACATTCGCAGAGAGGTGGTGGCCATGGAAGAAGAGGAGACATGCTGTGGACGTTCATCCCTATGGTCCCTCCACAACCTCCTGTTCAAGCATTTGAATGGAGAGGAAGAAGTTAAAACCAAGGCCATCAACTGAATTGTTGAGCTCTCCACGCTCTTCAACCACTCGTCCTCCTCCATTAAGTGTTTGGCCAGAAGTCTGGATATCGACTATCCTCCCGATGTCCCTTCTCGTGTTGTGTCTCCCACGCACTCCTCTCCATCTAGTTCGTTCCCTCTCCCCTCTCACAAAGATTCTCCACCTCCCTTTGTTCCCTTTTCTCCCCTTCCAACGACTAAAGCTCCCCCCCTTCTCCCCCTCGGCCTAGCTCATACAGGTGTTTCGTTATGGAGGAGCCTCAAGAGGCTACTAGTTCAGTGCAGGCTCGTGGCAGTTCTTAGTCACATGGCAACTCCAACTCAACATCAATTTGGCTTCACAACAACATTCGTTATCTGTCGACCACTTGATAAACGCAAGGTTGGTTCTCTCTCCTTATTTTTGTTCGATGGCTTATAAAACAATATTGTTTTCGATCTGTTGTCGCACAGAATGTCTAGGCACTGCGACAACAGATCAGATCGGGGGTTGTCACCCTGATCCCCAATCTCTCTATTTAAGTTGTCTCCTTATAGCAGACTAAGGGGGGTAGACCGTATGGAAATGGAATGAATGAGAACTAGTTGGGAACTAACCAATTCGGGAGACAAAATTAAATGACCAAATACTTGTAAAAGATCTAGCAAGATTAAAGAATTTGATTGAATTTGAAAGACTGATACCAATGCCTTATGGAGTCAACTATCCTGCTAAGGAAATTACAACCAAGTAATTGATGAGAAACTGTTGTTATGCAATACTAACTTAGAATGCGGAATGCAAGGAAAATGATTTAAGGGGTGAGATGAAGCAAGCTTCAAAGACGAGAGGTGATGTTAAAAGCCTAAAGCACTTATATTATAAATAATATGATCTAACCACTAAGTACTTCAGCGAGAGTGCCAATTATGAAGATGCCCAAAATTACTAAATTAAAAGATATACAATTTGTCACAGATCCACAAGAAATAAGATATCGATCACACTTACTTGAAAGAATTTTCCAAACATTAATATTCAATAAATATCCAAATTCAAGTAAATGAAACAACACTTAATTACACATTAGGTGTTCCAAAATTCATATGCCAATGATCATCAAACTTGACTGAAGCATAAGAAAATAATTAGCATTTAAATCTCAATAATTAATCATCAATAAACCATGAAGTTTTAATGCTAAAAAAACACTTCGTCAAACAATTTATGGATTAAACGATATTCTAAAATAATGCACATCCAAAAATTGATTTTTCTTCTATAGTTAAACTTAGGATATTTAAAAAATTAAATTGCGTCAACTATAGAAATTTCTCCACAACTATATATCTTCGCAAGTTTAAAGGATATAAATAGATCAAAACCCCAATGTCCCAAAAACTGAAATTCAAAAATTTATATACAAAAAAGAATTAAAAATTTTAACTATATACTAAAGTTAAAAGCAAATAAATCTTTGATTTTTTTTTTTTAAAGTTAGAATTAAATTTTTTGAAACTTTTGAAAAAAGAAAATTTACAAAGTTAAAAGCTAATGAAATTAAAATATAAATTCTAAAACCTTTATACAAATTAGAAAAAAAATGAAATGTTAAAAAATTTAAATGTAAAAAAAAAACTTATTTTAAATTTTAAATTTTAAATTTAAAGTCAAAAGTTAAACTTAAAAAAAAAATTGAAATCGAATGTTATGTTAAGAGATGATGCATCAATGTTTTAATGTGAATTTTTTTTAGGTTTTGTTAGGTTAAGAGAGCGGGAGCTGAAATTGTAGAGGGGAGACAACAGGAAGGCAACAATGGATGCGGGAATGCAGGAACAGAGGCACAAGCAGTGACAGTGCAGTGATATGAAGGTAATTTTAGCAGACAGAGGGTAGCGGTAGGGAGCCGACAGGGAGCAGCATGCAAGGAGAGGATAGGATTGCGGGAAAGTAGCGTGGGGAGGAACTCACGCAGGCAGGGAATGAAGGAATGCAAAGGTAAAGAAGAACAGGATAAGTGTAGAGGAGCGAAGGAAACTGCGTAAATGGAAATGTAAATGGGAATCTCACACAGGAAAAGGAAAGAGATGGCAGCGTACAAAAAAAACACAGCAAGGGAAATGGAAAGCCGCAGAGAAAAGGGGAAATGGTTTCGAGTAGGTGTCAGCATGGAGGAATAAGGAAAATCGACAACAAAGGAAGGAAAAATGCAGGGAGTTTGGAGTTGAGGAAGGAAATGCTGGCAAGGAGGGCTGATGCAGATGAAAAAATGAGCAACGAATGAGGGCAGACAACAATAGGAAAACACTAACACCGCTTGTGCATAAAAATTTCAAAATTTTCCTTCTGTCCAACAGTTAAATTTACATAGGAACTCAGATTTTAAATTTTACTTGAATATGTCTGCAAAATCCTGATTTTGAGATTAGATCTTACCCTCCAGGGCCTAGATCTATCCTAGATCTAAAACATTTCTCTAAGAGCCCCCAAAGATCACCTGCACAAACTGAAAACAAGAAAACCCAGAAACCCCAGCAAACATGCAAAAATCTAAAATGAAACCCCAATCGTGAGTTAGAAATCAGAAAACTAAAAAAAATTCTAATATTTACACTATAAAAATACAGATCTATACAATGAATTACAGATTTGCACAAGAGTTGTAGATCTGTCAAATCTGAAGAGTGTAAGTATGACTTTGCTCCCATATCTGAATATCTAAGGCTCTTACTAGCCAGATCTAACTTTAAATTCAATAAAAAATTAAGATAAATTTTTAATTTAGGCACAAGCCCTAGAAAAACCCCGCAAAAATAGAATTTAAGATAAACCCACAGAATTAGATCCAGAGGGATCTTTAGATCTTATTTCCTTGGGAGTCAGTTGGTCCAGCTGAGGACTTCCCTAAACCCCCAATTCTAAATCCGAAAGATTTCTGCACACTTAAAGCTAAACTGTTAAATCAATAGAGAAATAAGATAAAAAAATAAAATTTTCAAGAGTCATAGATACCTGCTAACTCAATCCAATTAATATTCTTATCCTAAATCTAGTAACCTAAGCAAGATACATGTGCAATAGATTACTCTACAAGAGCCATTAATCAACAATTCATTGAAATAATTACCAGCAAAATATAAAGAACAAGTTTACCATAAAATGTCGAAGAGGAACAAGACCATCAAAATAAAACTCCAAAGACTGCGTTTGTATTATTCCAGAAAGTATTACAGGAGAGCTTCAAGAGAAAGTACACGATCAAGAGATCGGATAAAAAATCAGGCTGACAGTAACCTCTAATTTATAGGTGAAATCTCCAACAGCTAGTTCACTTGATCCCCGTCAAAGTAATCTTGACCGTCGAAAAAGATTTGATTATCTTTTAATCTCCTCCGTCGAAATTATAATTTTTTTAGGAATTTCGAAATTTTCAATTAATTCCCCTTTAATTAACTAAAAAATAATAATATTTTTGAGTTAATTACCTCAAAATTTTCAATATTCCCTTGGCTTGAGACCTTTAAAACATTATTTTTTAGGGACCCACAAATTTTTCCTTTGAAGAATATAATTTTACCTAGGACATAAAATTAATTAAATTTCTAGCTTAGGGTTTTTAATTTAATTTGGCCAGAAATTTTAATTAATTGATTCATGAGGGGATTAATTATTTTCCAACCCTCTTTACATAAGATTAATACATTAAACCATGACGGGAACACCTGTTCGCAACAAACCCTCAATAATCTACCCAATTATGTGACTCAAAATATGATCTAGTAGACCTAGCAATTTGTAATAAAATGATCTAGCCAAATAGCTAGGATCATTCTCAGATATATTTACAAAGACTTGATAAAAAACACTAGGACTCACTTAATATCTTGACGACAAAATCCACCCTAGCTTTGGGTGAAGATGGAGGAGAAAAACTCTGCTGATCATTTGTGTCAAGAAACACAAATGAATCAGTGAGACGAAAAACCTCCTATGATAGGAATCGTCACCAAAATACTAAGCTTACCTAGGTTGTTACATACATGATGGTCTTACTGAGATCATTTACATTATAGACACGCAGAATGGGTTTACTCTTTTACAAAACTGTTGACTTATGATGAAATTTGAATGGCGTGAACTCCACGAACATGATAAATCCCATTTGCAAAAGTGGGGGTGTGTTGCTATGGGGTCGTTGACACAGAGTGGTCAACATGATCAATGGTGATCAATGTGATAGCACCCCTCATGTTCATTCCATAAGTGCCAAGTTTGCGACTAAGGCACCTCAAGTTTTGTTGCAATTCACATTTTCTACCACCCTTCAGGCTACTATCCAGATGTCGCAAGGCTCAACCCTCCCATGTAATTTGTATGGCCACACATTTTTTAGAAACAATTTGGAAGTTGTAAGCTTTGGTTTCCCCCTTCAGGGGTAGAGAAATTTTTATTTTTCTCTCTGGCTTCCTTGTTCTGAGGCAGAGATGAGCCTCATGGTTGTAAATACTGTATATTTTGTTCAGTTAATATAATTTTCAAGATATGGTATGAATTGTTGGCAGAAAAAAATAGGATTACTTGAATGCTCCTTCCATTCATTTTGTATCAACATATGTCCGTGAAGACATAAAAGTTAATAAAATATTAATGCCCACATCTCACAATGATTTGAATAAGCAACTTTGTTAACTTCATTATTTTTATATCGTTTTCATTTTAATGCTGGTTGACCAACTCTTACATTTAATTATTGATCCAGGTTGGCTTTAATTTTTACAATATTGTCGCGCAAAGTCTATGCTAAGGCGGATGATGACTAGTATAAAATAATGTTAACCCAAATTCGTTGCACACTAACTCTCAGAAATCAGCAAAGATGTTACACACTCCACACAGGTTCAATGCGAAGAAATACCATAGAATAAGCTACTATGTCATTCAACCACTCTAACAACACTCCTGAAAACCATCACTCATTCACCGCCACACTAAACTGAGGGACCAGTCTAAGGCTTAAGCTTTCACACCATCCAAATCTTACTTCAATTAATTGAATTTCCCACAAAATTAACTACAACAACAATCACATAATGAGAAATATTTATGCAATTTTTCATTCAACCACTCTCATAACACTCCTGAAAACCATCACTCATTCAATATGCACACATAAAATGAAGTGCAATCCAAATTGTAACAACGAAGAAAACAATTCATTTCCAAACTAAACTAAGGGAAAGGTCCAAGACTTAAGCTGCACACCATCCAAAGTTTATTTCAATTAATTAAAGTACACACAATTAATTGTAACAGCAGCAATAACAACAATCACATAGCTAAGAAATATTTATGCAATTTTTCATTCAACCACTGTCATAACACTCCTGAAAACCATCGCTCATTCAATATGCTCACATAAAAGGAAGTGCAATCCAAACTGTAACAACAAAAAAAAAAATTCACTACCACACTAAACTGAGGGATCGTTCTAGGACTTAAACTATCACACCATCCAAAGCTTACTACAATAAATTAAATTACACACAAAATTAACTATAACAACAAAAGTAACAACAATTCCATAAATGATAAACATTTATCCAATGTCATTCAACCAATCTCATAGCACTCTTGAAAACCATCATTCATTAAATCTACACACATAAAAGAAAGTGCAATCCAAATTGTAACAATAAAGAAAATAATTGATTGTCGCACTAAACCGAGGGACCGATCCAAGACTTAAGTTGTCACACCATCCAAAGCTTACTGCAATTATTTAAATTACACACGGGATTAACTGTAACAACAAGAGTAACATCAATCAAATAAATGAGAAATATTTATGCAATTACGTATTCCACTCTAACTAACGAGTGATCCCTGGTAAGAAAAAGGGCCCTTCCTCCTCAACAGGGGATGGTGTACTAAAAATCACACAAACTACTAAGAGTAAATTATTGAACGAAAAGTTGAGATTTGCATTAATAAAAGTATCATGATTACAGAGCTCTAGTGTTTCCCATTTCCAATCCTATTCTCAAATTCTTATCTCTAACCCTCGCGAAACATTCTTCTCTTTTGGAGATCTTAATTACAATGAGAAGATCATCATGATAATATTTTGATTCTCATGTGATCTTAAAATAAAACGATATATTAACAATTACATAATGATTTCCATGGAAGGGGTAAAACTATAACAATTTCCTTTAATTACAAATAGAGTCACAAGATATGTCAACCAAATGATCTGGATGCTCCACAAATCTCTCCAAGTGATGAGTTGTTTCTTTTGACTTTGACGCGCTCCTAGATCCAGCCTGATTAGGAAATGAAACACATGCTTAAGTAACTTTCTATTAACAACAACAACTCCCATAGCCTTAATTAATCCAAATCGATAAAGGAACTGAAATGTGATCTTGTAACAACAAGCTTCGACAGACCATCCAAACCTGAAACAACCCATACATTTGTTTTATGATAAAAAGTAGCCTAAGAAAGTAGTTTTAATATCAAATTATAAGTAGAATTGGACTAAGAAAGAGGCAAGTGAAAAATGGCATACTTAGGTGAATAAGGACTGTTACAGTAATAAGATATGACACTGTTGGTATAAAAGGGATAAAAGAAATAGGAAAATAAGTAGTAAATGGATGACAATTATGTGACCCAACATTTCCCCCAGCTTAAGCGGTGTCTATTACATGAGTTTAATTGTAAAATGTAATGGTGTCAAAACGGTATAATCATGCAGTATTATGGCAGGGTGAGGTATGTATTAATTGGATGAATAATTGGATTTCCTCGATCTAATATGATTAGGAAAGACAACACATGCTTAAGAAATTGTTTGTGTAACAACAACAAATCCTAGAACCTTAATTAATCCAAATCAGTAAAGGAACTGAAATATAATCCTATAACAACAAGCTTTGATAGACCATCCAAACCTGAAACAACCAAACCATTGACCATTAAACCACTGAAGTTGTAAGCTCCAAATACCTTAGCTCTTGACCCTTAAACCCTAACCCCTAATATCTTAACCCTTAATCCTTGTACCCTAAATCCATAAATCCCATAATCCTCAAAGCCCCTTTTCACTTAACCCCCAACACCTCAATAATTAACTATTTAGGCATATCTGACACTAATTTCAGGGCTAAAAAGGGAGCTAACCAAGAAGGTAATGTAGGTGCAAAAAAAGGAGCTAAACTCGACGCTATCACTAGCACTATTTCTGGGGAAATTGACGGCACTATTTCCGACGCAATTTACGATGTTTCTTTTGGCGCTATTGACGTTGAGATTTACGACATTATTATTTCTTGAATTAATGGCTAAATGTTTTGGCCGAAGAAAGCAACACCAAAATTTGTGCCATTTTTGATAAATAACTCCGATTTTTTCAAAAATTTGGAGAAAAATACACAAACAATCCTTGGAAGCAAAAAAGGGAGTAAAAAAGGGAGCTAATCACACAGATTTGTTGTAGTGCATGGAACATTCTGCATCAATAAGATTGGTTATAAGAGCTGCATAACTAGAAAAAACTCTTAGGTTTCTTGTTTATTTGGATGTGTCATCTGGAGTTGCATGTCCTTTTGCTTCTTCCAAAGTAGATCTAAGCCACTCCGGTCTCTTTTTCATTTTAGGAACAATAATTGGTTCTATCGGTTCAAAAGGCCCTTATGGCTCTTTAGGGAATTCAATAGAACTTGAACATTCTTCCTTAGAAGCCTCATGCTTTACTTCATCATATGAGTCCATGGAAACTTCCTTAAACTTCCAATATGCAACCTTCTCATCAAAGGTGACATCCTGACTGACCTCAATCTGTCACTGCTCTGGAATGTACATTCTATATGCTTTTGATGATTCACTGTAACCAACATATATTCCTTTATTTCTTGAAGGTTCTACCTTCTTCCTTTTATCCTTAGGAACATGGATGTACATAGGGCAACCAAATATTCTCATACCCAAATATTCTCATACGCCCAACCTCTAGCTTTTGTCTAGTGAACGCTTCTTCAAGAGTTATATCTTCTAAAAATCGACGATTTCTATTATGAATGTATACAATTGTTAAGGATGCTTCTCCCCATAAGAACATGGGAAATTCTTGATCATGCATCATAGCCTTATTCTTCAATGTACCTTCTATTTATTTATTCCGCACCTTTTGTTGAGGCTTATAAGGAACAATAAGCTCCCTCTTAATCCCATCTTTCTTAAATAAAGTGTGACATCCCTTAGCATAAACGTTTTTGTATTTAAATGTGCATAAGTTTATTTTTGGTTATGTGAGTTAAACTGAAAGACATTGGAAAATTTTAAATTATCAGCAATATTTAATGTTGATAATAACTGATTATAAAGTTGTTTATTTTTGTTTTTTTAATAAAATAAAAAAAAATCTGGGAAATTAGTGGTTGGGTACAAATGGTTGAAAGAGAAACATGCTGCAATTTAATTATAGATAGTTATTATTGTCCATCAATAAGTCCTAAGCATCTAATATGAGTGATTATATTTAATTAAGGAATTATGATGTTGACCAATTAAATGTTTCCTATAAGACAAGAAGTTGTCCTCAAGAGTGGGAAACATGAGCTCATTAATGAGCAGATAACTACCTGCCACCTATTGGTGATGTGGAGGCAATTATTAACCACCAAATAGTGGTAGATGGATAATATCTGTTGTTTTACTTTCTTTTGTCTCATTATTCTTAGAGCATAATTGAAAGAGGCTAAAGAGAAACAAGAAGAAGGAAATGGAGAAAATAATTGCACACTTGGTTGCTCGAGGGAACATTGATTGTGTAGTAGTTTCATGGTTGGGAGGAGCCAAGTGCCTAACTATTAATTTTCCAGCTAAAAAAATTGTATCAAGTTGATACCTCTAATCTCTCTCCATTTTCTTATTTGACAAGAAAAGGAAGAAACTAGTAATATACTTAGGTTTTGAAGTTTGTATTACTATGCTTTATTTATGCTTTGCATATAAAAAACAAATGAAAAGAAATACTCTGTTATGAATTACTAAAGACATGTAGAATGCTATTTTATTGTTTAAATTTATGTGTTTATTGTTTTGGCTAGAAATAGAAGCTCAATGAGTATGAATTGTATGTAAAATAAATTTCATATCTAAGGTAGATTTATAGTTAGATATGTATTGTCTACCAATGTAAATTATGTAAATTATATTAACTTGTAGCAGAGATATTTACAAAAGGTAAACAAAATACATTTCAATACAAAAATAGTGTGAACCATAAAATATATAAATATATACAGACCATGAGATTTTTATAGTATAAAGATTATAACTTTTACAACAAACATTTATGCATAACCTTCTTACAATAAGAGGTTTTCAATTTGTAAATAATAATGATACAAGCCAAAAAGGAAAATCACACAAGAATCGAACTATAACCATTTCAGGGACATTCCAATAACTTTTATCATAAATGTTGGCATTATGATAAAGGTGTTGTCCTTGATGGCAACCCACTTGTAACAGAGTTCACAGATCAATTTAAAGGTGACAGAGTGATGGAACAAAATGACAAAATGATTGGATAGAGGTTTGCAGGTAAGAATCATAAATTTATTAAAGGTAAAGATTTGAAGATCTATATGTGGGTTTGCCAAGGCAAAGTCGTGTATACATGCGGGTATGAAGAAACAAAGTCGTGTATGTGCTGACGCACTAATTTTATAATATCATGGGTCTTTACCATGGTATTAGCCCACAATATTGAGCGTAGTAATGGTTATTTGATCCTGTCCAAGAATACCATCGGCACTTGTGTGGTTTTGGCTCATGGTATTAGCTAAGGCTCAAACTATATAATGAGGTGAAGATCAAAGTGCTAAGTGTGCATGAGTAAGGATAATGAATGAATACTTCAATCTGAAGTATATTTGTATGGTATGGGCTATAGTTGATTGATAGATCTGAAATAAAGATGCACTCATGAATACAATGATGGATCAGGATCTCTAGACCTGAAATGATTATGTATTTGCATGATCTGGTTATGAGTTGTTTAGATCTGTGGTCTGGCGCATGTTTTTTGTAGTGAAGGGTATGATCTGAGTAAGTTTGAAGTTCTGAAGTATTGCCCAGTGCTAAATTATTTATAGATCTATACGTGGGTTTGACATGAGGAAGGCACCTATACACGCGAGATTGGTTCTGCAGAGTAGTGTATATGTTCAGTAATATGTTGAGGTATATTCACGAGTTGGTTTTGGGATAAAAGCGTACATACGCAAATAAGTCTACTGAAAGATGTGTGCACAAGCCAAGGTTTTACTGAAGAACACTGAAGAAAATGTTTGATCAGTTTTGTTGTGTTGTTGTTATCTGTCAATGATGTCTTCATATAGATCTTGGGTGTTTGAGTATTGATTATGCTGCTAGTTGATTGTGATTAAATATTAGTGATTGGTTGGTAGATTGATGGTTCAGTGAATGATTTGGTATAGTTATATGTTTCAGTATTATGTATGGTATTGGGCATAAATGAGTACAGTGGATCCAATCTGAAAATATGATGAAAAGAGGCCTACAAGTTGAGATGTATTGAAGCAGGTGGATCCGGTGTGAAAATTTATGAAACGTGGTCCATAGTGGCGCTGAGGGTTGGAGCCTTCAGTGAGGAAGTCGAAGCTTCCTGCCAGTAAGAGTTGGTGATCAAATCAAGGATTGTAGCTCCCTTCCAGTAGTGGCTGCTAAACGAGAAAAGGGGGTTGAAGCTCCATTCCAGTGGTGGCTGGTAAACGAGATCAAGAGGTTGGAGCTCCTTTCCAGTAGCAACTGGAGAACGAGTGAAGGTAACAACTTTCTGCAGGTGGGTGCCTATGTGTTGGTATGAGTCTACACCAGTACAAGATTGTAAACAATTTTTCTATATAATAAATATTGAAGACAAAGACGACAACAACGGTGGTTTTCTCTCACACCTTAAATCATGGTGTTCATGTGTGTTTCTTATGTGTAATGATTTATTTTGTTTTCACTGCACATGTTTACTGCTTATTAAATGTCTAATGAATCATTAATGCATTGGTCTAAATAAAGTTACTGAAGATTTATCTAAATTAGTAGTTCATTGGGCATACGCTACTTTCATGAATGAAAGTCACATATATATGCTAGTTGGATTAAATACAGTCGCGTATAGAATTCAGTAAAGAAAAGTAAAAGTCCATATGAGTTATAAATACTAATTCACCTCCTCCCCTCAATATTTTTCCCAACAATAAATATGAAGCACCATAATCTTTTTGGTAAAAAGATGGTAGTAAATCTCTTATATATATATATATATATATATTGAAAATCTAGAATTCGAAAATCTTCTCTAACCAAAGTAAGTATAAAACAAAATATGTTTACGGTGTCTAGGAGAATTTCCATACTCCAATATTCAATAGTTCAATACAAAAAAAAATTGTGTAGCCCGTTTATAATATTAAATAAACAAGAACTGTCAAGAATGATATATGTCACAAGAGGCATTAAATAAAACAAATGAAATAAATATTCAAGAACTCTAGTAACTCGGCACCCTGGTCTTCAAGTAGAAGCTCATCCAAACAGGAGAAAGGACTAACATTTTTAGACCACGAAATAGTATATGTGGCACGTGAGTTTGTGACTAGGGACCCAATCCAACCAAAGTTATTCATAAAACTATCCCACCAAAAAGTGATATGCATACCTGCAAAAATTATAACTATGTACATTTAGGAAATCTTAGTAAACTATATGTGTATGTTGAAACTAGTGAAATTGAAAAAGGTCACTGTACTATTTAAATTTACAAAAATAAGTTAAAAACATTGGCTATAAAAATGAGAAGGAAACAAAGATTGTATAATACCTATGAATGGAAGGAACAATAAGATGACTGCCAGAGATTAAGAATTACAATCATCGTACTATAAATATCCACCATTGTTTTAATCTCTTGTAAAAAGAGTAAATAAGGACCTATGACAAAATGGTTACAAACACTGAGAAATTCTAATAACAAAGTAATAAACATAGTAGTTTTTAATAACAGAGAATTTATGAGCAATCGAAAGCTTTAGGGTTCGAAATCAAGACCAAACCCTAACTGGGTTACAGTTGAAAGCATTGGAACTGTAATTCGAAAAATTCAAACAAGAAAAGAGAGAACCCATTAGGGACTTTGCAGATATGCTTCAGACACCGCCATAAGGAGAATATAAAAGATGTATAACTTGGATTGGTGAAAAGTATATACACACACAATATTTACAGAACAAAAAAAAATTGTTCTAGCCAGTAGAAGGACGAGCAAACTCAGAAGGGTTTCGTCCACATTAAAGAAGAACAACCTTCAAGGGTTTGAATCCCATATATATTCCAGGAAACAATGATAAATCCATGAAAAACAGTCTTCAAATTCATCATCTCTTCAAATTATTAAGAATAATTGTTAAACACTAAAAGAGGGAAAAAGTTTAACTCTTACCTTATAAATGCCGATGGTTGAAGCTCACAAACTATCATAATTGCCGCAAAAGGGATCTATTTCAAAGTGAGTCGGAATCTCTACCAATTAAATCACCCTCTGTGAGAATATGAGAGGGTAATCAAAATAGGAATTGGCTGAAGAAAATTCCTCTATTTCCTCTGCGAACGCAAATAAAACGTGCAAGTTATCAGTTTCAAACGAATTCACAGGAACAAGCAATTCATTGCTAAGAAAGAATTGTAAAATACATTCTTACCTCTACAACACACTGTGGTTAAGCCTGAGAGAGGAACTCATGCAACTGGAAAATAGCATAGGTGTATATTTAGTAGCATAGGTGTATATTTAGTATTTTCCTATTAGCATATAAGTCACTAAATATGTAAGGAACAAAGTCCAAATTTGTGGATATTCTCAACCATATGAGAATTCCTTTGAGAAAAGGGTAGATAAATTTCTATTCGAAGCAAAAATCATTCTTAGGTAACATGGCAAACCAAAATATCGACATAAGTTATTTAAAAGGCAACATAGGCAACATAAGTAAAAAAATCAGTATAAGGATACTGTTGGAAAGATTAGTTGCATTACTGATTAAAATAGAATTGATTGTGAAAAGAAGAAATATAATAGTAAGAAAGATTTTTTTTTTTTTTTTTTTATAATTAAATTATAGTATATGGGAGTATTTGCATAAAGAAATAAGTTCTATCGAGGTCTTGATCTTCTTATATGTCCAGTTTTCCACTTCAACTTTGAATTCTTGAAACTCAGTGAAGACTTCATCCTTGGTCTTCATGAGATAGATCCACGTCTTACAAGAAAAGTCATCAATAAACGCCACATAGTATAAGCAACCTCCAAGTGATCTCACATGAATAGGACCACATACATTAGAATGAATCAAATCCAAAACTTTTTTCGATCTATTGTCATTGCTGGGAAATGGCTTCTTGATATTCTTTCCAAGTGCACAATCTTTATATACACCTTTATGATCTAGCTATAGTTCAAGAACACCTAAAACTATTTGAGTCAACTCAGAGAATGCTCTATAATGAATATGGCCATATCTCCTATGTCATAGTTCACATGGATTAATTTCATCATCTATTAGAGCTTGAGTTGGTTGACCCACGAGCCTAGATACAATCTCACTTAACGAATTCTAATAACTTTAGCATCATCTATACTAGAGCCCTTATGCCATACAAGTACTTTTCCATCCAAAAATGTTGTACTCTATCTCCTTTATCTTCCAAACATGAAATAAAGATTAAATTCTTTTTCAAACCTGGCACATAAAGTAAATTGTTGAGATAGGTTGTTAGAGTAGAAAAGTCAAAGAAATATTTATCACCTCTAGACTTGTTTGGTTGTTCATCATCAATGTCAATTGCGAAAGCATGTTGTTTTCCTTTTCTCCTTTTATCATTCTCTCCTTTACGACATTGGTTTTTATAGTGACCAAATCTGTGACAACGATAACATTGAATCTTTGACATAGCCTTCAATCCTTGTGGAGAGGGTCTTCCTTTTGATTTTTTATTCTAAAAACCAAACTTCTTCTTTCCTCCATTCTTCTTCTTGAAATGAGCTACAAATGCTTGAGAAGCTTCTTCATTTCTATCTCTTGATATAAGCTTTGATTCTTCTTGAGCACAAGAGGTCCATAGTTCTTCAAAAGAGGGAACTTCCTTCCTGCTACTTATACCTGCAACAAATGCATCCCATGATCCAGGTAGCCCATTGAGTGTTGTAGTCACAAGTTCCTTCTCAAATACAATTTCATCAATTGCTTAGATTTGGTCTCTTATTTGAGAGATTCTTACAAATTATGAAGCCACAATATCATGAAGCTCATTCTTCAAGCTCATGGCTTGACCACTTTTTTTGACAGTAAATAGATTATTTAGGGCATCATACATCTTCTTGGAAGAATCAAACTTTACACTATAGGGGATTAGATGATCTCTAATGGAATCCACAAAAAGACTCATGGAAATGATGCCATCCTCCTTGAACTTCTTTTTTCCTTGCAGTATTTGCTGGTTCTATGACCTTGGCTATCACTAGTATCCAAAACCTTGTTCCTTGCAAGAATAAGAGCAATCCTAGTTTTCCAAGCTCTGAAATTTGAGGCTCCTAACTTGTTCTCTAATTTCATAGAAGAGGCCATGGATGTAGATCAACAAGAATGACTCAACGAAATAGTGATATCAAAGTAAGGTTTCTTCAAGTGTGAACTCAGTGTTCTCTTCTTCACCACAGCTCTGATACCATGTTGATTTTTCAAGTGCAATAGATACTAGCACAATACTTTTGAAAACCGATAATTACTTCTAATGATGTTGGTCTTCTTTTAATTTTTCTAATGCATTATTAAGCAATTATACTTCAGAAATTCAACCATACAAAAATAGTACAACATTAGAGATCACAATGCACAAAGAGAGCATTAGATTTATCCCAGAAAAACCCAACAACCTTTTCAATAGAGAAGTTATTTTGTTCAATAAGAGACACACCTAGACCTTATAGTCATCAACTAGGTCAAACTAACCTTCAACAAATCTATGGTCAAACCTAGTCAAACCCTCTAAATCAAGCCTTCAAATTTGATCCAGTAACTCTGCCTTCTAATTTGCCTTGGGCTGAATTTCAACCTCCTTTTTCTACCCATAACTAGAATTTCGGCCCATGTAGTTGCCCAAAAAATTTTGCCCTTGCAACAAAAACTGCTTAGAAAATCTGTGAACTGTGAGAGAGAGTCGTGCCACGCGTGCGAGCTTGAGATAGAAAGAGATGTATTTCGTCCTCCTCATCCTTATTTTCCTTCGCTTTCTTGCCCAGAAGATACTTGATGAGAGAAGATGCAAATTGTTGCCTTGAGGAGGAGGTCGAGCTACCTTTATATAGTGAACTCGCTAGGTTGAATGGGTGTGACTTTGCCTAGGCCAACTTGAATTGGAAGGAGGCCACTGGACAAACTTGGAGCCAAAATTTTCAAATTCAAAAATTCAAATTTTCTTCTTTTAAAAATCTAAAAAAAATTACTCAAAAATATAATTTTCTTTTGACTTTAACATAAAGAACATGCTTTACAATAATCAATATAAAAACATCAAAAACTAAAATATATATGAAGACCAACCATAATTATAAAATTCAACATATTGAATATATACTAACACGTCAAATGCTACCATTTGCTTCTCCACATACTACATCTACTTTTGTCTCATAAATCTATGCTTTACCATTGTTATAACAAGGAAAATCACTCCTCTTGTTTTAAATTGTATAAATGAAATTTATTACCATCGATTTATTCTCTTCCCATACTTCTCATTTTAAATTATATAAATGATATTATTACCATCGATTTATTCTCTCTTCTCAAATTTTAGGGATAGTAATTGAGGGTTTTTAGGGATAGTTATTGAGGGTATGTAAAGATTAAAAAAAAAAAACAAACAAACAAACAAAAAACAAAGAGTTAACTAAGTTTCCTCTTAATTTTTTTTAAAACAAATATTTTGATCTTATTTTTAATCATTTCACTCTTTGATAGTTTAGATCTTATCTTTAATCATTTCACTCTTTGATAATTTAGTTATTAAGAGTAGGAGAGGAGAGAAAACAACAAATATTTTGATCTTATCTTTAATCATTTCACTCTTTGATAGTTTAGTTATTAAGGGTAGGAAAAGAGAGAAAACAAGCTATTTAAGCTTTGCTTTTAACTAATTTTTAAAACAAATAATTTGATTTTATGTTTATATCATTTCTTTTTATTCTGAAATAAGTTTAACAGATAAATTCTAATCACAATAGGCAATTAAACCAATAACTTTCATAACAAAAAACTAAAACCAATTACCATCTATCATCTATCAAAGATCCAATTAGCAAATTATAGTGATATTAATTATTTATTATATTTCTTTTTTTTTTACTTTTATTTCTAGTAATAATATATACAATTATTTATAATAATAATATATAATAATATAATAATATCAAATATCAAAACACTTTATAAATTATATTTGATATCATTTATTATTATTATAAATTAGATATAATATTATAATTAGTTTTTAATTTTTTTAATAATAATATATGCAATTTAATAAACCAAAATCTAATAACAAAATATACTATATTAAAACTTGAAAATTTATAAATAATAAAATATTCTATATGAAAACTTGAAAATTTATAATTATTATAAAATATAAAATATACTGACATATTTATTTTATTTTATTATTTTAAAATAATTAGAAATTCAATGTCCTAATGTACAGAGGACCATCACAAGCCAAAAAACCCGAGGACCATCACAAGCCCAAAAAAAAAAAAACCTATACATCAACGTTCATTGCAGATCCAATCAATGCATCAACAATCATGGAAAATATAACCAATATATAATTTAGCTTTGATTTATTTTCTACCAATTTTAATTTGGACCATCACACGCTAAAAAGGTCTATACATCAACTATCAACTTTCATTGCAGATCCAATCAATGCATCCAGGATCATTGAAAATACAATCAATATATAATAGAGCTGTATTTATTTTCTACCATTTTTCAATGCATCCAGGATCATTGAAAATACACTCAATATATAATAGAGCTGTATTTATTTTCTAACATTTTTAATTTAGAGCATTTCAAATGCATTTACATGATTTCTTGTAATAATGCATTATTAGAAATTCATGATTGTAACGCTAAATTAGTGCTAATTCATTTCTCTGGATTTAATTTTTCTCAATTGCTTCATACGTCCATGAAGAATCTATAAAGAGTTTCAGGCCAACTATGAAGAAGTATGAGAAAATGTTCTCTTTTAGAAAGTCTTTTCATTCGGATTAGTTTTTTTCCATAAAGATTAGTAATCTGTCAACATTCAGATTAGTTTTCTGTCATCTTTAGAATTCCCTCACGTAGATGAGTATGTTGAATGTTTACAAAATTTCAGTATAAGGACGTGAAAAAGAACAACTGTCCCTGCAGATCAAACAACAACCAAATGAATAATACATGGATTTTTGGCAATGGAACTCTGTACATGGGCTTTTTTTATTAATTGAGGATAGAATTTACATACTGATAAAAGAACAGGAAGGAAAATATTAATATAGAAGCATAATTCTCCAGATGACATCCTCTTTAAATGGCGAAGACAAGTTTAAATCTCATCTAAAAGAATCAGGAACATAATTTGTCAAGCTCCATTTCCCCTTTACAATTCACCCAGCTGAAATAGAGTACCCTTACTATGATCTAGAAACAGACTATATGACTTGGGGAGGCCATAAAAAAAAACTTTTGGTACCCAATGCCCCGGGTCCCATGCGATTCAAAAATCGTCATAGATCCCTATTCTGAGAGCAGCAGTACTTAAGCTTGGAGATCAGGGCCCTCCAAGGACCC
Organism: Pinus albicaulis; assembly: GCA_034641835.2. Lineage (NCBI taxonomy): Eukaryota > Viridiplantae > Streptophyta > Pinopsida > Pinales > Pinaceae > Pinus > Pinus albicaulis. The sequence continues at coordinate 644,500,620 of CM076576.1, forward strand.
AGCTGTGAACCCAACTGACTGGAGAATGTGCCCTTATGGAGAACAAAAACTCTCATAGAACCTGAATGAGACATTTAGCCATTATCGGCCCAATTCCAATTCCACTGGACCCATTAAACCTCAGGGGATTCATCCATCCTCACTGAGCCCTATTCTGATAGCACCAGTACCAGTACCTGAGCTTTAAGATCAGGGCCCTAGGAGGGCCCAGCAATGAACCCAACTGACTGGAGAATGTGCCCATATGAAAAGGAGCAATCATAAAACCCAAAACGCAAATTCCACTGAACCCATTTGAGGAATAGGGCCCTTTTAAGAGAATGCGCCCATTTGAAGAACAGGAGCAATCATAAAACCCAAAACCCAAATTCCATTTAGCCATCCTGGGCTGAATTTCACTGGACCCATTTGAGGAATAGGGCCCTTTTGTCACCTTAATTGATAAAACCATGGATACCTTCTGGAAGAAGAGAGCTATGTACTGCAAATAGTGGCAATTACAATTATCCTAAACCAATCTATTATACCTAATAAGATAATAATCATATTCTGACCATCAGAGAGCCTCTGGATGAAATTGAATGAAAAATAATATGGTAAAAGAGACCTCATCTATGGTTTTATTTGCATGATAGCACTAAATTGCATTTCAGCACAGATATTTTTCATGTTAAAAAAAAATTAAAAAAACGCTATAAGTTCTCAATGTGAGAGATCTGAAAGTGAACGCAATAAGGAGAAGGATGCCGAAGTCTTATTGGGCATAAAACTCCATGAGCATATCCAGATTGAGATGACGAAGAGATGGGTCATCGTTGTGTACCAGCCAAAGCATATGCTCGAAGAGGATGGCATCACAGTCCAAGAAAATGCAGTCCATATATGAAGGATTTTTCCTGCAATTAGCCTCCCAAGTAATCCTACCAACAGTGGCCTTCTCCATGAGGGGCTGAAATAATCCAGAGTCCAGAATCTGAGATTCAACCTTGAAGATCTTCTTCTCTTTTCCCACCACAACGGTCACTGCATTTCTTCTTCTGTTCCGTTTCTGCGCTGAAGAAGGGGAGAGGGCAATCTCCTCGTACCCCATAGACCGCTTTCTCAATTTTCTCAGCATTTTCAGCAAATGTGATTTCTGCATTGTGCGCGCTGGCAGTCTCCAGAGCTTCAACTGATAGAACTAATGAAGAACTTGAGGGGTGAAAAAACTTTTGTTTATTCAAAGGCGATTTTTGCAGAGGAATGGAGGGCTATTGGCAACGACCCACCAGAAATTTAGGGTAGAAGACGATTTCTGTTTTCTTGGGCAGGTAAGAAACTCAAACAGGGCTCATGGGTATTGGGAAAAACAAGAAAACTGAATCACCAAATGCATAGACAGTTAGGCATTCCATGTTTAGGTTCTGCTTAAGTCTAACTTCATGGGAAGTGAACGTTGCAAAGTTGAGGCGGTAATTGAAGATAAAGCATTTCTGCTTTGAAAATGCACTAGAGATATGTAAAGTCTTGGTTAGGTATGTGAAGTTCCAAGATTGATGTGCTGGCCATTCACAGTCTGTATGACTTCAAGATGTGCACCTTTGACCTTCATTACATATACGTGTATATCATGCAAGAGTTTTGTGAATAAACAGTTCTGATCATATTTTAATAATATTAAAATAATATATTTTATTAAATTTAATAATTTTATTAGGGAAATTTTGAAAATGATACTTTGCACTCTTGACATAAAATGAAATGAAAATGAAATGAAATGATTTTTTTAATGTGCACCTAAACTAAAAAAAATAGTTTATGAGACTGTGAGTTCTCTTTTTTGGCCTTTTGTATTTGAGTAAATAGATAAAGTTTAGAGGATGATGCAGTGAGTAGTTAGGAATTAGAAATTAATAGTTGTCACGAATCAATAACAAACATAGCATTTTATTAAAAAAATGAAAAATTAAATTTATTTTACAAAATTAAATTAAATAAATAATTTTTTTCTTGAAAAATGAAATTTATTTTACAATATTAAATAAATAACATTTTTCGAAAAAATGAAATTTATTTTACAAAATTAAAATAAATAAATAACTAATTTTTTGGGAATTTTTTTTTTCCTTATTGTAATGAATGAATGAAATTTTAATGTCGATTAGATTAAAAATAGTCTATGGGACTATGAGTTCCTTGTTTTTGGTCTTTTGCATTTCAGTCATTTCTTATTCAAATTGATGATGAGTTGTCTCAACCTTCCAAGACAATGCCAAGAAACCAATGCTAACATATTCCCATAACTTTCTCTGAAACTAAAAATAGTCTATGGGACTATGAGTTCCCTGTTTTTGGTCTTTTGCATTTCAGTCCTTTTCTTATTCAAATTGATGATGAGCTGGCCCAACCTTCTAACTATCTCATATATTCTCATAACTTTCTCTGATGTCTTTGAACAATATTCATAGACACACAGTCATTACAACAATATTTTTCATCATCATGTCATTAGGAGGGAATTGAGCCTGGATGGGGGAGATAACAACCATTATGCCCAACCACCCAAGATAAACACAATTGACTAAATAAAGAATTATATAATAATAATAATAATATTTTTTTAAATTTATGAATAAACAGGTTAACCGCTAGAGACCCAGAAGCATCTGGTAGGAGTGAAAGCCTTCCCCCTTACAGAGCACCAATGGGTAATTCGAGGATAGTGATGAGTCAACTTGCATTCGTGGATAGTAGTCAATGATGGTTGTCCCCACTGCTAGTTTTGACAACGAAATTATGATAGGTTTTCCCACTATCTATAAATTCAAATATCGAATACTAACCTAAATCTATTTTAAACTAAGATTTATAAAGTTAAATGTAATTTTTTTTAATATGAAGAAATTAATCTATGACATATAATTAAATAATGGAAAAAATGGAAAAATAACATATTAATAAATTTGATCTTGATAAACTTGGACTTAAGATGGCTTTAGAATAATCCCCTTAACATCAAAATATCTAGGATTATTCAGTGTCTATTGTTGAATGGTGTTGTCATTGATGTCAACTTCTATTATTGAACAATCTTAATATTTGTCTGGATTGCATTAGTTGGAAGCTCTAATGTAAGGATGGTTGGAAACCCTAGTAGCCCCACATTTCTTGAGGTCTTTGAGGATTAAAATTAGTAAACTTGATATCAAGATCGCTGTCATTAGATGCTCCTCATCAAGACGATTATGGTGGTATGTTGCATGCTACCAGAGCCTTCACGATTTGGGAATTATGCTTGTTTGAAGATCAAGATGCAAAAACCCCAAGGGTTGATGATGTGGCATCTTATCATTTGAAAAAACCATGAAGTCAAACATGGTAATATTATTAAAAATGAATTAAATACTTTTGGGCATCAAAAAATGAAAATTCGGCCTAGGGATATTAAGGGTTTTGGCTCTAAAAATATTTGAATTTTAAAAATTCAAATATTAACCCTCAGTTTTTTTTTCTCCAATTAATTTAAAATTAAAAAAATTATTTCCCTCTGACCAGCAAGTCGATTGGCCTATTCAACGTATCTCCTAATCTATATAAGGGCTCTTATTCTCATCATCATGTATGCAATTTGAATTCAGATTATAAGATGAAAAAGCTCTGAAATTTCTCAGCCTCTCGATTTTAATAGTACTTATAGCAGATTTGTGACAGTAATATGATAAGAGCATAAACATGTACATGTTGAGACAAGTACTTGGCTAACATGAGCAATGAGAGCAGCTAGGGTTTGACAGTGGATTTGTTATGCAACAATATATGACTATTTATGAACTTAGATATGTCATTAATGGTTGTATAGTTATTAAGAAATGTTAGGGTTTGATATGATATTGTTGTAGATTTGATGTTGAATATATATTTATTGCAAATAAGTTTGGCACTAATACTAGGTTGAGTAGAGGTAGAATTTTTTATGACAATTGATATTGACACCTAGTGTTTGATCATTTGAATTGAAGAAGTTATCGATGCTACTAACGACTTTGTGCCAGTGTTACAGATCAACAAAATCCAACATATTACTTTGATGTTATTTATCTTATTGAGCACAAGGGGATCCAATCCGAAAATTGTGAAATGTGGTCTGTCGACTGATCATGGTGGCAGGGTGGTGCAAGGCAGGAGAGTGAAGTTTCCTTCAAGTTGGATCCTGGGAACACTTCAGCGTGGCATGGTGGTGCTAGGGCAGGTTGGATCCTGCACAGGGCGTTGGAATGTTCATCTAGTTGCAGCTAGTAAACAGGGTGTTGGAGCATCCTTCAAGTTGGAGCTTGTAAAATAGGGTGTTGGAGCGCCTCCCAGTTGCAGTTGGTAAAAAGGGCGTTGGAGCATCCTATAGGTTGGAGCCTGTAGATGAAGGAGTTGGAGTCTCCCTCAGTTGAAGCTGAAAATATTGATGTACATTTTATTGAAAGACAAATATTAAGAAGAGTTCGGTGGTTTTTTTCCCAGAGGGATTTCCACCTAAAAATATTTGTGTCTACTGTCTTTATTATTGTGCATTATTGAATGGGGTTGATGAATGCTTATATTTATCTTATGCTAATAAAAATTAATGCTATGTGAATTTAATAATACACTAATTAATAAGAAATATTGATTCACCTCCCTCTTAGTATTTCCAACATCTATATGTATATCTATTTTTTCTATGTGGTTCATGGTCCTTAGAGATCAATGATTGCTACATCCATAAGAATATTTGTACTAGGTAGATCTACCCGAAAGAATCACTTCCTACTAGCTCAACCATGGAGCCTGACCCCGAGAGTGTTGAGAGAATTAAACCTGTGACCTCTCAATAATAGAGGTGCTTTAACAACTGGGACTCGACCAACTGAGCTAACCCTTGGGGCTATATAATATTTTTTTGTTTATTTATTAAACACACTTTCTTGTTAGTGTGTTTTATTTCTAGAAAGAATAATTTACTTCCCTATTAGTGTGTGCACTTTCCAGCAAGAGTGATTTACTTTAATGCCAAATGTGTTTTCTTTTCAGCAAGATTGATTTACTTTTTTGCAAGAGCGTTGTATTTAATATTTCAATTCCTGAAAGTGTGCAAGTGTGATGTTTCAACTCCTACATTTGTGAAATTTCAATTCCTGCCAGTGTGATATTTCAATTCTTTCAAGTGTGAATCTTTCTATTCCAAAAACTTGTGGTTTTCTTTATTTGGTGACTTGTAAAAGAGCATAAGCATCCAACAATGCAATGTGTATGCAATACTTAACTTGGTACTATAACCTCATTAGAAATTAATTGTATTAACATATATGGTACATCATGTGAACACCAAATTGATAATTAATTATACAATTTCTCATTTATCTACTAAGTAGTTATGAGGTAATTGAAAAACCTGTCATTTGTGGTGTTGTTACTAGGGAACTGTCAATGATAAAATACCAATTTTGATGCTTGACTTGATTTAGTTAGTGAGTTTCCTGTGGAAGCTTGGTGTGATGCATTTTTATTCTATCTTTTCTTTAAGCTAGTTTGTTTTAGAAAGTATGTCTCTTTAAATTCCCATGCACAAAACTAGAGATTAATAAGGTAGATTTGCTAGCTCTATAAAAAATCCCCACAAAACTAATGGCAAGATAATCACAAGAGGAAAAGGGGCATGATAATTCCAATTTATTAACTCCTACAGCTATCTCTCCAGCCAATAAGAAGCTCGAATCTTCCTCTTAGAATATTGAAACCTTGAAAGCCCCCATCCCTTCCTCAACAGAGATATTGTTCCCTCAAGGCTGGATAGAAGGGAAGTTTCATTCTAGAGAATTGATATTTAGTGACTCTCCCTGTAACAACCCACCCCACATTTACCCATTTCTACAACCTCGCCAAGGTAAACATGAGACGAGGGTCACTATGATATGACTCAACCTCCAAGATATAGTTATGGAAGTGGGGTCAACATACCGACAAATTACAAACATTCCTTGGGGAATACATACCACTCAGGAGCATGTGAACCACTCCATATGGTCAATCCCTAAGTTAGAGATCTTTTCACCAGAGAAACTCCCCAACCACGTGCACAACACAACATCAGTGTGATTATGAGGCTCTGATATCATACACAGGCCTTCTTCCATGCGGTTATGACCTAAAAAATCTAGTTTTGTGCCAACGGTTATGATATCTGAGCCACTTTTCCAGGATATCCTCGAGACCATTGCCCAGAACTGTCTGTAACTTTCCAGAATCATAAATAAGATTCCAATGGTGCTAACCATTAAAAACTTGAACACGATCTTAATCAGAGCAGACCTAGTACACAATATACATTTATTCAAACATAGGGTAAACATATAAGTTACATGTCATGAAATAATATTTGATCATATGGATCTAAACTTCATTTTAAAATCACCTAGAAGGCTTTAAGCCCTCTCTAACTAGTTGCAACAACAGTTGTCAGTCCATGCATTCATCAACCATCTAATAACTTAACAAATCATGAACAAGAGCCATAACTAGAGAAAATCATATAACCAGGCATATAACCAACATATAACCATAATACAGACCATAACAAATCAGCCAAAAGATCACCATAATAACCAATACAAGTGCTCATAGATCACAGTAGGAAAATAACTCTTATTAACATATTAAAATGCCAACCAAGTCAGGGACTTCCATGTACCACCGAACCATAGGTTGGGATGAACCAAATCTATCTTTTAACCAATCAAGCACGAATGTGGTATATCATGGGATAAACCAAGACAAAACCAACCAAGGCTTACAAAGGCCAAGGCACCTCAAATTTCAACCACAATGATCTCACCTATATAGTACAAAAATCACTAACATAAACCATATTGGTCTCTACCCAAGTTGTCTAGGGCTCCAGGAACTAGTAATTCAACCCACATCTAAATCAAGGCTCCAAAGCATTTGTTCCAACCAGCAGCTCCAGGGACTAGTAACTCAACCCACAAGGCTCTAGAGTGTTTGTCCCAACCTACAGGCTCCATGAACTAGTAACTCAACCCAAGTTGTTCCAGGGCTTCCAAAGCATTTTTTCCAACCCACAGCCATAGGGAACCTAAGAAGAAATTAGAAAAATAAGTGGGAAACCCACAACATCATGGCTATCCAGGAAATGGAAAGGAAAGTCTGAAACCACTGTCAATCTAGGCAAATTTCCATGCCAATGACAACACATAACCAAGGAATCACATGCATATACCATACATCCGAAAACCAACAAGGAGATCACACATGCAACCTGTTACCTGCAAAGCAATCTAGTTGTAGTCATTGATCCCACGATCTCCTTGTACTTCCTTGCTTTCATTTTCTTTCTTTCTCCAATCCAAGTGAATTCTAGAGTGCTCAAGCATGTTCTAAGAATGCTCTAAATGTCTAAGAGTATGAGAGAATGAGAGTGTAAAAGGAGAGAATCAAAAGTAAACTGACAAAAGTTGTGAATAGTTTCTCGAATGCCTCTATTTTCTTCATTTTCCTCTAATTTCCCTTGCATGAAAATTTGTGTCTCTTCACCTTCATTTCTTATATTTTCCTTTATTTTCATAATTAAATGTCAATTATGTCCTCTTTTCCTTTGCCAATGTCTTTTCTAATTTCCATAGCCATTATTAATCCACAAGCGATGCCCACTATAATGTTTTTCCCACCATTAATCTTGGAATACATGTCCCATGACCTTGGTCTTATTTTATTTACACAAAAAATCAACCATGGGTTGTTACAAACCCCTCCCCCTTGGGGGAACATCGTCCTTGGTTTTCAATGACACTTATAACCAGTAAAACATGATCCCCATGGAGCTTTATAACATAGCTTGATGCAACATTTGCATGATATGAAACTGTGAAACCATGAACACCATATGCTTATTGGAGCTTTATAACGTAGCTCAATGCAGTATTTACAGCATAGTTCTTATTGGATATTTATAACATAAATCATTGTAGTATTAAAATACCATATGCATATATAAATATAAACAAAATCACATAAATTAAACAAATCTACTCAACCAACAAATAAAGAAGGATACAAAGCCCACATTTTATCATCCATCTCCCATGTATCTTCATCGGGCCCAAATTTCTTCCATTGTACTTTCACTTGCTTAATTGCTCGGTTCTAGAGCATGAGTTTTTTTCACTGCAAAATGCATTTTGGATCTAGCTGGATTTATCCCTTTGGTTCCACCTGCAATACAGACCAATCAATCACATGGTCAACATCCTGCACATATCTCTTAAGCAATGAAACATGGAAACCATCATGGAATTTCCCTATTGGCGACAGTGCAAGTCGGTAGGTGACTGGTCCAATCCTCTCAAGGATCTCGAAAGTCCCATAATACCGAGGTGACAACTTGGCACATGACCTAATCCTTAAGGAGCTCTGTTTGGGCTTGACGCACAAGTACAAACGCTCTCCATCCTGAAACTCCTTGAATGATCCATGTTTATGCACATAAATATTATACCTATCATGTGTTGCCTTTAAATTATTCTTAATAACCTACATCTCCTGCTCCATATTAGTGAACATGTCTAGTCCAATCAACACCTTGTTCACTGGATCACTCTAGCTGATAGGAGTATTACAACCCTACCCATAAAGAGCCTCAAATGGACTCATATTTGAGGACTCCTAATGCCCATTATTATATGCAAACTCCACCAATGGAATATACTCCTCCCACTTCCTCTACTGAAGCATGACGTACATTCTCAACATATCCTCAAGAATCCTATTAACCCTTTCTTTATGTCCATCTGTTCATCAATGATAAGTTGCACTGAATGCTAACTCTGTCCTCAAGCCTACAAACAACTCCTTCCAAAACCTGGAAGTGAATTTGGCATCTCTGTTTGATATGATCTTCTTGGGAACACCATGCAACCTCACTATCTCTCTGATGAATATTCAAGCTACCTCACTATCTGAATTAATAGACTTCACTGCAACAAAGTGAGCTACCTTGCTCAATGTTATGAAATAAACTCACAAATTAGAAGAAAAGAGGGATCAATGACTTAAAAATTAGCCACTTTGAGGGGGAAGCCTCCTTTACATTACATAAATGAACAATTCCTAGATGACACAAATGACAAAACATCATTTCTATATATAAGAGTCCATGGGGTCACAATATAATCCTAGCAAACCTAACAATAATAATGTAAGGGAACAACAATAACAATAGTGGGCTATTATGGGGCATAATAATAACAATATGGGGACTACATGGGTACAACAATAATAATAAAGGGGCTACACTAATTGACATAATTGGGGGAATTGGATAATTTCGACCTCTAAATCTTGATGAAGGGTTTTATTCCTATATATATCTTGTAAATTCAATGTAATAGAGGTTAGAAATAAGAGGGAGAGGTTGTTGGATTGTGTATTTTTCCTAGAATATTTTTATGTAATTAAATGCAGGAGTTTCTCTCTTCTTTGTTTTGAGATTCATCACAGTGTTTATGTTCAGTATGTGTTCCTGGATATCATTTCCATGATTATGTTTTTTTGCTAGTATTTTCTGAGAGTAAGTGATAGGAATTCATCCATGTTAGATGCTCCTTTCACACTGATGATGCTTGTTATGTGTTAATGGTTATCTTTACATAATTCATCCATGTTTGATGCTCTATTTTGTAACCTATCTTTGTGGTATTTCTTCTAAAGTTGCACTGCAGATTCATCCATTGATAGATGCCTGTAGTGTAGCGGGTTTTCTTCTCCTTTCCATATCTCATTTCATATAATTTATCTGGCTGAAGATAACACTTACTTTGCCTCAAATCTGTAGAAAGCAACCATCCTTGACTCCATTACCCAATGGTACTTTCTCTCTTGTTGTTCCAACCCAGAAACCCTAAATCAAAACCTTTGAGTCTAATAGATCTAGCCTAAAATCCTTTCCCTCGTAGTTAAGGTTTTGACTGTGATTTCATGGAGAGAGCCCTCTCTAGCTTGGTAGGGCTAGATACCAAGCCAAAAAGGTCTGAGGTTACCTCATTCAATTTCCTCCTCAGCTTGGGAGATTGTTGGGGCTAACATGATGGACGGTGGATGATATCCATAAAGTGCCATAAATGGGGTCATTTTTTCTACAATGTAGAAGGAAGTGTTATACCACCATTCAACCAGAGGTAACCAATTGACCCATTGTGTTTGTTTATCAGATACAAAGCAACGAAGACATTCTTCCAAACATTTGTTCACTATCTCATTTTTCCCATTGGATTGAGGATGATAAGATGAGCTATGAGTTAGTTGAGTACCCAAACAAGAAATAATTTCATCCAAAAATTTCCTGTGAAAATGGGATCTCTATCGCTTACAATAATCTTTGGGTTTCCATGTAGCTTTTGAATTGTTTCCATAAATGCAATAGCAATCCTACTTGCTTTAAATGGATGAGATAATCCACAAAAATGTGCATACTTGTTAAGTCTATCAACTACCACCATGATGACACTCTTTCCTTTGGACTTAGGTAAACATGTGATTAAATCCATTGAAACCTCCTCCCAACATTGATTTGGAATGGATAAAGGTTGTAGCAGTCCTGGGGTCTTAATTGTCTCAATTTTATTTTGCTGGAAAACCAAGCATTCCACCAAAAACTTTTGAATATCATATTTAAGGCCATCCCAAAAAAATTATTTCTTCACCATTTGGTAAGTTTTTAAAAATCCCGAGTGTTCTCCTAAGGGAGAGGTGTGCAATTCCAAAATAATATTTTGTTTTAGTTGGGAATTCTTACAAAGATATAAGTGATCTTTGTACCATAAGGAATCAGTTTTCCAACTAGACATATCAGATGTACTAGGATCTTGCTGCGAATTTTGAATGAGTGTCCATACTTCTTTGTCACTCTTCCATTCCTCCCTTGCTTTAGTTATCCAATCGGGTTGGATAATAGAAATGGCACAAAGCAATGCTTCCACCTCAACCTTTCTTGAGAGTGCATATACAACAACATTTAGCTTCCCTCTTCTGTAGATGATTTCAAAGTCACAACCCAACATATTTGTCACCCATTTTTTCTACTCTTCTAAAGATAATATTTGTTCCAAAAAGTATTTAAGAATATCATGATCAGTTTTTACCTTGAAGTGTCTTCCCATTAGGTAAGGTTGTAATTTCTTTAGTGCATGTAGTATTGCCAACATTTCCTTCTCATAAATAGCTTTTTGTAAATACTTTCCTTTGATTGGACGACTTTCAAAAGCAATGGGTCTTCCTTCTTACATTAAAAAAACATCAATTCCATTTCCTGAGGCATCACATTCCACAATAAAGGTTTTTGTGAAGTCTGGCGTAGCTAAGACCGGTGCTTGTCACATTGCCTCTTTAAGATGTTCAAAGGCCTTAGTTGCTTCATAAGTCCATGAAAATGCATCTTTCTTCAATAATGTTATTAGAGGTGCTACTATTCTCCCATAATTCTTAACAAACTTGTGATAATACCCTATTAACCCGATAAATCCTCGCAATTGCTTTATGGTTGTGGGGACTTTCAATTCCTTAATGGATTTAATTTTGTTAGGGTCTAACTTAATATACTCCCGAGATACAATATGACCCAAATATTCCACCTCTTGTACTCCAAAGAAACATTTGGAGGTTTTTGCATATAATTGTTTCTCCTCCAATAGTTTGAGAACCCTGTCAACATGTTGACCATGATCCTTCCAAGACCTGCTGTAGATTAGTATATCATCCAAAAATACTAACACAAAATTTCTAAGGAAGGGTATGAAAATGGAATTCATCAACCCTTGAAATGTAGAAGGTGCATTTGTAAGGCCAAAAGGCATGACCAAAAATTCATATTGACCCTCATGAGTTTGAAATGATGTTTTCGAAATGTCTTCAGTCTTCATTCTAATTTGATGATATCCTGAATGAAGATCTAGCTTGGGGAAATAAACCTCTCCATGTAATTCATCCAATAATTCATCAATCACAGGAATGGGAAATTTATCTTTAATAGTGGGCTTATTGAGCTCCCTATAATTCGAGCACATGCGGAATTATCCATCCTTCTTGTGCACCAATACTACCGGAGCAGAAAAAGAACTTTGACTAGGTTGAATGATACCAGCCTCTAGCATTTATGCAATCATACGTTCAATTTCACTCTTTTTGACATATGGATATTTTTAAGGCATGATGTTTGGAGGAAGACATCCTGGAATCAAATGAATAGAATGATCATGATCACGAATAGGTGGGAGTCCTTTGGGAGTTTCAAACACCTTGGAATAATTGTCCAAGACTTTTTGGAGATATGGGGAAATAAATGATTTTGATGTTGGAACTTATAGTGAGAATAATTGTGCAATGATACCTCATTGTTCTTTCTTGAGAAGCTTTGGCATGACATTAGAGCTTATTATCTTTCCTAGCTTCCCTGTAATACCTCGTAATTCAACTTCCTTTCCTTCCGAAATAAAATTATAGAAAAGTTTTTGAAAATTAAAAGCTACAATCCCCAAATATTGTAACCAGTGTACTCCTAGTACAACATCAACACCACCCATTAGAATGGAAAGCATTGGACTATTCAATACATATTCCCCCATGGTTAGCTTGATATTATGGCACTTTCCAGAGCAATTTATAGTTCCTCCATTTTCCACCATCACTTGACACGCTGGCGCTAGGTATAGGAAGCAATTCAATTCCTTGGCTACCTTACAATGAATAAAATTATGGGTACTACCCGAATCAATAAGAACCATTAATTTTTTCTTCTTGATATGTCCTTCTATCTTGAGGGTTTGAGGAGTGGTAATTCCTGCCAATGCATTACAGGATATGGTCGGATTCATTTCTTCTTCCTCTAGGGTTGGCTCCTAGTGTATATCCTCTTCTTTTGAAGTTTCATGTTCATTTTCTTCCTCCTCTTCACAATCTATGTAAAATAATTTCTTCTCAGCACACTTATGACCTTTAGTGTATTTTCTATCACAACTATGGAAAAGCCCGTTTTCTCTTTTTTCTTCAAATTGGTTTGGTGTCAACCTTGTAGGTTGTGGAAGTATAGGAGTATAAACACTTCCATCTTTATAGTTGTAAGTGGTAGGCTTCCTTGTTGCCATAATTTTGCTTTTTGTTTTTCTTGCCAACCTGAATGCCTTCTCCAATGTATCAGTTTCCCAAAGGATAACTTCATGTTGGATTTTATCCTTTAGAGTCCCTATGAAAACATGAATCCTATGTTCCTCTGGAATATTATTTACCCTTATATTCAATTTTTGGAAGTCCTCAATGTGCTCCATCATTGAACCGCTTTGTTTGATATTTATCAATTGGCTAAAGAAGGTGTTGCTCTTTGTATCCTCATAATGTGCTATCATTTTCTTCGTAAAAATTGACCAAGTGACCAGTGGGTTATGAGAACAAAGCCATCGATACCATACAAACTTTTTATCCAATTTAATGTCATAAATTTCTATCATAAATTATCGACTGGGGTTAGTAATCTTATGAAGTGCAAGTGCACTATATATGCTAGAAGCCTTTCTTTCTTAATTCGTTGTGTTGATTTTATATGTTGTTTTTAAGATTTTGTGTTTTATCTTAAATGTTTAAATGAAATGGAGAAACTAAGAAATGAACTACGGAATGAAATCTAAACTTAACTAACAAAGCTTATGATGAGAGTTCTACTTTTTGATTTTAAAGATGAACAACTAATTTCAAGAGAACTATAAATGAAAAGAAACTTTAATCTTTTTGTATGTTTTAGAGAATTTATATAAACGAAATTTAAAAGAAATAAAGTAACAACACCTAGAGAAGAATTTTAATGCTTGAAAAATAAACTTAAGAAGGAAGAAAAGGAAATGTTTAATATTAATCTAAGAAGGAAATTGATCTATAAATTACTCTAAAGAAAATATTGTAATGACTGAAAGATGAAATTTACAAGAAGGAAGAAAAGGAAATTTCTATTTAAGAAAGAAAATTGATCTATGAAAAATCTATATTTCATAAAAAGAAATCAATCTAAGTGATCAATCTTAACTACGTTAGACTATTCTATGCCAACAACTTATGATAAGATTATCTCTAAAACATCTAGCTAAACTACATCTAAATCTATTTGATTAAAGAATTAAAATATCTACTTAAATAATCTCTAAATCTAAACAAAGCATCAATCCAAACTATGTCTAAGTCTATAAAAGTATATATCAAAAATTTATTCTATTTACCAAATGAAAACGTCTGTCTAAATTAATTCTATGAAAATAGAGTATCGATTTAACTCTAATTCTATTCAATAATCAAACAAATATTTTATTCTAAACTCTACAAAATAGAAGTATTAAACCTAACAATATTAAATCTAAATGAGTATGCTAAGTAAATCAAAAGACTAATCAGAATGAGAAAAGAAAACAAAGTATCTACCTACTGTGTAAAACTGACAATGCAAATCTAATCTATGAAATGAAAAATGAAACATGTATGCATTGTGTAAAAGAATGCGAGAAAGGTTTCATTCCATGAAATATGAATGTTAAAAGGGTTATGATATCAATATGTTTCAGGAAATAAAAACAATTGGAGCATTCAACTATGCGAAAAACACAATATTTAACTATGAAAAACACAATAATTAACTTATGCGGAAATGGAAGAATTAAACTACGAAACAATGAAATTTTAAACTATGAAACCTCTTCTATGTAGGGGCCCTCCACAAGAGAACGATTTTAAATTCACTTGTGACTAATTACACATCGATGGTCTTGAACACGCCTTCTCCATGAATTAATAAAAACAGAGTTTTGTTGTGTGACAGTATTACAATCAAAATTAAGCTTATCTCTAGTTAAAACAACCCAGTATTTATAACAGATTCAAGTTCAATTGTTTGAGATGATCTCGCCTAAAAATATTAATGAAACTAGGAATAAAATTCTAAACGGAATTTCAGTCCTCATAGCTTTCACGATTTGCTACGTGGAGAGAAAATTGTGAAGCTTCCAAATTCTCATCCGCTGGTCTCGACCCTCTACTTGACTGATCCTTTGACCGTGATTTTAGGCGTTATTCCTCTCGATTTTGGACAGGTGAGTAGGACAAAATCCATGGGTGGATCATTTCCAAACTACCCATGTTCTTCGCTCCTCTACTTCTTCTTTGGAACGTGTTAAACAATGTCGGTAGCTGCAAAAATGAAGATTAGCTATAGAATTGCATGAATTCTATAGCTAAATATAAAATTTATTCAAACAATAAGAAAAAATAAAATATAAAAGAGAAATCACTCAAATACCTTCTTAGATTGAAAATGTACCAATTAACACTGATTGAGCTCATGGATTTGTCAAAAAGGAAGGAAAAATGGTGAGATAGATGTCAAAAATAGAGACAGTCTTGAGGCTCAACATACCCCCACTAAGAGACAATTGCATGTCCTCATGCAATTTCAAAATTGTGAGTCTTCACCTCATTACTGCATATTCTCTGACACTTCTGCTAGGACATCTAACATATTCTTTCCGTTCTTTGAAGTCACTGCTACTCTTGGTTTCTTCATTAGAATTTTGTACTTTTAATTTATGATCTGTCTCTTCAGGTATCTGTTCTTCTTCTTCAATTTCTTATTCTTTTTGAACCATAACCCCAAATGTAGAAGAGTATTCTCATTGATGGTTTTCTCAATTTGGTTCTGAATCTTCAGAGCTTCATTTTCCTACTTTATATTCCTATTTAGTGTTTCTAGCTCAAAAATTTCTCGCTTTAAAGTATACACTAGAGGTTCTTGTGGACTAGAAGGTTGTTCATCAAGATTGTATGTCTTTTCTACATTTCTTCTTTCCAAAGACTCAATGTAATCATAAATCTCTTGCATAACGGGATCAATATATGGAGTTCTTCTACTTGGATCCTGTGTGGGAGAAGAAATAATAGGTGATGGCACTTCAATATTTTCTTCCAAATCAACAAGTTCTGTAACTTCTGGGAGTGGATTTTTGGCTACTTTGCAAAGTCTGGAGCTTCTTCTTACTGGGTGTGGAATGTTCTGAGTTTCTAATTTTTCTATGTATATGACTTTGCCTTTTTCTTTCATTATTTTTATCAATTTTTTTCTTGACCTTTCCAATCAACTGTGCAATAGGAGTTTTATCTTCTGATTGTGTTTGAGGTGGTTGTTCATCCACAAAAAAGTTATCATCTTTTCTCTTTCTGCCTCTTTTTCCTTTGTTATCACTAGGCTTCTCTTCTTCTTTTTCTTGAAAATGATTTTGGTTTTTAAGAAATATTCCCAAGTATCTCCTATGCTCTTTAAATGATATTCAATAAGGATTTTTATCAATGCATGATGATACATTGTGTTATCTATGAACTGAATTCTCTTTTGAACCATTCCTGCCATCTTCCTTAGACTATTCGGTAAAAAATATGGAAGGTTTATCTCTTTATCTTCTAGAAAATTCATCAGTAACCTGTCATGATAGAAGAACATACAACCAAATCTTCCTTCACATGTGATTAATTTCCGAATTATCAAAAGCATGTTTCTCCATTTACCCTTAAGAGCTATGCTAGGAATTCCCTTTTTGAAAATATTTGTGTCCATACCTAGGTTTTTCAAGAATAATTTCCATTTTTCTCCACTGATTCCTTTGTTTTTTAACCATCTTTCACCCTTCTTTGGAAGTCCGCTAGCTTCTGCCACTAAGGATTTTGTGACTGAAAATTTGATGTCATCGATTTCGATCTCTACTCTGTCGAAGGATCTTGCAAAATATTTCATGACTTCTTTATGAAACCCATCAAATTTCTCTATGAAGTTAAGACATTTTTCTTTTTGCAGTATCTCCTTTAATTGCAGATATCCCTCCATGAATTTCTTTCCTATGGGCTCTATTCTTACAATCAAACCCATATCTTTCCAAGAGTTTTACCTTCAAGACTATCTCTTTCTGACTGGGTGAATTGAGGGTTCAATCTAAGCTTGAAAACGTGGAGGAGTTATGTCATGAAATGCCAGAGATGTGCTGGTAGACAAGTGAATGAGTGAGGCTTTAGGAACGTGAGTGAGGTTTCGGCATGGGACATGACTGTTAAATTATCAATGGATGAGATCAGATTTGATCATTGAGGAGATTATGATGCAGGTTTGGTGGCGAATCATGAGATTTAGATTTCGATTTAGCATAATCAGTTTTAATGATGACATTTTGAGTTGGTAGTATATGATCATCTAATTTATATATATCAATGTTTTGAACCTTATTATTTAAATAAATTTTGTATCATACCTTGAATATAGCTAACCTTTATTGTTTCTTCTTTGTCTTGATTCCTCAGGTGTTCTTGAATACATTCTTCAGTATGATCTTCACTCTTGTCTTTAGTTGCTTCTATCAAAAATTCTTGTTCATCTGTGTTGCAGAGGTGTATAAGAGCTGCATAATGCCATGAGAGCTTGCAAAAATGAAACAATTATGTAACTAATATTTGTTTTTCTGAAAAAGAAAGGGAAATGCAAATAATTTGAGATTTTTAGAATTTGGAATGAAGAAAATATAAGATGTCATAAATAAATTCTGATTTTCACCTTGTATTTTCTGTATAAGGATGCCAATGAATGATATATATATTATTTATTTCCTCTTTTTTTTAGATATGAAAAACAAAAAGAAGACAAAGTTGGGGAATAAAAAATATTCTTGTTCACCAACTTCATGTCAACATTATCTTGAATTTTTTTGACAAACTCCTCTTTTTTCAGTGGCTTATGATAGACCTTTAGTCCATGTCCATTTACAAGAAGAGGAACCTTTTCTTCATCGATAGTCCTAATCCTGATTGCTCCATTATCAAAGACTCTTTCAATCTCATAAGGCCCAAGCCAATGAGTTTGAAACTTCCCTTGGAAGTCTTTGAACTTTGAGTCAAATAGAAGTGATTAATCTCTTGCCTGGAATTTTCTTTTGTTTTATGTATTTATCATGCCATCTAGATCTTTTTTGCTGAATGTAATATTCCAAAATGGGAGAAACAAGAATATAGAACATTTATAACATTTCAATCTAGGCAATAACTAGAATGTAAGCACAAAACTGTAAAATGATGGAAATGCCGAAATATATGCTGCAACATCAAGACGTTATAACCATGAGTAGAAACAACTGATTCATATAATTATAAACAACAGCAAATATAAATTACACAGTTTTCCAAAGAAGATGCACTCAAGCCAACAAGAAGTGGCTGAAATACACTAATGAAAACTAACACTGGAAATGTTGTGTTGCTACCACTGTTACTGCTAGAAACTGTAGCTATTGGGAAGAAGAACCATGTGCAGGAGGCTGCTAGTGTGCTTAGAATGATCTGGGATTTTAACCATAGATTCTACTAAAAAAACATAGAAAAACTGAGAAATGGTTTGTCCAGATTTTAACTTTGGATTTTTGGCCCTTTTTGGGTTGCCAACTGCACCCCCGTTGGCTGACTTACACACTCCTCCTGGGTAACTGCTGAGATGGGGATGAATTTATGATCTAACTGCTTCAATAGCACCTCCTAAACTCAATACATGAAGGGCTGGTCCCTTCTCTTGATCTCCAAGCTAGAAGCTTGAGATCTATCACCTCCTTCCTCTGCAACAAACTTTTGAACACTGCACAACTGTTGGAATGAACTGCATTTTCAAGAGGGATGAAGTTGTAGCCTGCTGCTAGGTGATGGAATATAGCGCATAGCTGATGGAAATAATATCTCCAAAGTGAGGGAATGATCCCTCATGGGATTCCAAGCTGAGATACTTGGAACTTCCTTCCTCCACTAGATATACCTGGCTGGACTGCACAATTCCTGGAGGAACTGTTGCTGCATGGAGGTATAAACTGATGGCCTAATGTTGGATATCACAATGCTGCTCCTGGAAGACTGAAATAGAAGCACAAGATGAAAGGATGAACCCTCCACCGGTTTCTTAGCTGTAATGCTAAGAACTACCTTCCTCCTCTCAAACCCTAAGACAAGAATGTGTAATTCCTGAAGCCGTATATGAAGAAGAGAGGGGATGAATGTGGCACCAATGTCGAATGATGAATGGCTGATCAAAATAACCTTCCTAGAGTAGGCACTCTAAGTCCCCCATGGGTAAGGGTGGGATTCTCGCTCGGGAACACCCGTGTGCTAACCAACACAACAGACTTAGCTAAACAGCTGAAGCAGGCAAAGAATTGTCAAACGAAAATACAATATCAAATTCCAGACTGATTTGTTTTGCTGCCCTAATATTCCTTATATGGTTGTGAGCCTTCCCTAGCCTTGGACCACCTCATTATTGCGCTGCACATGTGGCCACTATTCGCCATGAATACTACATTGTCTCTCCATGATCTCCATGATCTATGCATTTACTTTCCACTCCTCCATCATGTGTGCATTTAATGCACCACTTCCTCCATCACTGCATCATTAATGCTCTATGATCTTACTTTTATTCCTCCACTATCTCCATAATCTTCCTTATTATTCTCCATAATATCCACTCTTCCTTCATTAATGAGTTTCTCCACTACTCCATGATGCCGATCTACTATCTACTAACCCACATTCACATAAAAAAAATTGGATTTTATTCATCTATGGGGTTTATGGGTCCCTCCACCCTTTTATTTAATTAACTAATTGAGAAAAGTAAGAACTCTAATATTCCAATTAACTGATGGACAATTGGGAATATTACAGTCCTCCCCGCCAAAATGTTGCTTGTCCTCAAGCAACTACAAAAGTGAATGCTACAACAATCCCTCTCCCTCCAAATGGCATCCTCATATGGAAGGTCTCCCCATCTACTCCAATGTGTAATCAATGCCCAACTATATAACTGCCTCTCTAGAATGTCTAGAATGGCTTCCAACTTTATAGCTAGATGCCTCTCCTCATCAATGAACCTCCAAGTGGCAACCATCTGTTGTTCTAGAGCCTCTCCTCTGCATGAGTCATATGAAGTGAAGTGGTTCCTCCCACCAAAGGAAAGTCCCAACTCATGAACTGTCTCTCCAACCCATGATACATGGAGTAGGATGTACCTCTCCATGCTCCCATCATTGGCCCTGCTTGCTCCGAGCATCATATCTATTGGAAATACTGAGAGAGGGGGGGGGGGGGGGGTGTGAATCAGTATTCCTTTCAATTAGAGCATTAGTTAATCTTCAATTATTATCAGTGTTTGTACAATGATAGAAGCAAACAAGAGGAACAAAAATGCACACAGTTTTTAAGGTGGAAACCCACTCCAGGACAAAAACCACCTAATGCTTTTCTAATAATTCTTTAATATTCAACTCCAATTGAAAATAAAGCTCCAACTTCCTAGAATCTAGAAAATAATTCTTCTCCGGCTCCCACTGGATGGACGCTCCAATGCCCGAGATTCTTCAGTAGTCAACTGAATGGATGCCCCAACACCCAATGAGCTACAACTCACCCTAGCACCACCCTACCACCTTGTAGAAGAATAAAATAAGAATGGACTCCCGTACTAGGGAAAATGGTCCACTTTACAATGATATAGAATGATGTAGAAGAAGAAGATATACTAGACCATAACCCCAACCTTGACACAACCACCTAATGATGATCCTAGACCTCCCAACACTGCCTCTTCAACCCTTGGCAGATAGACACTAGTACAATTTTTATAATAATGTATTTATAATGACTTAGTACAAAGATACCTTTACAATGATTGTATGCAGTCTTGCCCACTTGAAGACTTCATATGATGAACTTCTTGCTGCTGTTATGCACCTTGGTTGCTACTCTTGTCATGCTACCCTCTGCTGCACCTTGCTTTTCTTTTCTGCCATAGAAATTCTGGTCCTTTGCAACCCTTGACAACACATGATCTAGCTTTTTCTTGCCTTCTAAGAGCTCGATATTGAATCTGGTGTATCTCTATTATTTCCGATCCTCAATATCTAATTTTTGGTCCTGTAGTAGTCCTTTGAGTCGTCTTTCCAATGCCATAGGTTTGACCCAATTTGGATTCTTCAAGAGAGAGTTATACCCAATTTCTCACAATGCCCTAATTATGGACTATTTCAGCAGAGCTCACTTGTACGGCATGCCACGTGTCATTGTTTCTTCATTTGGATCTAAAATTGATCAAGAGAAAACTAAAAAATATTCAATATTTTCCACTTTTTACCGAATTCCAATCTGATACTCAAAGAGAGAGTAATGACAATTTTACCAAGGTCACTTCTTTGAGATAAATTTCAGGAGTCTGCAACAACCCTGAATTCCACAGATCATATCTCCAAAAATATTGCACACCTTGATCTGAAATTTTTACAGAAGCTTCCTTAGGATTTTGGCTTCACCTCATAAAAATTTCAGCTTTTGAACCTTTGTATAAAAAAGGTTAGAGCGAAAATACCACGATGACCTATTTTATATAGCAAAATCCCTTGCCTAAGGAGGAAAAGAAGATCACACTTTATATAAATGCTTAAGTTGAGAGGGGCTTCAACAAGTGAATGTGGGAGGGATTTTAGGAGCTTAAAAAATATTAATTATGAATTTTCAATGACCTATGCCCCAATCCCATGGGGTTTTAGCCCACTAACTAGGGGTACAAACTTCAAACATGAATATCTCTCAAACCGTGAAGAATTACATGGTGTGCCATATATCAACAGAAACATCTCGACAAGTAGAAACCATCAAAATCATTATTGACCCAAAATATATTAATTTGGTAGGTCAAAATTCTCATGCAATATTGGGTTAGCCCCTGGTGCTGCTTGGGTTGACATCAATGACAACCGTTGATCAACAATCTCCCCCTTTGGCATTGATGGCAACACAAGTACTCCCCCTGCAATCATGAAACCTCTTCCTACAACATTCTCTCCCCCTTTGACATCAATGGCAAAGAGTAACTCCCCCTGAAACACAACCATCCTGCGGACCTGTACACACTTCCACTCCCCCTAACACACAACCATCCTGCAGACCTGTAATCTACTTCCACTCCCCATTTATATTTTGAAAAAGGAAAATATAATGAGAACTTGGGAGAATCCCAAGCTTCTGGAAAATATATTCCAATGCTGGTGAATATTTAATATGTGATTATTTTGGTGCTGCTTGGAATCTTGCTACTTTTCCAACTGCTTGCATAACATCTGGTCTGGAGGTTGTTACATATAGAAGACTACTAATCATAGATCTGTAAAACCTTTGATCCACATCCTTAGATGAGTCGTCTATGCTCAATTTGCAACCTGTTACCATTGGAGTAAGGATAGGTTTGCAATCTTCCATTTTAAATTTCTTGAGCATTTCCTTGATGTACTTGGCTTGACATATAAATATTCATTTCTCTTGCTAATATATTTGAAGCCCTAAGAAGTATGTCAGCTCACCAAGTAAAGACATCTCGAAATCACTTTGCACCTTTGTAGAAAAATTCTTACTTAGTCGATCATCATGACTACCAATTATTGTATCATCCTCTTTAGCTATTATAAATGCTTTAATTACTTCATCCAGAACATATATGTCATTTGGAGCTCGACTTGCTGTAGCCACAATTTCACCATACACGCCTTTCCTGATTTCACATTTCGTGGAGTTGAATAGTATTGTGTGTCCTTGATAACACATTTGTCCAACACTGAGCAGATTGTGATTCATGTTTTCAACCAATAGAACATTCTTGGCTAGAGCATCTTTGCTTCCGACAGTGACAGTACCTGATCTTATAACATTTGAAGATCCATCATTTCCAAAGGACACGGTTCCGTCCTTCTTCTCTTTCAGAGATACAAATTTATTTCTATCTCTAGTCATATGCATTGAGCAACCGCTATCAACATACCACACATCTTTGTTCTTTTGAGCCTTGAAAGCGAGAGCACAATTATCATTCTTCTTCTTCTTCCATGTTCGTTCATTCTGTGGCTTCGAAGATTCTTCTGGAGGATTTTCAAGTCTGCAGTCTTTGGCTATGTGTCCAAAGTTTTGACATTTGTAATATTCAATATTATTTCTTAAATGTTCAAATCTATTGATGTTTCGTTGAGCCCTGGGAGGTTGATATTTGACATATCTCCTGGAATTGTATTCGTTCCTAGGGTACTGCGACATTCTACTTCTTTATGACCAAATTTTCCACATGAATAACAGTAGCCATAAAAAATATCTTGGTACCTGGATGGAAATTTTCGTCGAGGAATTGTCTTCCAAGGCTGTTCTTGCGAATCTTGTCCAATAAAGTCTACATGCATGTCAGATCTCACTTAGGTTCATTGTATTTTGTTGTAGAAAGGTCCATAACTTCTTCTTCTTTGTATGATGTAATTTTGTTGTTGTAAGATCGTTGATTGTTGATGAGTTCTTCCAATGCCCTTGAGCTGTTGGCATAGTTTTGGATAGTTTTTCCTTTCTTCACTTCCTCACCCAGCGAGACTACTTCGGCTTCTAATTCTTCCCTTTCTTGGTTGCTTTCTTACAAATTCTTTTGAAGTGACTCTTTAATGCATTTGTGTTCTTCAACTTCAATTTGAGACCTTGAACTTGTTCTTCAAGAGTTTTGGAACGGATCTTCTCCGCCTTGAGATCTTTTATAAGCTTGATTGCTTCCTCATAAAATTCTTCTATGGTCCATCCTTCTTCTTCATTGTTTGATACCTCTTGTTTATTGTGCTTGGCCATAAACAATACTCTCTCATTGGCTTCTTCTTCATTGTCATTTTCTTCATCGGATGATGAGCTATCTTCTTTAGAGAGAAAGTTCCTTTTGGATCCTTGCTTGTTGAATTTATTAAAGCCTTTCTTTCCTTTTGAGTTGCCATTACTTCTGTTTGGACATTTTGCTGCAAAATGCCCAACCTCATTACAGTTGAAACATATCAATGGAATTTTACCTTTGAATTGTCCCTTACCAATTTTTAGTTTTCTCGTGAAGTAAGCATATTCTTCATCTGAAAGACCTTCTTCATCATCTCCCTTTTCTTCACACTTGCAGGTGCATGTCTTTTCAATTGAAGGTTGTTTATCCTTATTGGTTTTCTTAGATGCAATGAATGCAGTTTCTAGATGCAAAGTACCCTCTTATTCATCAAGTCTCATTTCATATGCTATGAGAACTCCATGTAATTCCTCTTTATTGAGTTTGTCCATATTTGCACTGTATTCTAAGACCGATACCTTTGGGTTGAATCTCCCTGGTAACGTTCTAAGAATCTTCTGTATAATAGTCTTCTCGTCAACTGGCTCTCCCAATCCTTCCAGAGTATTTGTTATTTCATCAATGTATTGGAAGTATGTAGCAATGTTGCAATCTTCTTTCATTCTGAGTTGCTCAAATTTTTCTCTATAGATTTGAAGCTTTGCTTCTTTGACATTTAAGTCACCTACATATATATTCTCAAGCTTGTCCCTTACATTTTTGGCAGTTTTACAACCCAACACCTTATGATAAGCAGATTCAATAAGTCCACTGATAATAATATTCTTTGCTTTTGCATCATTTACCAAATTCTTCTTACCTTGTTCATCTGTAGTTGATGTAAATCCATTTTGAACAGTGTCCCATACTTCGTAACCTTGCGCCAAGAGATAAACCTCCATTCTTCCTTTCCAGAATGCATAATTATTTTCAATGAATAGAGGTACACCATTCTTGGTATGCTCCATGACCTCCTTCCATCTATTAAACTGCTATTGAAGGAACCAAGCTCTGATTCCAATTGTTGGAAATACTGAGAGGGGGGGGGGGGGGGTGAATCAATATTCCTTTCAATTAGAGCATTAGTTAATCTTCAATTATTATTAGTGTTTGTACAACGATAGCAGCAAACAAGAGGAACACAAATGCACACAGTTTTTAAGGTGGAAACCCACTTTGGGACAAAAACCACCTAATGCTTTTCTAATAATTATTTAATATTCAAATCCAATTGAAAATAAAGCTCCAACTTCCTAGAATCTAGAAAAGCATTCTTCTCCAGATCCCACTGGATGGACGCTCCAACGCCCAAGATTATTCAGTTGTCAACTGAACAGATGCCCCAACACCCAATGAGCTATGACTCACCCTAGCACCACCCTACCACCCTATAGAAGAATAAAAGAAGAATGGAATCCCGTACTAGGGAAAATGGTCCACTTTACAATGATATAGAATGATGTAGAAGAAGAAGATATACTATACCATAACCCCAAATTTAACACAACCACCTAATGATGATCCTAGACCTCCCAACACTGCCTCTTCAACCCTTGGCAGATAGACACTAGTACAATTTTTATAATAATGTATTTACAATGACTTAGTACAAAGATACCTTTACAATGATTGTATGCAGTGTTGCCCACTTGAAGACTTCATATGATGAACTTCTTGCTGTTGTTATGCACCTTGGTTGTTGCTCTTGTCATGCTACCCTCTGCTGCACCTTGCTTTGCTTTTCTGCCGTAGAAATTTTGGTCCTTTGCAACCCTTGACAACACATGATCTAGCTTTTTCTTTCCTTCTAGGAGCTAGATATTGAATTTGGTGTATCTCTGTTATTTCAGATCCTCAATATCTGATTTTCAGTCCTGTAGTAGTTCTCTGAGTTGTGTTTCCAATGCCATAGGTCTGACCCAATTTGGATTCTTCAAGAGAGAGTTATACCCAATTTCTCACAATGCCCTAATTATGGACTATTTCAGCAGAGCGCACTTGTACGGAGTTCCATGTGTCACTGTTTCTTCATTTGGCTCTAAAATTGATATAGAAAAAACTACAGACTGTGAAATATCTGTCACTTTTTATGGAATTCCAATCTGATAGTCAGAGAGAGAATTATGACGATTTTACCAAGGTCACTTCTTTGAGATAAATTTCAGGAGCCTGCATAAACCCTGACTTCCACAGATCATATCTCCAAAAATGTTGAGCACCTTGATCTGAAATTTTTATAGAAGCTTCCTCAGGATTTTGGCTTCACCTCATATAACTTTCAGCTTCTGAACCTTCGTAGAAAAAAATTTAGAGCGAAAATTCCACGATGACCTATTTCAGATAGCGAAATCCCTTGCCTAAGGAGGAAAAGAAGATCACAATTTATATAAATGCTTAAGTTGAGAGGGGCTTCAACAAGTGAATGTGGGAGGGATTTTAGGAGCTTAAAAAATATTAATTATGACTTTTCAATGACTCGTGCCCCAACCCCATGGGGTTTTAGCCCACTAACTGGGGGTACAAACTTCAAACATGAATATCTCTCAAACCATGAAGAATTACATGGCGTGCCATATATCAACGGAAACATCTCGACAAGTAGAAACCATCAAAAGCATTATTGAACCAGAATATATTAATTTGGTAAGTCAAAATTCCCATGCAATATTGGGTTAGCCCTTGGTGCTGCTTGGGTTGACATCAATGACAACCGCTGATCAATAGTATCAACACTGTGAAAAATAGGAAATAGAGACATATGGGTTGGCATGTAAAATGTAGAACCATACTCTCTCAATAACAGCCACTGCAACAATGCCTCTTGCTGCCATACCACCCCATCATCATACCAAGTATGGTGGCCATACTCTCCTAACAGAAGCCAATGTAGTAAGGCCTCCTCTTTCCATACCCCCTCCTCATCATGCAATGTATGGGATAAATTCAGTCCATACTCTCCCAAGAGTAACCAAAGCAGAAATGACTCTTGCTGCCACCTCACATTATCATCATGCAAGCCATGGAGCAACAACATATTGTTTGACATGTAGAATGTCACATCATCCAAACATAACCAAGCTCCTTGCTTCCACATCATGTGAGTGCCATAAAATGTTCCCAACAATAACATACCCATTGACATATGATATGTCATGTGATGGAAAAAATATCTTTAATGTAGCCAGCGTGACCATGCCTCCTACTGCTGCATCACCTCAGTACTGTGCAAGGCATGGAGCATACCAATCTGGAATGTCGAGTGGTAACCATACTCACCCAAGAGAAGCCAGCCCAGCCATGATTCTTGCTGCCCTGTGTCGTAGATCTGCAAGTATCTCATGAACCACTTGCTCATCATCCTCACCCATCCATCCAATTGTGGGTGATGAATCATATCATGCTCCAACTTGGTATCCACCCAATGGATAATACCATCATCCCCAATATCATGATATTTGCACTCCATGATATGTTGAAGTGCATCCTCCTTGAGGTTACTCCATGAGAACCTCTCATCGATGACTCGGTAGAATCCATAAGATTCTAAATATGATGTAGGTAGAAACTTCTCTTTGAGCTGTGAGATGCTCATCAAGAAGGCTTCATCCTAATAATGGAGAATTCTATCCATCATAATATTTCTATCGACTATCATCTGTCCATCCAATTCTTCATGAGTGAAGTAGTCATCATAATGCTCCAAGAATAGTTGGGCCCCCAACTCATCACTACTCCTCAGTGACAATGCTACTAATCTCCATGATGGTGCATATGTTGTCTCATGGCCATAGACAATGTTGAAATCATAGCTCGAAATTGTACTGATTAGGTATATGCTTATCCCATCCTCTGAAACTCCACACTTCACCACAAAGTGTTGTGTGTAGCTCAATACTGAGAAACTGGGATGGCTATACATCTCCTCCTTGAACAAGTCAAGGGTTCTTTGCGCATTGATAGTTTGCTGCTCCAAATCAACAAGGTGCTCTAACCCTTGGTTATGTAATTGCCTTGAAGACATGATCCCACAAATATCAAACCGAGGTGCTGAAATAACATGGATGAAAATGTGTGAAAACCCTGAATCAACTAAAATTGGGAACATCTTGCAAAGGTACAATAGTTCCTCCAATCGGTGCAATGGATTCTCCAACTGCTGGTGATGGTGATGGCTTCTCCTATACTGCTGCACCAGTGCTGGTATCTGCCTCCTCCTCCTCATGCATCTCCTGAATCATGCATGGGACTGTCAATGTCAAGTGCTCAAGACCACCTTGCAAAGATGCAAGTTATCCTTCATATGATGCAAGTACTTCTTCAGATGGTGGTGGTGGAAGTTCCTCCTCTTCCAGAGTGATAACGCTGACATCCTCCCTTTGTTCTTCATGTGATATCTCATCAATGTTGGGAAATGTCTCTATGGAAAGTACCTACGGTTTCCTTCTATCAAAATTCTTAATCAGCCTTTGAGTGAAGTCTGCATAAGAAATCACTCTTTCATGTTTTATATGGCTGAACCACCAATCCTTTGCTCCACCCTCAAGGTGCAGCAT
This sequence comes from Pinus albicaulis, assembly GCA_034641835.2. Taxonomy (NCBI): domain Eukaryota; kingdom Viridiplantae; phylum Streptophyta; class Pinopsida; order Pinales; family Pinaceae; genus Pinus; species Pinus albicaulis. Next base: position 644,528,955 of record CM076576.1, read on the forward strand.
TGAAATCTCAACGGCCTCTCTTTCTGCTACTGGGTGTAGCTGGAAGAAATGATCTAACTCCTTCACCCAAGATTTTATTGTGCTTATGAATGATCCCTTGAATGTAGGCAAGAAGAATATATTTTGTATATGCCTTCTTCTTATATTGTTGCTGCGTGATCTCCGGTTTTCTTTGATTTGGATAAATTGTTGGAGAGTTAAATTCTCCTTGTATGCTCTTGATTGAGATTTTTACTCTACAAGATAATTACTCACAGTCTCATACTATAAGTATCCTCCATCTCCATGTCATTCATCTCCTTCTGCAAGGAAAGTGGACATAGAAAAGTGTTGTGGAGCTCTTTGCATTGCCGATTGTTTATACTGCTGATAGGAAGTGCTTGGACCTTCCTCATTTCGAAACCCTCTTGAGGTTTCTATTTTCCTTCCCCTTCTCATTTATTTAGTCTTTGTGGAGAGATATTGCATATATCTAAAGAGAAGTGCGGCAAAAATTAATCCTTCCTCCATTGAAGACTTCTTCTTTTTATGCTTCTTCTTCTTATTCTTCTGATGTCATGAAGTGCCCACAAGATGAGCCAACGATCATGCTCTGATACCACTGTAATATCCAAAAATGGGAGAAACAAGAATATATAACATTTATAACATTTCAATCTAGGCAATAACCAGAATTTAAGCACAAATGTAAAATGCTGGAAATGCTAGAAGATATGTTGTAACATCAAAACATTATAACCATGAGCAGAAACAACTGAGTCATATCATTATAAACAAAAACAAATATAAAGAACACAATGCTCCAAAGAAGATGCACTCAAACCAACAAGAAGTGGCTGAAATACACTAATGAAAACTAGCACTGGAAATGTTGTGTTGCTACTGCTGCTGCTGCTGGAAACTATTGTTACTGGTAATAAGAAACATGTGTAGGAAGCTGCTGGAGTGCTCAGAATGATCTGGGATTTTAACCACAGATTCTACTCAACAAACCCAGAAAAACCCATAAATGGTTTGGCCGGATTTTAATTTTGGATTTTCGGCCCTGGTTGGGTTGCCAACTGCACCCCTACTGGCTGACTTACGCACTCCTCTTGGGTAACTACTGAGATGGGGATGAATTGATGATATGAATACTGCAATAACACCCCATCAACTCAATACATGAATGGATGTTCCATTATCTTTATCTCCAAGCGAGAAGCTTGAGATCTAGCTCCTCCTTCCTCTGCTCAAGTTGCAGCTGCACACTGCACAACTGCTAGAATGAACTGCGCAGTCAAGAGGGCGGAAGTTGTAGCCTGCTAATAGATGGTGGAATATAGCTAACATTTGATGGAAATAATCTCTCCAAAGTGAGGGGATGATCCCTCATAGGATTCCAAGCTGAAATACTTGGACCTTCCTTCCTCCACTAGATCTGCTTGGATGGACTCTGCAATTCCTAGAGGAACTACTGCTGCATGGAGGTATAAAATGATGGCCTAATTTCGGATATCAAAATGCTGCTCCTAGAAGACTGAAATAGAAGAAAAATATGAAAGGATGAACCCTCCACCGGTTTCTTAACATTAATGCTAAGAACTACCTTCCTCCTCTCAAACCGTAAGACATGAATGTGTAATTCTTGAAGATGTATATGCAGAAGAGAAGGGATGAATGTGGCACCAGTGCCAGATGATGAGTGGCTGATCAAAATAACCTTCCCAAAGTAGGCACTCTAATTCCCCTGTGGGTAAGGGTGGGATTCCCGCTCGGGAACACCCGTGTGCTAAACAACACAACAGACTTAGCTAAACAACTGAAGCATGCAAAGAATTGTCAAACGACAATATAACATCAAATTCCAGACTGATTTTTTTTGTTTCCTTCATCTTCTTTATATGGTTGTGAGCCTTCCCTAGCCTTGTCCCACCTCATAACTGTGCAGCACCTGTGGCCACTATTGCCCATGAAGACTATGTTGTATCTCCATGATCTCCATGATTTCTGCATTTACTTTCCACTCCTCCATCATGTGTGCATTTAATGCACCACTTCCTCCATCACTACATCATTAATGCTCTATGATCTTACTTTTATTCCTCCACTATCTCCATAATCCTCCTCATTATTCTCCATAATCTCCACCCTTCCTTCATTAATGAGCTGCTCCACTACTCCATGATGTTGATCTACTATCTACTAACCCAAATTCACACAACAAAAGTGGATTTTATTCATCTATGGGGTTTATGGGTCCCTCCACCCTTTTATTTACTTAATTAATTAAGAAAAGTAAGAAATCTAATATTCCAATTAACCGATGGAAAATTGGGAATATTACATTGAATTAGGTTGGTCTTTTGAAATCCATCTTGCCTTATCTCATCAAACTCATTGAGTTGTTCCATTCTATTCTTTTGAGCTTCTGACAAGTCAAGTCCCAATTTGATTGACGCTTTGAAGGTTCTGATATGGAACTCTATTGGAAACAAGACTTGCTTCCCATAAACAAGTTCATAGGGAGTATGTCCTGTTGTATTTCTCCATGTTGTATTTATTTATTAGTGGACTCCACTTATCCATTTTCCTGTGGATGGTATGGAGTAGACTTTCTGTGCTTGATTTTGTATTCTTCCATGACATTTTGCACCATTTTAAATGTAAACTGAGTTCCCTAATCTGTCACAATTTCCCTTGGGACACCAAAATGAGTAAAAATATCCTAAAAAAGAAATGATACTACAACATTTTCATTAGAAAAATAAAGTGCTTTAGCTTCTACCCATTTAGTGACATAATCAGTGCATACAAGAATATACCTCTTTTGTCTTGATGGTGGATTTATTGGTCCAACAAAATCCAGAGCCCATTTTTCAAATGGTTCGATGAGTACCTGTGGTTGTAAGGGCATTTCATCTGTAGGAATAGGTTTCCCCATTCTCTGACAATTGTCACATATTTTGACATGCTCCTTGGCATCCTTGAAAAGGGAAGGCCAATAATATCCTAAGAGAAATATTTTATAAGTAGTAATTTTATCAGCAAAGTGTCCTCCACATGGATCATCATGGCATGCCTTTAGTATTTCAGGTCTTTGATATTCTCGAACACATCTTCTAATGATGAGATCTAGAACTGTCTTGTATAATCATCATTTACCCATGAATATGATGCACTTATTTGAATTATCCGTCTCTTTTCTCTATGAAACAAATATTATGGTAGTTTTTCTGAGGCTAAGTAATTGGAAATGTCTGCAAACCATGGAGATTTAGCAGATATTGCAAAACGATATTCATTAGGAAAACTATCCTCTACTAGTGTATCATTATTACCATTTTGAATTTCTAGACAAAAGTTAGCAACTGTGTTTTCTTTTCCAGGTCGATCTAAAATGGTGATATTGAATTCTTGCAAGAGTAGCAACCATATTGTGATTATGCCATTAGTGATAGATTTATTCATTAGATATCTAATTTCAAAATGATATGTATGAATGAAGGTTTCATAGCCAGTGATGTAATGTCTAAACTTGTTAAAAACATGGACAACAACTAGAAACTCTTTTTCAGTAACAATATAATTTAACTGAGCAGGAGTCAAATTCTTACTTGTATAATAGATGGCATAAGGGGTCAAGTATTTTTTCCCTAATACAGCTCCAAGAGCTGTATTTGAAGCATCAATTGAGATATGAAAATGTAATTTCCATTTTGGTCCTCTTAAAATTGGTGCTTCAGATATCTTTGCTTTCAAAGTTTCAAATTCCATTTGGAACTCAGGATTCTAGCTAAATTCACAGTCTTTAGTGAGCAATTTGAAGAGTGGAGATGCAATTTTTGTGAAGTTTTCTATAAATCTTCTATAGTATCCTATACAACCAAGAGAACTCCTAACATATTTTTGACAATTTGGGATTTCCAATTTGGAAATAACTTCAACTTTAGATGAGCCCACCTTAATTCCATCCCCTGAAATGTGGTGTCCTAAAACAATTCCTTCAGTAAATATCATAAAAAAAAATTCATGACTTAATGAGAGATTTTCTTCTTTTCATCTTATGAGAACTTTTTCCAAATTTTCAAGAGCCTCTTCAAAATAATTTCCAGACTGTGAAGTCATCCATATACACTTTCACACAATCATGTATTAAATCAGAGAAAATTCCTAATACTTCTCTTTGGAATGTTGCAGGTGCATTGCAAAATCCAAAAGGAAGTACTCGGTAAGCACAAGTTCCCCATGGACAGGTAAATGTGATTTTTTCTTGGTCTTACTGTGCTACTTGAATTTGATTATACCCACTAAAACCATCCAAGAATGAAAAATATTTCTTCCCTGCTAATGTATCCAAAACTTGATCTATGAAAGGCAATGGAAAATAATCTTTTAAAGTAGCTTTATTCAACTCCCTATAATCAGTACACACCCTCCATTTTCCATTCTTTTTAGAGACAGTTACTATCGGTGAAACCCACTGACTGTTTGATATTAGATAAATAAAGTTTACATTTGTAAGTTTTAACCCTGTACAGAAATTATCTACAAACGATTCTTAAAAACCTAAAATAAACAATAGAGAGAGCATAAAACATAAAACATATATACATAGAGATTTCCCCTGGATCCCAAATCGGGAATACCAGCTTGATTTTTCATTGTATTCCTTTCAATGTTACAACACACATATATATATACAAGTCAAAGCATACATAAACCCCAAACCATTAACCCTGGATTAGAACATAACCGTAGTTCCCTTGACTGGATTTACAAAATACTAGGGGCCGAAAACTATCGTCCCCCAAAACCATGTGCAAACCCATGCACAAAACCATGGGTGGGTCCGCCCACCGAATTTTTTTTTCCCGACCCCCCCTGTGACCCCCCTGCTGCGCCCGACATGTGGGACTAATCATGGAAAGAAGATAACACATACCCAACAACATTCAATAGTTTTTGTAGTTATTCCTTTACAATTTCCCTAAGATTTGGATTCATTCTTATTTGAGGTTGTCTTATTGGTCTAGAATTTTCCTCAATATAGATATGATGTATGCAAGTATGAGGATTAATTCCTTTCATGTCAGTGTACTCTCATGCATATGTAGAATACTGTTTTTTCAATGTTTTGATTAACTCTTCTTTTTTAAATTCTTATAGGTTTTTGTTTATGTTTAAAGTTTTATCTGGAAATATTTCAATTGAAGAATTACCAAATTTTTCCATAGAATATAAATACATTTGTTTGGATGACAAGTATTCAATATTACACTCTTCTTGAAAATTATGACTATTCTCACATTGTGAAGATGATTCATAATTTTCTATTGAATTTAAAATTTATTTTCTTCACTAATGTGTGAGATAGTAAAAATAGGTTGTATACCATTGTCATCATCCATCCATTCTTCATTTTCTACTTCTATCATTGTTTTTGTTGGGGGATATAGAGTGAATAGCTCATTGTTTTTTCCTTAACAACGAGCTATTCGCCTCAACAATGAGCAATTTTATCCATTAAAACCTTCAACTGGGTGACCAATAGCTACATACACCGTACTTTAATCCATCTTTTAGCCTTCAACGGTTGTTAGACATCAGCTAGTGGGGCCTTCCAACCAACCATCGAGTTCAATCAATGAAAATTGCATCACATAGCCTTTGGAAAATAGATCAAAATACCCCAAGACAATTTTCCTTCTTAGTTCATGAATGGAAAAATAACTAATTTTGATGCAAATTAGCACACCACTCTAATACATGAGCAACGATTCAAACATCTAATCTAGAAACAAGAGATGCATTCCCTATGCATGTATTTATTATGAATGCATTTTCTGTGTATATATTTTGAAATAACTCACACTAGTTCAAGTTATCTCTAGGATCTAAAATAACTCGCATTGGCTCAAGTACAATCATTCTTTTTGCAAAACATGATAAAAGTAAAAAAATCCAATATATCAAGATTTTATAAAAGTACAATCTTTTCTTTTTCCAAAAATAATGAGAGGATGTTAATATTATTTTATTAGAAAAGTGAGAAAGGACAAAGTACTAATATTACCATGGTTAACTCTAGGTTTCCATCTTTAACTCAACAATACCAAGTCATCCCCATGGAAGATGTCACTTTCACAATTCTAGTTAGTTCATATAAAGTGGATTTTGATAGTACATTTTTTGTTTTGAGGCCCATTTAAAACCTCAAAATTACCCTAATGAATCCTAATATTTATATTTTTTCCAAGCTTGCATCTATGTTCCAACCCTATTAGCCCTCATCAACCATTTAACTTACATGGCTTGGGTAGTATTCATTTTTCTGCGTGAAGAAAATAATTAGACATATTTTATTAATTTTTGTTAAGAATTTCACCTTTGTTGTAAGGGAGATAATTTATAGGAATGATGACCGAAGGGCACTCAATGCTCACCCTTTAGAGTGTTGGGTAAAACCTGAGTTGTTCATAAAGGGAGTTGTCTACCCACACAACAAAATAGCCCATAAGACAATTTTTTGCTAGAATCCAGTAATTTTTTTTTCAAAAAATAAGGTAGTTGGAGTGTTTGAATCATTTTCTTTATGGTGGAAATGGATTCAACACCATCAAAAACCCTTGGGGCATCCAAAATCTTAAATTTTGATAGTTGTAACCCAAATTTTCAAAAAAAATTGTCGGAATTTTTCATAATGGTGGCTTTACCATTTCATTTTATGGGCCCATTGTATTTGGTAACCCACGGTACTTGTTGATGGTGTCTATATCTACCTATATTATTCATCATTCCCCATGAAAACAAAATTAAACATATTTCAATGATTTTCATTGAACATTTCAACTTTGTTATAGGAGAGATGATTTATAGGAATCATAACCTATATGCAATAAATGTTAACTCTTTGTGAATCTTGACTTGGTTATAAAGTAGTCAAGATAACCTTGATATATTAATGTTAGGTTTACCATTTACCCATAATTTTGAGCAACCCATGGTATTTTATATGATAAAACCTATATCTCCCTATTTTGTTGCATAGTCTAACTAATTTATTGAAAAATGATTTTTTTTAACTAAAATCGGGAAATACAATTTTCAACAAGATTGTGATTTCTCATTATTTAAATGCAATTTTTAAGTGTAAATAGATTCAACACGCAAAAAAACCCCTACACTCAAAATTTGCAAATTAAATAATTTAAAATTATGATTCCTAAAATTTTCCACGGGATAGATAAAATTGACCAAAGCAAATGGCCATAAAAGAACCATTTCATCTATTATTTCGACTAAAAAAAAATAAAATATTTTATTTTATTTTCTTTATATTTTTTAACATTGATCAATATAAAGTAAGAAAAACCAACTTTCCACCTCTACATTTTTTAAAGAAACCATCCACACATGTTGGCCTACAACCAAAGAGTCTCACCATTATTTATTAATACTATTTTTACCTTTCTAAATGTAAGACTTAGAAAACTTTCCAATTTATAAGAGGCGTGGTAGAAAATGGTTGTGTTTGTCGATAGGTAGAAGATGATGATGAAAGAACGACTAATAATACCCAAACTGATCTAACTGGGCTATTAATATTTGGATGGGATGATCCAAACCATATGTTAAACCATACCAGGGTGAAAAGAGCATATTTAAAGAGAACTCTACCACCTGAGAAATTTGAACAACTAATTAGAGTAACATACACTGATGCCTGCAATATGCTACCAGCTAGCGGCCTTAATGATCATGATGAGCATGACAGTGAAAATGCAATGCATGAAGAAGGATTGACTTAGATGATTACAAATTTCTTTTGGGATGGAAACAATGATGGCAATAATGATCATATGGTTGACAGTAACGATGAAAACAAGGGTAATTACCACCAACTTAATGTTGATGATAATAACTTGTTGAAAGACTCCATCAAGCAAGCAACAAAGACACCCATGTTCAAATCAGGTGCAGTATAACCTCAAAAAAATTGGCATGCACATTAATATTATTAGAAATCAAGTCACTATTTTGTTGGTCAGACAAAGGATTCACCACCTTATTGAAGTGAGTTGAAAATATTTCTTACAATGCAATGTCAATTAGTCTACGTAATTCGTAAACATTCACCAACTTCGTTTATATTTATTTAAGGAGATTTTAAAACCATATATTACATATAAATATTCATAATAAAGATTGACATATCAAACATGTTCATCATAAGTCAAACATTCAATTTATCTAATCTTTCTAAATCGTACATGGCACTAAATAATAAAATATTTCCTGAAGATAATGTGTTTCCATCAACTTGCAGAGAGGCGCGCCAATTGTTGTTTGAGTTGGGGATTGAATATAAGCAAATTCATTCATGTAAAAATGATTTCATTTTATACATAGATGAATATCAATAGAAGTAAATTTTCCTATATTAAAAGAGAAGATATATTGTGCAGATATACAAGGTCCTACAGTTCCAAATAAGGTTTTATGTGACATGCCAATTATACCTATAGACAGAGATATGTTCATGTGTGAGTGACATAGAGATATTGTATTGCATTTTAATTTTTTCCTAAAATTTCATACTAATTTAGTATTATTATATTACGCTGGTGACATCCAAGGAGATCCATGAATGCGAAGTGCCAAAATGGAAGAAGGAAATTGTAGAAATTGCATGTGTATTTGAGGAGGAGCTCCCTACAAGTTTCATGGACCTACAATCCCATTTACTTATACACCTCATTGATGACATTGAATTGTTGGATGTCATATCGACGAGGTGGATGTTTTTATTCCAGAGGTATGTGAAAACTCTAAAAATATATGTCCAAAAAAAGACCCATCTAAAGCGTTACATGGCAGAAGGGTATGTATTGAATGAAGCATTTTTATTCCTACATGAATTCCTTGGTAAGGATTTCTAAGATGGGCCACGCTTCTTAGATGAAGAACGAGCATTAGATATTATTGATGGAGAAAATCCACAATAATGGTGTTCAAGTAGAAATTAGTAAGTAAACTCATGATCATTGTGGTTGTTTTTATTACGATCATTAATTTACTATGTAATATATTTATCATATTAACAACATGGCCTTTGGATTTTGAAATAAGCATGTTGACATGTAATAGGTGTAGACGAAAGTGCTATACTCGACAAGTTCATTATGTACCACATGGACTTTATGAAAAAATGGATTGATTTGTATGATAAAAAGAGAGAAGAAGTGCTAGAAACAAGGAGACAATTTAAAATATAGAACCCAAGGAATACCCCATTTCCTATTGATATGCAAGGGGAATGGGACAAATATTGCACACTATAATGGGTTAATGACCAAATTCAAAATCAAATAGAAGATGCAGGTATAGATTAAAACATAACATAAGATGAAATCAACATGTCTAGAGGATGTGAAAGAAAGGTACAACTGGAATTTTACATAATGTTGTTTCCTTACAGTTTTGACAATATTAACTATTTTAATATTCTTCATTTTATTCGTTTTAGCCGAAATAAATGGTCTCTCACATGCAAGGAAATATCCAGCAATGTAGGAATATGGTCAACATTATCATGTAGAATGTGTAGATGTAAAGAGACAATCCTTCGATTGTGGCATCACGGTTGACTTCAAGCAATCCAGTCGATTAAGCTCAAACGGAAAGAATATTATTGAAGCTAGGAATCTACAATATGTTGTGAAAATATAAGAAATTATTGAGTTGGATTACTGCTCTTTTAAATGTTGTATTTTTAAGTGTAGATGATATGAATCATTTAAGAGGACAATTAGTCATGATACCCATAGTGGATTGTTTTCTATAGATTCCTCAAATTTCCTACCAGAGGATAAGGAGCCTTATGTTCTAACAATTCATAGTGAGCGGGTATTTCTTTAACTCAAAGAATTAGAAGAGGTAGTGATCAATAATATATTAATACATTGTTTATTGCAAATGTATACACGTTTTTATTAATCAATAAAATTGTTATAACACACATCTAATATACTTATGTACTCGTACATGTGCAGGTATTTTCCTATGAAGATATTCTGGACTCGAAACGGATATTTGTCAAACATTATGATCCAAGATTAAGGCATGTATTTGATGATGCATTAGTGGATGTTGAGCAAAAAAATGATGGCCAAAAAAATGAGAGAGATTTATTAGAGAACATCAAAGAAATTGACATCTATGATGATGCTAAACATGGTTATGTTCAAGCATAAGAAGACAACATTAATACATACATGATGTTACAGAAGAAAACAATATGGATGGTATAGAAATGATGATCCAAATACATCTGGTAACAATATGGATGGTCTAAAGTCATATTTCAATGATGATGAAAATGATCCAAGTCAAGAAGAGGATGATGATAATATTAACTACTTGAAATATCATATGGACATTAACAATGATACACTGGATGACATTGTTGCAAACAATGATGTTAATGACCAAGACTTCTAAATTTTCAGAATTATTTGTAATTTGTGTTTAAAAAATGATGATTCTTATATCCTAAACTTTGAAATGATTCAATATTATTTGTGTCAACACAAATGACCTATTGCAATATCATTAAAGTGTTCAAGATATGGTATGAATTTTTTGGAAGAAAAACTTAGGATTACTTGAATGCTTCTTCCATATATTTTATATCAACATATATTCGTGAAGACATAAACTTCATAAAAAATTAATGCTCGTATCTCACAATGATTTAAATAAGCAACTTTGTTAACTTAATTATTTTTATATTGTTTTCATTTTAATGTTGGTCTACCTGCTCTCACATTTAATTATCGATCCAAGTAGGCTTTAATTTCTACAAGACTATCGTGCAAAGTATATGCTAAGGCATATGATGACTAGTATAAAATGATATCAATTTAAAGTCGTTGCACACACACTCTCAACAATCAACAAAGTTGTTACACACTCCACACAGATTCAATGCGAAGAAATACTGCAGAATAAGCTACTCTATCATTCAACCACTCTCACAACACTCCTGAAAACGATCACTCATTGAATCTGCACATATAAAAGGAAGTGCAATCTAAATTGTAACAACAAATAAAATAATTCACTCCCACACTAAACTAAGGGACCGATCTAGGACTTAAGTTGTCACACCATCCAAAGCTTACTACAATTAATTAAATTACACACAATTAACTATAGCAACAACATTTTCGTTGGTTCCGGGTGACCTAAGGGTTTTCGCCTTGGCAGACTGACAACTACATGCATGTGTAAGACGTCCTTCAACTCATTGAAAATAAGGCCTCATTACTCCACCTATCCTGTCTCCTTGAAATGGATAGACCACCTTGTAGATCAAGGCTCCTTATCTCGTAGTGGCCTGACATCCTTGTTATTCTTCCTCTAGTTGCCTGCCCTTGTGATCCTTTCCACTCCCTCTGACCTCATCCCTACGTCTCATTTCCACTACATCACACTCATGAGCAGTGATAGAGGGAGAGGTCATTACCTAGGTCAGGGCAGAGGTCGTGGACGACCCCCAACCACCCTGGACAACACCTCCATAGCCACTTTGTTTGACCACAACATACCTGATCACATTCACAGAGAGGTGGTGGCCATGGAAGAAGAGGAGACACGTCGTGGACGTTCATCCCTATGGTCCCTCAATAACCTCCTGTTCAGGCATATGAATGGCGAGGAAGAAGTTAAAACCAAGGCCACCAACTAAATTGTTGAGCTCTCCATGCTCTTCAACCACTTGTCCTCCTCCATGAAGTGTTTGGCCAGAATTCTGGATATCGACTATCCTCCCAATGTCCCTTCCCATGTTGTGTATCCTGCGCACTCTTCTACATCTAGTTCGTCCCCTCTCCCCTCTCACAGAGATTCTCCGCCTCCCTTTGTTCCCTTTTCTCCCCTGCCAACGACTGAAGCTCCCCCCCTTCTCCCCCTCGGCCTAGCTCATATAGGTGTTTTGTTATGGAGGAGCTTCAAGAGGCTACCAGTTTGGTGCAGGCTCGTGGCAACTCTCAGTCACATGGTGACTCCAATTCAACATCAATTTGTCTTCACAACAACATTCGTTATCTGTCAACCACTTGATCAACGCAAGGTGGTTCTCTCTCCTTATTTTTGTTCGATGGCTAATAGAACAATCTTGTTTTGGATATATTATCGCACAGAATGTCTAGGCACTGCGACAACGGCTCAGATCGGGGGTTGTCACCCTGATCCCCAATCTCTCTATTTAATTTGTCTCCTTATAGCAGACTAAGGGGGGTGGACCCTATGGAAATGGAATGAAGGAGAACTAGTTGGGAACCAACCAATTCGCGAGACACAATTAAATGACCAAATACTTGTAAAATATCTAGAAAGATTAAAGAATTCGATTGAATTTGAAAGACTGATACCAATGCCTTATGGAGTCAACTATCATGCTAAGGAAATTACAACCATGTACTTGATGTGAAACTACTGCTATGAAATACTAACTTAGTATGAAGAATGCAAGGAAAATTATTTAAGGGGTGAGATGAAGCAAGCTTCAAAGATGAGAGGTGATGTTAAAAGCATAAAGAACTTAGATTATAAATAATCTGATCTAACCACTAAGTACTTAAGCAAGAGTGCCAATTATGAAGATGCCCAAAATTACTAAATTAAAATATATACAATTCGTCACAAATCCATAAGAAATAAGATATCACTCACACTTACTTGAAAGAATTTTCCAAACATTAATATTCAATAAATATCCAAATTCAAGTAAATGAAACAACACTTAATTTTTTTATTTTTTTTCCACAAAAAAAAATCAGCAACTTTTTATTTACAAAATGAAAAGTTACATGTAGCATATGCATTTAAGAATTTCGAAAATTTCCCATTGGGCTCATGTGCTCTTGCACACAATGCATCGTAGCGAGGCTACATTGCAGTTAGATTAAAAAGTAGAAAATAAAAATAAAAGGAAAAAAGTGAACCGGTAGAGAAAAGAAAGCAGGAAAAACTATCAGCCGCTAGATAGTGGGTAAATGTCCCACAAATCAGGTTTTTCTCCCTTTCTTCTTCTCGACCTTGCGCCACTCGCCCTGATTTGGCACACAAGTGGCAAGGATAATCTGATTTTCTGCTGTTTGGGTTCCTGTATCCTTGTCCAAATCTGAATTTTCTGATGGATGGTGTCGTTTGATCCTTCCACTACCCATATCATCGGTATTCCTTTCTGTTTGAATAACCTAAAATTGTGGATCCATGAGTGTTGTCGTGTCCTTTTTCTGTACTTCTGGTTCCTGTGTAGGTTGTTTACTTTCGTTAGGAGCTGGTTCCTCTTCTTCTTCTGACTCATCCTCCTCTGAATCTGGAGGGGGAAACTGCCAACCTTTCCTTTGCTTCCCTTTCTGTTTCTTTTTGCTATTTACTTTCTTAGCTTCTGGGCATGTATTTTGTAGATGTCCTGTCATCCTACAATTCCTCATCTGAACGCAATATTCTCATAATCTAAAGGCTACAACCAATTTTGTTGTTGATAGATCAGCATAATGTTCTCCGGTAATCCTTTGCTTAGATCTACCTCGACACAGATCCGGGCAAAAGTGTAGATTCTATCTTCTAGTCTTTCCATGTCTATTTTAATATACCACCCAATACTATTCCCAATGCTCTCAAGGACCTGATCATTCCAAAAATGAAGAGGGAGGTTGTATAATCTCACCCATACTGGCAGTCTAGATACTGTCATAGTATTTGGGTCAAAATCTGGAAACCATGGAGTGATAAAAATCCCCGTGGATCCCCAAAACCATGGCCCCTCTCTGATGATAATATCTCTTTCCTCCGAGGAGTTAAATTTCACAATAAAGAACCCCTTGGAACAGAGGTGTATTTGACATTTAAGGGTCCATCGAGTGAAGATCCAATGGAAAAGGTCCATGGGTTTGGGCCAGAAGCAGTTGAACCGACATATTAATGCCTGGGCTTTGTATGTCTTAACATGCTCCTCTGTCTCTAAACTGTTGATTTTTAGTGCTGGAGTTTGTTCAAGTTGTTCTACTATGTAAGGCCTCGGAGCATTTCCAGCTTGTTCTGGAGGTGAGCCTACAACTTTTTTCCCCTGTAGAATGTTTTTATAGGATGGGCCTCCATTTGTTTGTTGCTCGCTGATGGGTTTTTTTACTTTATCTCCCCCTGCAGATCTTGAAGAGCCCTGGTTCGCGGCACCCCCTCTCAGACGTAGATTTAGGGAAATAGTCATTTATGTCTTTATGGCATAGTCCTTCAAGAGCCTGCAATCCTAAAGAGAGTTGTGTCCATTGACTAGGTGTTGAATCGGTACTGGGTACCCCATCAGTCCCCATATTTTCTGTTTTAGTTGCAGAATAGAGTTTTCTTCATGTACCCAGACTCACTGAGACTTGCCCACAGGGGGTTTAATAAAAATTTGAAAGGGATTAGATCTCAACTGAAACAAGGGGTTACCTGATATTTGGGGATCAAAGATCGGATGGTTTGCTAAAGAGAAATTGAAAGGCGCTCCCTTCTGTTGTCGTTCACACACCATCTCTGCCTCCCCTTTCTTCTGGTCCGGCGAAGGGTTCTGCTGATCGGACTTGGACGTTTCTGTTCTCATCGTAGCCATTGAATGAGGCGTACATCTTAACACAGATGTCCTGCCAACCATGAAGCTTACCAAAGGCAAGGATCCCAGATCAGAGCTTATACCGCCTTCAACCGTATAAAGAAACGAGAACCCTTGAGTTCCTTTACTATTTGCAGTAGACTTTCTTAACCAAAATGGCCATATCTTCCTACCCGCCATGAAATGTCCGTAAGCAATCACATTGGCGGAGTCTTCTTTACTCGATGTGAACTGATCGGAATGGGTTCGGCGGCAGATTTCCCTTGAGCAAGGCACATCGCGACCTGATGGCCCTAGGCCTGGAAACGCAGCTCTCAATCTGTGATTATCCACCCGTGGGGCTAGGATCCAGAGCTCCAGTCCATGAGGCAGCAGCAGAACAACCTCTCACGCCCCGCTTGCTTCTGATGCAGTTAGATCTGGTTTGTGAATGGCAACCACAGCGTCGCGAAAAACCCTTACTGAGACTATGCTACCAGGATCAACGTGCTTGACGGCGGCAAGGTTTGGTAAGAACCTCTCTGAAACCCTAGTTAAAGCCATCCTCGCTCTCCTCAATTCTCACTTTCCTTTTAGTGTGAAACAACACTTAATTACACATTAGGTGTTCTAAAATTCAAATGCCAATGATCATCAAACTTGACTAAAGAATAAGAAAATAATTAGCATTTAAATCTCAATAATTAATCATCAATAAACCATGAAATTTAATGCTAAACAAACACTTTGTCAAACGATTTATAGATTAAACGATATTCTAAAATAATGCACATCCAAAAATTGATTTTTCTTCTATAGTTAAACTTAGGATATTTAAAAAAATAAATTGCGTTAACTATAGAAATTTCTCCACAACTAAATATCTTCGCAAGCTTAAAGGATCTAAATTGATCAAAACCCCAATGTCCCAAAAACTAAAATTCCAAAATTTATATACAAAAAAGAATTAAAATTTTTAACTATATACTAAAGTTAAAAGCAAATAAATCTTTGATTTTTAATTTTTTTTTTTTTAAGTTAGAATTAATTTTTTTGAAACTTTTGAAAAAAGAAAATTTACAAAGTTAAAAGCTAATGAAATTAAAATATAAATTCTAAAACCTTTATACAAATTAGAAAAAAAATGAAATGTTATAAAATTTAAATGTCAAAAAAAAACTTATGTTAAATTTAAAATTTAAAATTTTAAAGTTTTAAAATTCAAAAGTTAAACTTAAAAAAAAATCGAAATCGAATGTTATGTTAAGAGATGATGCGTGAATGTTTTAATGTGATTTTTTAAAGGTTTTGTTAGGTTAAAAGAGCAGGAGCTCAAGTCGTAGAGGGGAGACAATAGGAAGGCAACAATGGATGCGGGAATGTAGGAACAGAGGCACAAGCAGTGACGATGCAGTGATACGAAGGAAATTTGAGCAGACAGAGGGTAGCGGTAGGGAGCCGATAGGTAGCAGCGTGCAAGGAGAGGATATGTTTGCGAGAAAACAACATGGGGAGGAACTCACGCAGGCAGGGAATGAAGGAATGTGAAGGCAAATAAAAAAGGGATAAGCGTAGAGGAGCGAAGGAAACTGCGAAAATGGTATCATAAATGGGAAGCTCACGCATGAAAAGGAAAGAGATGGAAGTGTACAGAAAAAAAAACATAGCAAGGGAAATGGAAATCCACGGAGAAAAGGGGAAATGGTTTCAAGTAGGTGTCGGCGTGGAGGAATAAGGAAAATCGAGGGTAGAGGAAGAAAAAATGCAGGCAGCTTGGAGCTGAGGAAGGAAATGCTAGCAAGGAGGGCTGATGCAGATGAAAAAATTAGCAGCGAATGAGGGCAGCCAACAACAGGAAAACACTAGCACCGTTGGTGCATAAAATCTTTCAAAATTTTCCTTTTGTCCAGTAGTTAAATCTACATAGGAACTCAGATTTTAAATTTTACTTGAATATGTATGCAAATCCTGATCTTGAGATCCGATCTTACCCTCCAGGGCCTAGATCAGTCTCAGATCTAAAACATTTCTCTGAGAACCCCCAAAGATCACCTGCACAAACTGGAAACAAGAAAACACAGAAACCCCATCAAATATGTAAAAATATAAAATGAAACCTCGATCGTGAGTTAGAAATAAAAAAAACTAAAAAAAATATATAAATATTTACACTATAAAAATACAGATCTATACAATGAATTACAGATCTATGCACAAGAGTTGCAGATCTGTCAAATCTGAGGAGTGTAAGTCTGACTTTGCTCCCATATCTGAAGATTTAAGGCTCTTACTAGCGAGACCTAACTTTTTTTTTTCTATGTAAAAGTAATTTATTAAAAAAAAGAGTAGAGTACAGCGGGCCGAGGCCGGATCATTGCCCAGTATTGTGGCATTTTAAACAAAAAACCATAGTTTGAAGACTGCCCTGCAGGAGGGAAACCAGTCTGAAACAGTTCATAAGAAAAATCCCACGCAGGGGAGCCAGAGATTTGGAGTACTGGAGATCATATCGTAGCAAAAAAACAGAAGCATGCTCGATGACAGCAGGAAACACATAAACAAGCCCGTGAGAACAGGAAGAAACAAAGCAGAAAAACCAGAGTGGAGAGGAGGAACTACTCATCAAGAGGTTCGTAATCGACTCTGCACTAGAGTGAATCTGGTTCCCCGTCAGCATTGTACAGGTCACCAGTAGAATGGATAACCTTCCCAGGAGGTGGAGGAGTAACCTGCGCCTCGCTCGCTTGCACCGCGTCCTGCCTCACAGAAGGCTGACACACCGCGTCCTTGATCGTCTGGTCCTACGTGGCCTTGCCCATCTGACCCTGCAAGTATGCACTATCAGGATGCTTCGACCCAACAATTTGCTCCGACTCCTGAGCCACCGAGAGGCTGCATTCCGCCGGGCATGAACTGGGAGAAATTTCCTGAGGCTCTTCATGAAAGATGACGGTAATTGAGGCATTCACCCGGGGGCGATGGAGAGAACTGTTAAAAGAAAAGTGTGCAGTGTGGGTTTGAACAGGAAGAGCTGACGGAGTGAGGGAATAAAGGCGACGACCCGAGCGGAGAAGGTGCCCTCTATGAAGGCTGTTAGAATGGGAGGTAGACGCATAGGAGGTTCCAGAGGTGGAGGGAGAGTGCCTGATTTGGCGCCTCGTGGAGCCTCTTCTGCAACGCATTCTCTGCCTAAAGCGCGACATATTCACAATCGAGACAGCAAGGCAAGGAGGCAAAAGATGGAAAGAAGACTGAGGTGAGAGGGGAAACAGAGCAACAGAAGCAAGCTTGCAAGAACCAGCGTGGGAGAAGTGGAGATTTTCTCCAAAATCCAAACAACAATTGAGACAGCTCCTCTTACCAGTTACAGTGTGAACATTAGAAAGCCCTGCCCCTGGAGCGCACCAAAGATTCTCTGGCGGGGAGATTTTGTTCAGACCAAAGGGACGCTCCATTATAACAACCCAATCGACCGTGCAACTGTGAATCGACTGCAATAAACCACCATAAGTATGAACTGAAGGATGAGCCATATCGTAGCACACGAAGGTGTATCGAGGAGCGGGATAATGGTTGTTACGAGCACCTGGAGTAAATGGCATTAAATGCTGAGCAATCAAATTTAAGAGTTGAATGACAGCTTTCTTGCGGGTGGGCAAGTGGCTTCCCCTTACGCCACACCCCCATCCCATCATTTTAAACACTAACATCTGCACCTGCATCCGGGAGTTCTGATTCACTCTGGACCAGTGTTTGGCATTCGTGTCTTTGATCATGATTCTGAATTATGTCGAGTGTTCCTGTAAAAATATTGTGCTCATTGTCTACTCCCAAGTTGGCAAGTAGATCAGCAACTTTATGACTTTCCCGTCTGATATGCTTGAAGAGGATTGCTCGGTTGTTGTGGAGCCATCGCTCAATATCCACCAACCGTGCCTCAAGTCTCCAACTATTGGCAATTTTGTGCGCATGATCCCTGTTTAGGAGCTGAGTTGCCATGTTGATAAGAATTTGGGAATCCCCTTTAATCTCTAGAGGATGCAGCCCGTGAAATTGAGAAAGGAGAAGTCCCTGCCATGGACCTTCCAACTCAGCCGAATTGTTTGTGTCCTAGCCCAGATTTCACATGTAGATGATGATAGGTGTGCCTTTGTGATCTCTGACTATGCCACTGTAACCTTCTTTTCCTGGATTCCCTTTAGAAGCCCCATCAAAGTTGATTTTGAAGGTATTTTTAGGAGGAGGCATCCAAGAGTTCGTTGTGTTGTCGGTTCTAGGGACTTTTTGCACTTGCTTTCTAGGGTGAAGCTGAATACCCCAGTTTTCCCAAATGTCTTTTTATTTTGCTAGTGTTGGGTAGTCAGTTGAGTCCCAGGATTGCAATGCCAAGGTTTCTGTGAGATTGAGATAGAAGTTTCCCCAAATGATGTCGAGAGGAGTTTTTTGATCCTTGAAAATGCGTTTATTTCTATCTTTCCATGTAGTCCAGAGAAGAAGACTTGGGATGATTCTCTAGAGTTTATTTAGAATGTCACTTTTGTAAGGATTCTGAGGCCAGTTTCGAATAGAGCTAATTATATCTGCAGATAGTCGGCAGTTTTGTTGGCATCGAAAACTGACTTTCTCCCACAATTGATTGGCCAGAGAGCAAGAGTATAGGAGATGTTGTTGCGTTTCCTCATGAGTACAGCAGATGGGGCAAATTGAGGGTCCATGAAAGCTTCTTTTCCGTAAGTCATCCCAAGTGAGGATTCTTTGATTACCAAAAAGCCAAAGAAATAAGGATATTTTGGGCCAAACCCCCAAACTCCAAATTCTGCTCCATATGGGATCTTGGGGCGCTGGATCGTTGCTTATAATTTTGTAGGCTTCCTGGGTAGAGAAGGATCCTTTTGGCATATACCCCCATATGAGAATGTCTCAGCTATTCGAAGTTATGATACATCGAATTTTAAGTTCAGATTTTAAGGTTGCCTTAGTCTTCTCATCTATATTCCTTATTATCCTTTCAACCTATTTCCACTGCTTATAACCCTGCACTGCATTTTCTATCCAATATTGCTGAACTATTTCCAATTTCTGTAAATCCCATTCCGGTCCAGGAGGTGGTCTGTAAGTGTGAGTGAGTTCTGGGAATTGATCCCAGGAATTCGTCCAGAATCTAGCAGTTTTACCATCCCTCAATTCCCAGAAATTGTGTTGTTGTATAAGCAGATAATGTTGTTTGGCCGCATTCCATATGAGAGAGCCTTTCTTTGTTGGAGTAAATCTTATGATTTCTTCCTGTGGTCTGTGGTTGGCATACTTGGCGGTCCAAATTATTTCCCAGGGCTTACTGGGGGCTGTGAGCCAATTCCACCAAATTTTGGCACTCATAATGGCATTGCTGTGCGTAGGATCTCACAATCCTCTTCCTCCTTGTTCCTTTGGCTTGCAGACAGTTGACCATTTAACAAGGGCCCATTTACGATTTGTGCCTTTGGATCCCCATAGGAAATTTCGCTGTAGGGCTTTTTTTTTTTTGAGAGCCCATTTTGGCGCTGCCAAGATTGAGAAAAGATACAGAGGCATAGCTTGTAACACTCCTTTGATAAGGATCAATCTACTTGCTATGTTTAGAGTTCTGTGAGTCCATGACGAGAGACGTGCTTCCAACTTTTCAAGGAGCCCTTGCTAGGAGGCATGCTTTAGAGCTGAGGCTATTAAAGGAGCGCCCAAGTATTTGGAGGGGAGGGTGGCAATGGAGAAGCCAAGAATGCGAGCTATAGCCATTTGAGTGATAGGAGGGGTGTGAAAGAAGAAGATCTAGGATTTAAAAGTATTAATGCTCACTCCTGAGGCATCTGAGAAATCATTAAAAAGGGATTTAAGATGAGTTAGGGCAGGGGAGTTGTGAACTGAGAGGCCTCAGAGCTGATGGGATCTGAGGGCATTTTTAAGATGGCGACCCAGGCCTTCTTCCATTAAGACAAATAGAAAAGGAGACAGGGGGTCTCCATGTCTGATACCTCTAGTGGGGCTGAAGGGTCATGAGGGAATACCATTAATTAGGATCGAGAAGAAAGAGGAGGAGATTAGACTTTAGACCCAGTGAATCCAAGTGGGGGAGAAACCAAAAGCATCTAGAAATTTTTTAATGTAAGTCCAACTTAACTTATAAAAAGCTTTAGAAAGATCAATCTTGAGAATCATACCTGCCTGTTTGGTGTGCTTGAGAGAGTGTATGATCTCGTGAGTGAGGATGATGCCGTCTAGAATTTTCCTACCTTCCACATATCCGGATTTCTCTGGGGATATGAGAAAGGGCAAAAGCAGTTTCAATCTGTTAGCAATGACTTTAGAAATAACTTTGTAGATGACATTTAATAGGACGATTGGGCGGAATTTGTCTGGCGTGCTGGTATCCTCATCTTTGGGGATTAGAGCGATGAAGGTCGCATTTAGAGAGGGGAGAAACCAATGCATAGAGTGCGACTCCTCCACCACCATCCAGACCTCTTCTTTGACCCGATCCCAAAATTTGTGAAAGAAGGTAGTCGTGAAACCATCCGGACCTGGAGCCTTTCCATATTTGAGCTACTTCATGGCTAGATCCACTTCCTGATGCGAGAGCGGGCGCAGAAGGAGTTGGTTGTGCTCATTGGTGATAATATTTGGAATATTTTGAGTGATTTTTTCTATGGCCGGAAATCTGTCCTGTAGGGCTCCTGGTGCACAGCTTGGAAGTGGTTAAGGAACTCCTGCTCGATCTCAGCGTGATCTTCCACTCTTTCCCCCTCCTGGTTCTTAATGAAAGTGATTGTGTTGTGCATGCGTCTTTGAATAGTAGTTCTGTGAAAGAATTTTGGTATTTCTTTCGCCCTTCTTCAGCGATCTGATTCTAGATTTTTTCCTCCATAGAATTTCTTCCTACTTTGATCTTTCCTCCAGTTGAGTTTGTAGCTATTTTTCCTGCTCCAGTGTTCTTTCTGTGTAACCTTCTATGATGGTTAGCTACTGGAGATCCTTCATTTCTTTATTTAGGTCCTACTGTGCCTGGAAGATATTGCCAAAAGTGGTTTGATTCCAGCGTTTGATGTGGACTTTAAGGAATTTGAGCTTTTGTTGAAACTAGAACATTTTAGATCTTTCCGGCGGCGTGAAGTTCTTCCACATGGAGCTGATGAGGTCATTGAAAGAGGGGTGATTAAACCAGAAGGGCTCAAAGCGAAAAGGGCGACGTGTTGAAATACCCGGCCTTTGCCATTGAAGAGAGATCAGCCAGTGGTTAGAACGAGTGAGAGGGAGAATAGAGGAAGAGATGTCTCCCCCCAGATAGACTGCATTATCTGAGATAAGAAATCTGTCTAGCTTAGAGGCGATGTGTTGCCTACCTGCCCTGCGATTACTCCATGTGTAAATTCCATTACTGTATTGCAGATCAATAAACATGTTGCCTTGTATGAAGTCTTTTAAGTGGCCGCTTTCTGGCTCTAATTTGGCTCTGCCTCCCATCTTTTCCTCCATCTTAGTGATCATATTGAAATCACCTCCTAAGATCCAAAGGGGATGGATTCTGTCATAGTTGAGCGCTCCTACAGTGCCCAGAAGTGCAGTTTTACTGCCCGTATCCTGCGAGAAATAGACATTAGTAAGGTGTCCATGAATATTTGTTCCAATGATATGAAATTTTTCCTGTATGATGTGGTGGGAAGCATGGAAATCTGAGAGAGTGATGGCCTGAGTGTTCCAGGCAATAGCCAACCCTCCAGAAGCTCCCGAGGCATCCACAGCTACTGAATGACATCCAGGCCAAGCTTTTGAGAGAATGCTGCCAAGAGTATTACTGTTGCATTTTGTTTCTTGCATGAAGAATATCTGAGGTTGTTCCTTCTTTATCATATTTTTTATCATTATGAGTTTCCCATGACTGTTAAGTCCTCTTAGATTCCATGAAGTGAGCTTCATGATTCACTATTTGGGAGAGGCTTGTAGTACTTTGTCAGCTTAGCATATCTGCTTGAGTCTACCAAGATTTTTCCCACTGTGATTGTTCTTTCCAGATCTGTTTTCCTTCCTATGTTCTTGGAGTCTTTAGGAACTTTGTTTCCATCCCACCGACTGCCTGGTTTTATCCCCATTTCTTTCTGTCGAAAAGCTCTTTAAATAATAACTTCCAGCTTATCTAGCTGATGCTCTTGAATCTTGTTAAAATATTTTCTCTGGTAGGCTTGTTCGAGCTCAACGATGTCAAGCCCTCTCAGATCGATGCTTTACGGTTCTTCATCCATGAATTGTGCTTGACTGCTTTCTGCAAAGGGTTGACTGGGTAGGCAGTCAACATCCATTCTGTTTGGTTTCCAGTCTGGGTCTTTCAAAGTGGCTTCAGATAGACTAATCAGAATCCCTGTGGACGAAGGCTTGGGGGATGAATCAAGCAGAAGGGGGCTCGAGGTTGATTTATCTACGTGAGGGGATGTCGGGTTGGCTTGAGGGGAGTTTTCGGCAGTAGTGGCTAAGGCTTCAAAGCTATTACTGGTGGAAGGAATGGAAGATGCGGCTAGGTTGGATTTTTTCCCATTAGAAGGTTTCTTATGAGACCTCCTTCGATTGGTGACTTTGGTGAACCCTTTAGGTGCAGAAGAGTCCTGGAGGTCCGAGGTCTGTGGCTTGGCATTAAGCAGGCAGTCCCGGAAGAGATTTCCATGAATTTGACACTTGCGGCAGCGAAAGGGAACATGTTCAAAGTCTAAGGGTTGGATCCATTCAAAATCATCGTGATAGAGGCTTACCGAATCTAGGAGTGCTTTGTCCAGGCGCATGTAGACACAGATGCTAGCATAAGAGGTGTATCGATGCAGCTTAGTTTCCTCCACAATTTTAATGAACTCCCCCAACCCCTTGCCAATCTCTTTCAGAGATTCTTCGTCCCAATACTCCAGAGGGAGCGAGTACAACCTAATCCAAACCGACGCCCAACTGAAATCTTCCTTGTCTAGGTTGAACCTTTCCACCTAGTCCCTTAGATATAGGCCAACTGAGTTAAAGAAGTAAGGGCCTTCACCAAAAACCCTGTTACGATCTTCTATACAGAGAAAGATTGCAGTAAAGAAGCCCTTGGGTCCGAGATGAAGGGTGACGTGCCCTTTGGGTTTCCATTTGGCCGATATCCACCCTTGCAGAGCTTTCTCAGTGGGCCAGAATCCGATAAATTTTCCAATGAGGGCGTGATCCCTCATATACTGGATTTGTCCGTTGATCCTGTGGCTTGGAAGGTCGATTTTGGGTCATTCTACCGCAATCGGTTTGCAGGTAGCTGACATCACAGTGGGAACGTATTTTTTCCCAGGTTCTTCTTCCTGTGCAGCAATGTTCTTTTCAGTTGAAACTTTTGGCGAGTCAGGCATCGGGTTGTCCTTTGATTCTGGAAGCGACTGATCTGATGCAGCGTTCAGAGAAGGGTCCGTGGAGTCTGGTTTGTCGTTACTTGAGGGGGAATACTGTGCGCCCCCCCCCCCGAAGGACCTGCCATGGAAGGTGAACCAATGTCAGTCCAAACAGATCTAGTGAGAGAGGGCTAGGGTAAGGCCGAAGGCGATTGGAGACATTCGGCGCAGTTGCAGTGTGAGCGGGAACCCTCGGCATGTGTGTTTATATATTATATATATATATATTACAAATCTATTATGTTTCTAGAGGGATTAAATATGTATGTGAAAATTGTTTTGTCAAAATTTTCACTGCAAAGGAGGTTTTCATGGTAGGTAAAAGCCTTGGAGCTAAAACAGTCTCTTGCTTCCTCCAAAAAGTGTTATATACTCCCTCTGCAAGATTAAAATCTGATATAAACCAATACAAACATGTAGATGCACAAAAATCTAATCATGCGTGCACAAATTTTTTGTTAGTGCCAATTATTGTAGTTAAGTTTCTAGTTAAAGAGTTTTCCAAGTATTGTAGTTAAGTTTCTAATTAAAGAGTTGATCTTCATATCCCACGGTTGAAAAAATACGTGAAAAAAAAAAGCATCCTCATTGCTCTAAGTAAGAATTTGAGGTGTTGTACATATGGACTTTTATATAAAATGCTCAAGAACCATTTCCATAAAGAAAAATCTTCATGGATAGCCTAATTTTCTAAACCATGGGGCATAGAGGAGCTACGTATTTTGGAATTTTCCCTTATACAATTATATTTCATATCTAATTTTCTGTTAAATTAATTTTAATAAAAAAAATTATTGGAAATGGTCTATATTTATTTTACCTTTAGTTTGGTGCATAACAAGTGAGTTCTTATTTTAATAAAAAATTATTACAAGGTGAACGAGTATGATTAAGTAGGCATGGAAGAATATATACCTCTAGTTTCCGGTATAACATTCACAAAAAAAACATATGTTCAATCTACAATTCATTATTCACTTATGTTATCCTATAACCATAATATTGATTCAAATAACATGTTCATCCCAAGCTATAACACTATGGATGTTTACTGGCACACTCACAACCAAAAATAAATAGAGATAATGATACTTAGTAAAAATGTTATAGCATCATATAAAATTATATTTACAAGAATTACATTGGCACATATAACAATGATTTACCGTTATGAATAAATAGTAAACTTGTAGCAATATTAAACATTGGAATATTAAAATACTTCAGCAAAGTGCATCATGTATAAGCAAATAAAGGAAGAACTTATCTATCTGAAAGTTGAAGGCCAACATTGAATTTGGTAGAAAAATGTTCCAGCCAACCATAGACTCTATTGCGCTTATTATTTTTATAATAGGCCACCACAATTGAGGCTATGATGCCACTAAGGAAATTTAGGGCAATTTTATGCAAATCATTCTATCTTCGGACAAAAAATTACCTATCCCATTGTATCGTTGCTAATTTTTATTCTTGGAACAATACAACTATTTTTCTGACACACATTGCTTTCCTTACATAGCACAATGCAAATAAATTCCTTATCTAATCAACAACCCCTCAAAATTATCTACTCTCTTCCTATGTGTGTGCATAGAGGGTCTGGATAATATCCATTAAATTCAACAACATTTAATTAGTTCTTGACATTTTTCATGTTTTAAAGTATTCCTTGATTGGTTGTTCAACCCACACTATGGTTTCATCCTTAAATTCTATCCATAGATTCTCCATCACATAGCTTGATATATTTTTTGGATCCCTTTCCAATCGAATGTGTGAATCTCTCTATGTTCTCCCTCTTCAGAATTCACTTATTTTCCAAGAAATTAACTTTTAACCATTTGAATATCTCTATGTTCTCCCTCTCTAGAATTCACTTCTTTTCCAAGAAATTAAATTTTAACCATTTGAATGTCTACCTTATCTATTTTCACAATCTATACATAATTTTGTATTTCTCATCACATGAATTAAAAATGGCTTTTATCATTCCTTGATCACCCTTCTAGTAGGAATAAATAGCTCTACAACTACTTTCATAGATGCTAGCATCAACCAAGAGAGAATTAATTTACCTCTCCCTCTATTTCTTTCTCCCTTATAACTTAATTCTCTTCCATTCTATTTTCCTTCTCTATTATGTCTAGCTCCATGCATCTGTCTTCAATGTTCTTTGCATGAGTTCATAATGGTCGCACACCATTTAGGTGAATGCTGAATGACCTGCATTATTCACCTTAGAACCAAAATTAATTATGTCATTTAGGTGAGCATTATATTGGACTATGTTCTTGTATTAGTAAAATAAGGACCAATAATGAATCATTCCTTTTTCCCTTCAACTATTCACACACATGCCTCTAATACTACATGAATCGTTGCCTCTCTACAATCAATTTCCTATTCCAATCATGAGTTTCGTCCCTCCCTAGAAACCAGATATGTGGGGGGTATAATGATGCATGAATGAATAAAAAAAATCACCTCGTCCCCATTACCCCATGACACCTCATTTTTCCCTTATTGTGGGGACATGATTTTTTTGGAAGAAATGTGAGAAAATCTAGGTTTACTACTCCTATAACAATTCCCATGATTAAGGTACTTACACACTTGATTTCATAATTGGAAGGTTTACATCTCCACAACCACAACATGCATTCAATGATTGGTAGTTAAGGTTTCTATATTTCTAGTAAGGAACATGGTTATGAAGGAAACAAAGTAAATTTTGGTAAAATAGAAAACTAAGGATTATTTTTCATGTCGAACCCCCTATTACCCTATCACCTTTCCCATCTCCTACTATCATAGCCCCCTTTTTATGTGCTCCCACTTCACATATCTCTAATATTTTATTAAATTCAAAAAATATAATATTTAGATTATTCATCTCACCATGAAATTTCTTCCTCATGGTGTAAATAAAGCATGGTAATTTAAATGTCCATGCCAAACAAAATCAAACATTTAATCATAATTAAGTATATTTAATCAATGGGATTTAATACTAGGACACTCTATCATACCCCCCTACAAATAACACAATCATCAATGTTTTCTTCTCATTAACAACACTTATTTTCCTCATTCTTCAGTTGTATTTGTAGTGTCATCCTATTCACTATTGTAATATCCTGTTTCATGGATATCTTTAAAACTCAAGAAAACTCCAACCAGAGATGGACTGGGAGGGCGTTTACCAGATATTTCACCTCTGAGAAGAGGGTGAGATCTGGAGGCTACCTGGCCCTTTCCAGACTCTGTCTAAGAGTATGGGGAATACACACCAAGTGGTATAGAACTGGAATCCCCAAAGATAGAAAAATAATAGTAGTGCAAGCATACAATAGCATATATAAACATGTAACAGATACTCCAAAAATATAGAGAGAATGCTAAGCCATTTTATTATACTGAGACATATAATGAAGTACAATAGGTGATCAGAGTGATGGCACCTAGAATTTCTCAAGGAAACTGAAGAAATACTCTCAGAATGACCAAGAAATGGATGCTCTCTGAACTAAGTCCCCACTGCTAGAAAACTACCGTGTAGCTGCTACTGTTGAAACAAGATGATGATTTGGGGCTGCTCCCCTCCTCATAATGAGCTGAAACTCTGGAATATGCCTTTGCTCACCAAACCCAGAAAAACCCAGAAGGCATTTCTGAAATGGCCGACCCCCGAAAATCACCACCTTGAGGATCTGCACTGTCCCTCAAGGCTCTGCGCTGGGGCTGAATAGAAACCACCAAAATACTGCCCCAAAATCTTCCAAAATCCTCCAGTTAGCAATGGATGGCCCCTTTATCAATCTCACAGCTTGAAACCACCAAAAAGAACCCAATCCGGAGCTCCTCTAAAATGGACTGCGTCCTCCCTCTCAAGACTGCGCAGTCTCTGAATGCTCTGCTCCACCAAAAAACCCAAACACCAAATCTCCTGCAAAATAATGATGGAACTACCTCACCCGAGAAGGCAATCAAAGTCCCCCAGGGCTGAGGGTGAGATCTCTGAACGGAGACACTCGATGCACTAAATAGTGTTGCAGACAGGCTAAACAGCTAGTGTGCTCAAGAAGTCGAAGTGACTAGCTCAACTGCATAATAATCGAATGAAGAAAATGAGGAGGCTCTCCTCTCTCTTATAGCATTGGCCTCTCTCAAACCCTAAGGCCCACCTCCATCAACGTATCCTCCCTTTGCGATGTGCTCAACCCAACCAGCGCAGTCCCTCCATGTGTCTACGTGGGTCCCCTCTCTACTTGGTCTCTTGGCGCCCCCTTGGCTCACTTAAGTTACAACATTGTGTCTACTAGGGAGTGATATTTATTTTTAGAGTGAGTTATGTCCCCCTCTACTCATTTTTATTTATAATTTAATTCTATAAGGCAAAATTGATCAAAATTAATATTTCCAATTAGCTGCTGCTAATTGGGAATATTACAGTCCTCCCCGCCAAAAATTGCTTGTCCTCAAGAAATGCCTAAACAAGCCTCCTCTCTAGCTGATGCTCCCCCACCGACAATGCAAAATGTGCCTGGTTCCCAGATGTGCCACTGAATCTTCCCTTTCCTCTGCATCACCCTGATATGAAGGGACCTCTCAATGCCAGGATCCTAAACTGATCTCTCACGGTACCAGCCAACCAATAATCCTCTCAGATCCCATATCCACCATGGCCAATAATCGCCCAAGTCCCACGGCTCAGACTGCGCACTGCCTTTGGCTATAACTGATGCTCTAACAGAAGAATACCATGACCCCTGCTGCGCTATATCTGTTACTGTGTAAGCTATCCCATCAACTATGTACTAACTCATCACCTCTCTCCAATCCAGGTCCTGACTCAATCCCACGCTGATCCTGCTCTGCTGAAATCGGGATGGAGTGCTGAAGAAACGAAGTCCTGTGACCCCCTGCCAGCTGGAATCTGTAACATCCACTATGTCCAAGGGCCCCTGCTTCATTGTGCTCCCTACGAAGAATACCGTACCATCAAGAGGGTACCAACTCATGATCTCCAGCCAGTCCATCCTAGAAGAAGAATTCGATGTAGCAACAACAACTGCATATGGAACACACCTAGAGTGTTTCCGCTAGCCTGTAATCAACTCCCACTTCTTTGCCCTATCTGCCAATGAAAGCTACTTGTAGAAGGAAGCCCCTCTCTCTATAATGCACCAAAGTGGGAAACATATGCTGCAAGCTCCATCGATGTACTCTTGGAGAGTGCTACCCACTAAAAACACTGCAACTCTGTTGACTGCGGGTACATCTATCTACGGCTCATCCCTGTGTCGACCCACAGATGGATGCTCCACCATATCCAACAGCTCCTCCCACTCCTGATCAGGAATGTCATGCTCCCACTGTCTACTGGCCCCCTACAGAACAATCCCATCAACCTCCAACACCTCCAGAGGATATGGATCTACAACTGCTATCACCGCACTCGATGTCAGTGCATCTGACTTCCCCACCTCAATGGCTGACCCCAATGTTAGCCGCATATCCCTCATCTGATCAATGTGGGCGCCCACCTAGCTCTCCCCCAAAGGAATATCGTGCCTGATGTGAATAGTGTCCTGCTCTGTCGACTCAGGCTCCATCACCTCCTGCGCTAGTTGAATCGTCACAAGTGACTCTTCACCCATAGTATCTCATGTAGAGTCCCATGACTGATCACCCTCCTCAGACTCATATGAAGAAGAGTCCTCACTCTGGCATACGGAAGGAATGCCCTCCTGTCCTGCCTCCACCACATCTTCACTGGGTCTGCCATCTACCCTCTTGATAATGTGTCGATACATTGTATGGAGTCCAGACGCATGCTGGGATGCTACCTCTGCTGAACCCAGTATCCTCTATTCATGCATGGTTTTGGTGTGCTCTGAGAAAAGAGTGACACATGTCTCCCTCATGACTCGCTCCCTAGCTGTAGGCTCAACAATGACTAATGTGCCACCCCTGCAGATGATCATCTCATCCCCTAACCTGTGGCCATCAACTAGCGTACCAACCCAGTGCCACTGCCGAGAAGTCTCTCCCCTAGTGTGATGGGTGTCATCCAAATATCTTGGGTGAGCTTTGCGTACCCTGCTTCTCATGCTCGATGCTCCCACACATCCTTGGATGTGATGGCCTAGAGTTGTGTCTCTACATGTTGGACCACCCCCAGTCGGTAACATCACCTCCCCTGTCGCATCACCATATCCACTGAAGAATGGATAATCACTCCAACCCCTCCGAGATGGGTCTGAGAAGTGAATCTCCCTGTGTGTCAGTAGTGATACCACCACTTCTCGGCTCCGCTGTGACCTATGTGACCCACACAAAGGTGAAGAATCCTTGGCTCCATACAAGGCACCATTTGGTGGCCTGCCAATGCCACCTCCTCCGACAAGCTCCTGCCAAAGTATGTTGATCACCCTGTGACCCTACATACAAGTGTCGTACCAAGACAACCCAAGGAGTCTGCCCATAAACTGGTTGGACATTGAAGCTGACTAGGACTTCCTCGGTGAATGTGCACGCTTGACTGCTAGGCCAAATGTACCCTCCGAGACATAGTCAACCCTCCTGCCTGGGAAACGATATGTAGTCCCGCCCAGATCCCAATCCCAATCTGGGGTTCCTGTATTCCCCATACCTAGAAACACTTGTTGAACTAAACTCGGATCCACCACTATCTCCATAACCCACTCCACCGAGTACCAACTCAAAATCTCTCGCCATCCAACCTCGACAAGTGGATGTTGCACACTTTGCAACTCCGATCATCTCATCCTGCTAACCAAGTCAATGTATGAGGTCTGACTAGGTGACTCCGTCTCTCTCTTTCCAATGGGAAGAGGTGTCCCAACAAAGCTGCTAGTCCTGTCCATGCATGCCTGAAGGGGAATGATCTGACGCTCCAACATGCCCTCTGTTTGTACCATCAAGGAATCTAGTCGTTCCCCAATGCGGGCCAACTTGGCCATCGACTCGGCACAAGCCACTCTCATGCCCTCCAGCTCCTTCTCCTACAACAAAATGGCCTCCTGTACTGACATGGCCTTCCCTTTCAAAACTATAAGGTCTGTCTGAAGCCGATGATACCGCTATCTACGACCATCATCCAATACCTCTGTATCTCCTAGTGCCTCATCGAAGCTGGATACATCTCCTGACACCTCACCCATCTATCGTGTGCTGCTACCACCCGAAGACTAGGACACAACTCTAGTCATCACCTCAATGGATGGCTCTACTAGGGTAGGCTCTACCTTCTCCACTACAATATCAATCGACACGGTCAAGGAGGTCTCCAATGAGGGTGAGTCCTGTGTCACACTAGGTGTATCCTTGAACTCCCTGCAATCCTGTGTGCCCTCATTCTCCAAGTGCGAGGTAACCATTTTGATGGTTTCCCCCCGATACTCGGTCAAGATGGAAAGAGGTATCCCACTTCTCCACCCAAGATTTTTCCTAACGCTTGGATGACCTGTCAAATTTCGGTAAATGGAATCTGCCCACTGTGCGCTGTAAGCCCCCGTCATATGAGTGCCTGTTCCCGCTGTGAAATTTGCAGGGTCTGCTATCTCACTGGACTTGAAAAAATTCTCTGAATGGAAGGCCATCCCTGAAATCCTGCCCATATGCCTGATACTCGGTGAAATAATCACCCATGTGGCCAGGCTTTGGCTCCTGTTGTGCTCCTGCCGCTGTGTCTACACCCAGAAACGTGGGCATAGTGGAACATGTCGGTGTATTTAATGCCATATGCTGAGTGGCATCATGCTCCAGAAAATGGTGGGATGAGCCTGATCCCTCGCCAATTTGGAAACTCCTTGGGGTTTCACGCTGTCTAGCCTCCACAACAGTGAATCTCTGCCCCATCACCTCAATCTGCCTCGATAGATCCTGTACTAATTTGAGTAGCATCTCCCCAAATCTCTTCACATCATCATCACCTGCCATCGGCTCCTCCTACTCTATGTCTACAGGCTCCTCTTGTTCTTCATCTATCACAGGCTCCTCATGTTCTGTGTCTACCACAAGCTCCTCCTGCTCTACGTCTATCATAGGCTCCTCTTGTTCTGCGTCCACCACCCAAACACAATCCCCCTCTCTGTAGGTTTTCTCCAACCTACGCTCAATATCTTTGTACTTCATACCTCTATAGAAGATTTAGGGCTTCTTCCCCGATGTCATAGACTACTAGCTCCACAAACTGAGCCAGAACTATGCTCCGATACCACTGTAATATCCTGTTTTAGGGATATCTTTAAAACTCAAGCAAACTCCAACCAGAGATGGACTGGGAGGGCGTTTACTAGATATTTCACCTCTGAGAAGAGGGTGAGATTTGGAGGCTACCTGGCCCTTTCTAGACTCTGTATAAGAGTATGGGGAATACACACCAAGTGGTATAGAACTGGAATTCCCAAAGATAGAAAAATAATAGTAGTGCAAGCATACAATAGCATATATAAACATGTAACAGATACTCCAGAAATATAGAGAGAATGCTAAGCCATTTTATTATACTAAGACATATAATGAAGTACAATAGGTGATCAGAGTGATGGCACCTAGACATGCTCAAGGAAAGTGAAGAAATACTCTCAGAATGACCAAGAAATGGTTGCTCTCTGAACTGCGTCCCCACTGCTGGAAAACTGCCGTGTAGCTGCTACTACTGAAAAAAGATGATGATTTGGCGCTGCTCCCATCCTCATAATGATTTGAAACTCTAGAATCTGCCTCTACTCACCAAACCCATAAAAAACTAGAAGGCATTTCTGACATGGCCGATCCCAGAAAATCACCCCCTTGAGGATCTGCACTGTCCCTCAAGGCTCTGCGCTAGGGCTGAATAGAAACCACCAAAATACTGCCCCAAAATCTGCCAAAATCCTCTATTTATCAAGGTTTGGCCCCTTGTTCAATCTCAGAGCTCGAAACCACCAAAAAGAACCCAATTCGAAGCTCCTCAGAAATGGACTGCATCCTCCCTCTCAAGACTGCACAGTCTTTGAATGCTCTGCCCTACCACAAAACCCAAACACCAAATATCCTACAAAATAATGATGGAACTACCTCACCCAAGCAGGCACTTGAAGTCCCCCAGGGCTGAGGGTGAGATCTCCAAACGGAGACACTCGATGCACTAAACAGTGCTGCAGACAGGCTAAACAGCCAGCGTGTTCAAGAAGTAGAAGTGACTAGCTCAAATGCATAATAATTGAATGACCAAAATGAGGAGGCTCTCCTCTCTCTTATAGCGTTGGCCTCTCTCAAACCCTAAGTCCCACCTCCTCCAACGTAGCCTCCCTTTGCCACGTGCTCAACCCAACCAGCACAGTCCCTCCATGTGTTTGTGTGGGTCCCCGCTCTATGTGGTCTCTTGGCCCCCCCTTGGCTCGCTTAAGTTACAACGTTGTGTCTACTAGGGAGTGCTATTTATTTTTAGAGTGAGTTATGTCCCCCTCTACTCACTTTTATTTATAATTTAATTCTATAAGGAAAAAATGATCAAAATTAATATTTCCAATTAGCTGCTGCTAATTGGGAATATTTCAACATTCCAACATATGCCTATGTTAGTAATCAAGTAATCATACATATTATAACAATTACCAAGAAACACTTATCTTATGCACAAGATTTCTCAATTCCATTATATAAGAATCTATTCAAAGATATGTATGTATTTTTTATTTAATACTTATGTGTATGGATGTGCATCTATTCCATATAATGTCTTCCATAGGAAATAATTGATTTCATTATCCTTTCTAACACACCATCGAGATTCTAGCCACCATCCCACATTAAATTCTATTTTTCATCCTCCTTGATACCCTTACCCTCTAGTCTTAGATGTCCCTTTCTCTACTAAATAATCCCTTTGTTGATACATCTTGTCATGGATTTCTCATGTAAGGAGAGCAATAACTTACTACTAGACATTGACTAGTAATATATAAATTGTGGCAGTCACAAGGGTCCTTTGTCGTAGAAATAGCCTTCCTTCAAGGCTTTCCATCTTCAATAGCCATAATCTATCATGTATCATACACATACAATTATAATAGATATATTCAAAATAATACAACTAATAAATTCCAAGTCTAATTCATAAAGAATATCATATCATTAGTATGAGATTCCTTCTCATAGTGTTTGGCTCTTATGTGTCATAGCACCTAATATTTCTATCTTACAAAATTACACTCATTTTCATATTTGATATCATTCTACCTAAAACCTAAAATTTTTAATCAACCAATTAAAAGTGATTATATATTCATGTAATCCTTTCTTTCAATATTTACTACTGTTCATGAGGTGTTCTCAAAACAATATTAACAAACTAATAATTCAATCATTTTTAGTTTTTAATGATACTCAATGAAATGGATCTATGATTCAATGTATATGTGTTACTTAGAATACCTACTATTACAAGATGAAACTAAATATTTATTCCAATAAACTGATGTGCTAATACTCATGATCACATCTACTCAATCCATCTACTTCTCTTGATTTCAAAATCCTTCATTTCTATATCTTGTATTCTACCATAACCAGTTGGAAGTTCTAGCCAACACCTCAACACATCATCTAGTCAGCCCCCATCAATACCTTGGACATACTAAAAGGAAATTCCCTTATCTACTATATATTACCTTAGCAAACCTCTCATTTATAGATGATCCTCATTATTTACAAGAAGGTTATAAAATACAATGTCAATATAAGCATGGAGACAAGTGGACACTTGTGTAGTACTATATCCTTCCATATCCATCACCAATATGGTATCAAACATTAGCTCTATTGGAATTCACTTTCATGTGTTATACAAATTCATAACATGATTATGTTACACATTCACTCATTATCAAGTGACTCAATCATGAGATACTAATTAATGGTTGAATCAAAATGATTATAACAATATTCCATATGAAAAGCCTCTTCTTTCATCATATCCCACCTAGGTATCATTAGGATACATGCATTTAAACATAAAAATAAATAAATCAATATATAAAGTATGTCTAAATGAATTCTTACTCCAACCATTTCAAGTCGTATATATTGGTATGATTAATTTTCATACTTGGATAGTTTCCTTTATCATTGCTGAATTTTTTTATCCAAGATGACACAATTAACCACTATATTTCACATATTATATAAAGGTCATCCAATGAAAAATTATCCACATTACATGAAATACCTATCGTTTCTTGAAGTATCAAATTTTACATCCTCACATCGTTCTATAACAAATGGTTGGATCTAGGAAAGAATATATCTAGCTCAAGTAGAAAAGGATGATTTAAAACAAAATATTTCAAATACTAAGTTTTTTTCAATTTCATTGGATGAGGATACAACTATTAATGATAATTCATGGATATGCATGAGTATCTATATGTTTAATAACATTAGGCATTCACATCTACTTGGTATTCATAAAATGAGGGAGAATTCTACAATTGAAAATATTTATGAACTTGTTATTAATATTTCATAAATATTTAATGATTTAAAAAAAAAGATATGTGTTGGAGTAGATGGAGCATCAATAATGCAAGGACGGAGAAATGAAATTTGTGTTATACTACAACTATCAGATTCACCATATATGCTAAGTATTCATGATGCAGGGGCATTAGACACTAGCCAGCAATGTAGGAGGTTTTGTCCACATGTTGTGGCTAGTAGGGGTCGAAAATATTTGAATCATAACAGCTAGGTGTCAATACCTCAGCTGACTGTATCATTTAGATCAGTTAGAGTCGTAGGAGTCAAATAGTTGTAATTAAGCTTTTGGTTTTCTAAAATGGTCCTCACAAAGAAACCAAAGAGTGACATTGTAATGTATATAAATTGAATGCTCGGATGTAAGGAGGGGAGGAGATATTTCTACAATCAAATCTGTGTGTTCACAATTGCTTCCAGTTAAATAATTTCAGTGCGCATTTCCATAGAGTCGTTTGAGTCCCTAATTGTGAAGAAATTGTTTAATTGCGAGGTGATTGAGCTCTGTGCATGCATAATTGAACTACTGTATAATTTCCACATATCGTTGTCGATTGTTTTCTCAAAATTTCTGGAACAACCGTGTGAATTAAACCCGCGCAGGCGAGGCCTATGTAGAGGATCCACGGTCGAGAACACAGTGTAAATAGTAAAACTCCCGAGACTGAGTTGTTACTTTCGGAACCTGACCCGAGGATTAGACGCGAGTTAAAGAACCAAAAGGAATAGCGGAACCCGACTCAACTGTGGGTTGGTCACTGTTCAAAAACCACAAGCAGATTCACAAAGGAGGGTTGCCTATATCGCACCACTTTTGCGGAGCAGGCGGTATTTTCCAATGACAAGCGATTCCATAGAGACTTCAACACGTGGCCAAGGACGAAAGTCCAAAACCACCTTCCAACGCATGCCATCGCGCGTTAACGTTCTACCAAGGATATTGAGCGATATCGCCAGAGACCATCGATCTGGGAGGATGTCATCGGACAGTAGTCAGTTGTTGGAGATGCGTGAAGGATAAACCAAGGTATGGTGTACGTGTTTCGATGGTATGTGTGGGCCCGGAACATAATAAAGTTGGTTAATTAAAAGATTGACGGATAATTGACATAAGACTAGAGTGTTAAGGTTATAATGGTTGGAGGTATAATATCGAGTTCAGATTTATATTTAATTTGTCAAAGGCTGTTGATAAAGTTTATTTATCAAATTCCTCGAATTTGATAAATAAAAACAGAGAAACAAATAATAAGACCATGTGGAGATGAGGCAAGTCAACAAAAGAGAAACGCTGACAGAGCCACGACTACAGTTGACTAGCTCTCCTCGGAAGTGACTTCAGTTTTGTTGCGTCATTTGTGGTATCAGAGCTATTGTTTGAAGTTGTTTTGTTGACATGGCAATCCGAGTTGGTAGAGGTGCTGGCAGAAGGAGACCTGTTGCCAACGCCGAGGTGTTGGAGATGTTGCAGAGGGTCGAGGCCAGAATGGATGCCATGGAGCGAAGACAACCTGTAGATCCTAAAGACATCAGCAAACCAGAAATAGAAGAAGCTGAAGAAAATGTTGAAATTCCTCCTGACATGAGGCTCCTTAGAACTGTTCTGGGGTCTGCAGTTAAGCCCAGAATTGAAGTGTCAAGTTATGCAGGGGGAATGAATCCAAAAGAACTAGTAGACTGGATTAATGAAATGAATATGTGCTTCAACTATGAAGAGATAAGCGAGGATAAAAAGGTCAAGTTTACAGTGACAAAGCTGAAAGGACATGCTGCACTTTGGTGGGACGGAGTGCAGGCAAAAATGAGGAGAGTTTGCAAGCAACCTATCAAGAGCTGGACTAGAATGATGGCTAAATTAAAAGGTAAATTCTTTCCTAGTGATTATCAGCTGACATTTTATAAGCAAATGCAGAACCTAAGACAGAGGATGCTGACAGTAAAAGAATACACAGAGGAATTCTACAGAGTAAGCATAAGGGCTGGGAAATTCCAAGACACACTAGAGAAGACTGCCAGATACGTGAATGGTCTCAAGCTGGAGATCCAAGATGAGATTGGTCTCCTGTCTCCTAAGACAATGGAAGAGGCCTACCAGATGGCCTTGAAAGCAAAGGAGAAACTCCTAAGGAAACACTCTGCCAAGAAGAGAGGTACTTTCCATGGAAAGGGAAGTCAAGGTGGTAGAGGAAAGCCTACTACACCTAGGGATGGAGCTAGTAGTAGCTCACCTCAGAATGAATCTACAGAGGATGATGCAAGGGGCATAAGGGGTTCTTACAAAGGAAAAGGAAGAGGATACAGAGGAAGAGGTAGAGAGTTGAGGTGTTATAGATGTTAGCAAGTGGGACATAAGCACTATGAGTGTCCAGAGAATGTGAGTGTTGGACCAAGAAATTCTGTTGTTGCCCAGACCGAAGAAGAGGTAGAAATTAAAGAAGAAATTCTTCCAGAGAGGGGAGAGTCCTTGGTGGTTAATAAGGTCCTGTTGAAGCAAGCCAAAGAGGTCACTAAGCCTGCACAAAGGAAGACTTTGTTTAGGAGCATATGCAAAGTCCAAGGGAAATGCTGCCAGCTAGTCATTGATAGTTGCAGCACAGACAATCTGGTTTTCAATGAGGTGATAGAGAAGTTGAAGTTGAAGACAAGGGAGCATCCAACTCCCTACAGGGTGTCCTGGCTGCACAAAGGGCACCAGCTGGTTGTAAAAGAGCAATGTGAGATAGAGCTGCAAATGGGAAAATACAAAGATAAGGTCCTGTGTGATGTAATGCCCATGGATGTGTGTCATATACTACTGGGTAGACCTTGGAAGTTTGACAGAGCAGCAGTGCATGATGGCAAGAAGAACACTTACAAGTTCTTCAAAGATGGGGTACATCATACATTGATACCCATGGAAGAAGGAGAGCCATCCAACAGAGTGGTTGATCCAAAGACCTTGTTGTTGAGCGGGAAGGAATACCTGCAACAGATAGAAGAAGAAGAGGAAATTTTTTCTCTAGTTTGCAAACCTAAAGTAGTTCTTACTTCTACAAAGATTTCTGATTTTCCGGTAGAAATACAAGAGATGTTAGACAATTACTACGACATTGTTGTGGATGATTTACCTGATGAGCTGCCACCTGTGAGGAAGATCAGTCATCAGATAGATTTTATCCCTGGTTCAAATCTGCCAAATAAGGCAGCCTACAGAATGAATCCCAAGGAAAATGAGGAAATCAGGAGACAAGTACAGGAGTTGGTGGACAAGGGGCTGATCAGAGAAATTTTGAGTCCATGTGCAGTACCAGCAGTATTGAGCCCAAAGAAAGATGGAGGCTGGAGCATGTGTAATGATTCCAGAGAAATCAATAAGATCACAATCAGGTACAGATTCTCTTTGCCCAGAGTTGAGGATTTGATGGACTGTTTGAGTGGTGCTAAATATTTCTCAAAGATAGATTTAAGGAGTGGATACCATCAGATCAGAATAAGAGAGGGTGATGAGTGGAAAACTGCCTTTAAAACAAATGAAGGACTGTATGAATGGATGGTAATGCCTTTTGGGTTGTCAAATGCACCTAGCACTTTTATGAGACTTATGAATGAAGTATTGAAAGAATTCATTGGTAAATTTGTGATAGTGTATCTGGATGATATATTAGTTTTTAGCAGAACTA
The DNA here is from genome assembly GCA_034641835.2 of Pinus albicaulis. NCBI lineage: Eukaryota > Viridiplantae > Streptophyta > Pinopsida > Pinales > Pinaceae > Pinus > Pinus albicaulis. The sequence continues at coordinate 644,568,212 of CM076576.1, forward strand.
AAGAAGAACATTTAAGGCATCTTAATCATGTCTTGAAGAAGCTGCGCCAAGAGAAACTGCTGATAAATTTGAAGAAATGCTCATTCATGAAGGAAGAGTTGGTGTATTTGGGTTTTTTTGTTTCTGTAGAAGGATTGAAGATGGACCCGGAAAAGGTTAAGGCAATTGTGGAGTGGCCTTCACCCAGGAATGTTTTTGAGGTAAGAAGTTTCCATGGACTTGCTAGTTTTTACAGCAAGTTTATAAGAAACTTCAGTAAGATCAATGCACCCATAATTGAGACAATAAAGAAGAGAAAACAACCATTTAAGTGGATTTCTGAAGCAGAAAGAAATTTTAAACTTTTGAAGAAAAAGATAACTGAGAAGCCTATTTTGATTCTGCCTGGTTTTACTAAACCGTTTCAAGTAAAATGTGATGCCAGTGGGGAGGCCATTGGAGCTGTGTTGAGTCAGGATGATAGGCCTGTAGCCTATTTCAGTGAGAAGCTAAATGACACCAGGAGAAATTATTCCTCTTATGAGAAGGAATTCTATGCAATTGTTCAGGCACTGAAGAAGTGGAGACATTATTTGATGTCCAGGGAATTTGTATTATATTCTGACAACCATGATTTGCAGTATATTATACAACAGCCCAAGTTGAAACATAAGCATGCTAAATGGGTTGAGTATCTCCAAGGTTTTAATTTTGTTTTGAAACATATAAGTGGTCAAGCCAATAAAGTAGCTGATGCTTTGAGTAGGAAGCACATGCTTGTTCAAGAAACTAACTTTGAAGTTGTAGGATTTGATTTTCTCAACGAATTGTATAAAACATATCCAGATTTTAAAGAAGCATTTCAGGAATGTAGTAACCCTGTTTTAACAGATAGAAGCCAGTGGCTGGATTATTTCCTGCAGGAGTACTTGTTATCCAGAAGAAGCCAACTGTGTGTACCAAAATGTTCCATGAGGGAAAATTTGATCAAAGAGAAGCATAGTGGTGGACTTGATGGACACTTTGGTACTGATAAGACTTATGAGCAGCTGAGTCACTTCTATTACTGGCCCAAGATGAGAGCAGAAGTGGAAAAGTTCATGAAGAATTGCAAAATCTGTCAATATGCTAAAGGAAGGAGCCAGAATGCAGGATTGTACACTCCCTTTCCTATCCCAGACAGGCCTTGGGACATGGTGAGTATGGATTTTGTTCTAGGATTGCCAAAGACTTAGAGAGGGAATGATGCATTCTTTGTTGTGGTGGACAGATTCTCAAAAATGGCACATTTTAGTCCATGCTATAAAACTAGTGATGCCACCCATGTTGCTAACTTGTTTTTCAAAGAAGTTATTAGATTGCATGGGTTTCCCAAGAGCATTGTTTCAGACAGAGACACCAAATTTGTGGGTCACTTTTGGAGGAAATTGTGGAAGAAACTTGGTACAAAACTGAGTTTCAGCTCAGCTTATCATCCCCAGACTGATGGACAAACTGAAGTAGTGAATAGGAGTTTGGGAAATTTGTTAAGAAGTTTTGCAGGAGAGTGTCCCAAGCAGTGGGATCATATTTTTCCCCAGGCAGAATATGCATATAATGACTCACCAAACAGGAGCACAAGGCAGATTCCATTTCATATTGTTTATGGAATGCAGCCCAGAGGAGTATCAGAGTTAAGAAATCTGGGAAAGGCATAGCTAAGGAGTACAGATGGTGATGAATTTGCTTCAGAGATCTAGGCCATACAAGAACAGGTGAAACAACAACTACAAGGTAGCAGCATCAGATACAAAAGAAGAGCAAACTTGAGTAGAAAAGAAGTTCATTTTGAAGTAGGAGATTTGTTTTTGGGACACTTGAGAAAGGAGAGATTCGAAAAGAAGCAGTATAACAAATTGAAGTTCAAAAAGATTGGGCCATGCAAGATACTTAGGAAGTTTTCTGCAAATTCTTATGATATTGAATTACCTCCTGATGTTGGAATATATCCCATTTTTAATGTTTCATATTTTTACAAGTATGAAGATGATGGTGTAGAAGAAAGATCAGCAGACAGGGGACAGATTGAGTGGAAGGAACAACTACCTCCAGCACAGCCATTACAACCAGAGAAGATATTGGACAGAGTGTTCAAAAGGACCAGAGGACAAGAGTACTTTCAGTACTTGATCAAATGGAAGGACAAGCCAAAGGAAGATGCCACTTGGATGACTTAAGGAATGTTGCAGAAGATAGGCAGATCAGTGGAAGAGCTCATGGACAGGAGCCCATGAAGAAGATTGCCCTCGGGAGTCTGATGCAGGGGCATGAGACACTAGCCAGCAATGTAGGAGGTTTTTTCCACATGTTGTGGCTAGTAGGGGTCGAAAATATTTGAATCATAACAGCTAGGTGTCAATACCTTAGCTGACTATATCATTTGGATCAGTTAGAGTCGTAGAAGTCGAATAGTTGTAATTAAGCTTTTCGTTTTCTAAAATGATCCTCACAGAGGAACCGAAGAGTCACATTGTAATGTATATAAATTGAATGCTCAAATGTAAGGAGGGGAGGAGATATTTCTTCAATCAAATATGTGTGTTCACAATTGCTTCCAGTTAACTAATTTCAATGCGCATTTCCATAGAGTCGTTTGAGTCCCTAATTATGAAGAAATTGTTTAATTGCGAGGTGATTGAGCTCTGTCCATGCATAATTGAGCTATTGTATAGTTTCCACATATCGCTGTCTATTGTTTTCTCAAAATTTCCTGAACAACCCTGTGAATTAAACCCGCGCAAGCGAGGCCTATGTAGAGGATCCACGATCGCGAACACAGTGTAAATAGTAAAACTCCCGAGACCGAGTTGTTACTTTCAGAACCTGACCCGAGGATTAGACGCGAGTTAACGAACCAAAAGGAATAGCGGAACCCAACTCAACCGTGGGTTGGTCACTGTTCAAAAACAACAAGTGGATTCACAAAGGCGGGTTGCCTATATCGCACCGCTTTTGTGGAGCAGGCGGTATTTTCCAACGACAAGCGATTCCATAGAGCCTGCGACACATGGCCTAGGACGGAATTCCAAAACCACCTTCCAACGCGTGCCATCGCACGTTAACGTTCAACCAAGGAGATTGAGCGATATCGCCAGAGACCGTCGATCTGGGAGGATGTCATCGGATGGTAGTCGGTTGTTGGAGATGCGCGAAGGATAAAACAAGGTACGGTGTACGCATTTCGATGGTATGTGTGGGCCCGGAACATAATAAAGTTGGTTAATTAAAATATTGACGGATAATTGACATAAGACTAGAGTGTTAAGGTTATAAGGGTTGGCGGTATAATATCGAGTCGAGATATATATTTAATTTGTCAAAGGCTGTTGATAAAGTTTATTTATCAAATTCCTTGAATTTGATAAATAAAAATAGAGAAACAAATAAGAAGACCACGTGGAGATGAGGCAAGTGAACAAAATAGAAATGCTAACAGAGCCACGACTACAGTAGACTAGCTCTCCTCGGGAGTGACTTCAGTTTTGTTGTGTCAATTCATTGTATGGATCATAAGATGAACCTTGAAATTAAAATAGTAAGTTTTCATTGATTTCAAAAGTTTAATATTTTGTATGAGAATCTTATGCATACTTTTTTCATAGTCTGAAATGATTTTCAGATTTTAAACATTTTGCAGTTGGTATTAAAAATGGAAACAGGCTATTAAAATACGTTGATACAAGATGGAACTCATTAAATCAACCAGCTCAAATACTATGCAATGAGTACCAATAATTGATAGGGTTGATGTATGAACATTACTTCAGTGTAGACAAAGCTCAAGACATTTTCTTTTGATTAAGTGACATAGAGACATTATTAAAATTGAATGGAATTATTCCTACGTTAGATGAAATGAATGTTCTTGTGAAAATCTCTCAAAATCACACAATGTATATTGCAAAGTACATAAGTGTATGAAAATTAACATGTCTTTCATTGGATAATTTGTATATGATGCCAAAGTCTTTTACAAGTCCACGATTTTCAAATTGGAATACAATAATTTATATAGAAATACTAAGAAAATTGAAATTTGATGGAAAGGGATAATTTGCACGATGTTATGTGGATATATGGTTGTCTTTCATTATATTGATAATACAAGAAAATTCACCAAAGAGTGCTCTGTGTTAAGAGGCATATTCAATAATGTTTCCATTTTAGTAAGACAACTTTATAGAAATTGCACACTCACTAGCATCATAAATAAGAGAATGGTTTCCTCGAGTTGAATTGTTAGGGGACATGTATGTGGTGTATCCTCAATATTGGAATAATCAACAGTGTCAAAACACTTTAAAAGATGAATTTGTGGCTGAATTAAAAACTTTGGTGCATCATTTTTTCTATAAAGTCCAAATACATGGGGAAAATATTCAAGGTATTTAGATTCATCAAAATTGTTTCAAAAAGCCATGCGTTTTTCTGACACAATGTGGAAAAAAATTCATATTTTCGAGAATCCTCTAAAATATTGTGTGATAATAAGATTATGGAATATTTTAGGTGCTAGCTAATATTTACAAGAAAATATATCATAATATTTCAACTTAGAAGAACTGTGTCAAACCATGATTTTGGGATCAATAGATAATGAGAGGACGTATAGTGCACTATCATTTTTGAAGTCAAATATGAGGAACAAAATTGATGAACATATGGATATATGTCTAATATTATATGTAAAAAAGTATGGCACTAACAATTTTCCATATGAAATAGCACTAGCTCTTTGGAAATCATATTGTGGTAGAAGGGACGAAGAAAATATAACAAAATTCTCTAATGAAATTGATACGGAACATGATATTTTTTAGGATCAAAATTATAGTTCATATATAAAATATTGTGTTCAAAATGAAGAAAATGAGGACCATTTTGAGAACTGGGATATTGATATACCACAAGATTTTATCTATTCCAATATATACGAAGGCCCAAAGGACACTTATTTTTGTATACAAGTTCCATAGGTAGCGTAAGAAAAATTGAATGGAATAGTAAAAATGAGTTGATACCTTTTATTTTATTAAATTTGTTGTCCCTCTATTTCTGGTGCAGGTTCTAAACTATTTATCACAACAACATTACTAATAATACATGCCAATTTGACATTGCATTTGAGGTAAGAACATGTTCTATACTTTGTATTCTTTATTGTAACATTGGAGCCACATTTCCTTGCTACAAATTGTTTTAATATTGATGTCTTGATAGTTTACTATTACTTTATCCCTTTCTTTTCTTTGATAGAAAATGAAACAAGAATTTGATGAGGTGAGGATTTGCCTTTTTGCATAGGTAGTGTACTTACATTAAAGGATAAATAAGCACTTTAATAATGATTTTACTAAGAAAGAATGGGTTCATTTCAATTATATGAGGTTTTTGTTTTGTGTGTAGCTCTAATATCTTGGTCAGTAATAATTGTTTGTTTTTTTGTTTCATTTGGATCATTTTCCAAGTTTGAAACTTTTTGGTTTATTTTAGTTAAAAATGATGATCTCCTAAATGCTTATACTTTTTATTTGTTGTTTAATTGAAATTTTTGTTAAGGCGTGATTTGTTTCATCTTATTTTATTGATTTAAGGGATTCAGATAAAGTTAAAGAGCTTTGTTGGGTAAAAATGTCTCTTGTTTGTTTGTTTTTTTCATCTTCATTTGAGAATGATATAGTATTATGATTAATATATGACTTCATTTATTATTTTGAAATTCAATGTGTTTTCCATAATAGTTATTATTTTATTTATTATTATTGAAGGAAATTTTCAATTTTATTTTTATTTTTATTTCCTTTCACTTTGTGGTGTTACAAAAGAATCTTCACCTTTCAGAATCTACTAGTTTATTTTATATTTTCTTTGAAAATACTTATTGTTTGTTGAGAAAGGAAAATGAACTCTACTTAGTTAAGGGAAGAGAAATATGGTCTATGCACTAGGATCCTATGTGTTCATCATAGGAGTCTTATTATCATAAGACTGACATTCATATAATCTAATTATACTTTGATACCAATACAAAAAAGTGTCACATGTAATTAGTTGTGAACAATAGACTGTTTAGTGTAGTACCATTCTTGAAGTGAAAACTCCCTTGATGATCATTGTTTTGTGACATATTTTTCCAAGTAATGAACATGCATATACAATTCTTTATATTTTTCAACTCACCAATTGTAGATTTTTAATGAGTCTATGTTATTAATTTTTTTTTTCATCATGTAGGAAATTAAGTTTCAATGCATTTTTACTCTCCATTCATTCTCATTTTTTATTTTGTGTGATTTCAAATAATTTTTTACCAATTAAGCACTATTAGATTTGTTAATTATAGAATAAAGTGCAACAACTACTACAATATTTATGATCCAAAAGTAGGTGAAAAACCTACATATTATGATGAAACACCATATTTTAAAGTTGTTGGCTTATTTGAACTTGAGGAATTAGATAAGTATCTACCTTTTAGAAAAGCGATGTATAAGAAAACAAAATAATTTGATGTAAATATTCATGATTTTGAAATAGATATTCATAGACCTTATTTTCATGTGAAGCCTATAAACATGAATTACATAGAATATGATAGGTTTATCTAGATGCATAAAGACCAAGTTATAGCAATTTATTGGGTTCAACATAACACACCTTTGGGGGTGCCTTTCCAACTGGTTTCCCCTTTGGATGTGACAAGACCTTTGTGGCAAAACATGATAAAAATGTGTAAAATAATTTGAAATATTGTATAATAAGAACCTAGAGCAACATTACCCATGATTTTTCTTTTCCAAGCATGGAAAATTAGCGTATCATAGTTTAAATAAATATTTTTCTTATTATTATATATGTTTCTATACATTTTTAATGAATCACTAATATTTTATATTTTTTTTCTAATTTTTTAGAAGATTAACTAAGAATTTGCAATACTTTATAGCCTAGTGAAACATTCGGCAATATTTAACAAAACTTTATAATTTAGCAAAATATTTGCCAAATATATATATATATGTGTGTGTGTGTGTGTGTGTGTGTGTGTGTACATACATACATCTCTCTCTCTCTCTCTCTCTCTCTCTCTCTCTCTCTCTCTCTCTCTCTCTATATATATATATATATATATATATATATATATATTGTATTAATGAAAAAATAGGCTATACATTTTTCTATATACCATGGGGATTTGCCCAATTATTATACATATAAATTTGGGGGGTTTCTTAAAATTTTCCATGATGCTCTTGTCTCTTATTAATAGATGACCTCTTCTTCTTATTGATGAGATATTTGTATATACTTATATTCTGGAGCTTAATGATTTCATTAAGGGCGTCTCTGATCGCTTTCCTGGCAATTTTACAATGTTTTTCATACCAAGGATTGGAAGTTCTATTATTTTGCTTATACGGAGTCTAATTATAGAAATTTCTAATGGTAGTGGAAAGGGTAGTAGTAAAATAATAATTAATTTGATCAATGTTGTTATTATAACTTAAAGAGCCTAAATTCATTTCTAAATCCATTAAGAAAAGGTCGATATTACTTCTATCGAAGCGAATGTGTCTTTTTCTTTCATTGGTCTCATGCATGTGGGTGGTATGCATAACAAGATTGAGGGATAAATACAAAGGTCTGTGGTTCAATTCAGTCTCATACCCGCTAAGTAGCTCAAAGTTTGTAATACGATTGAGGACGTGGATGCGAGAAATAGCATAATCCACGACATTGCTACCCAGCCCATGGAAACAGGTCATCTGACTGGAGAGAGGCCACTTGTTAATACCATTAAAAATGATTTGGTCCTGGGAACTAAAAATTTTGAGGAGATCCTTGCCGAATAAGTTTTTGATTATGTATTTATAGTTTCAATTGAATTTATTAGCTAAGTTACCATCTTCATCAAGCCACAAGGGGTCGGTGTTAGAATTTTTAATTAACATAATATCTTGGTTAGTAGCAGTATGAGCATTAAATTCCCCAAGAAAAACGATGTTACCTTCAATGCTTAGGTTTTAGATGTCTTTTTCTAAGGTATTGAAAGGAAAATTTTTATCCAAATTGTTTTTCTTATATTTTAATTAAAATAATTTATTTATTATATATGTAAAATATGTATTTAAACCCTTTCAATAAAGCTTCCTTTAAAAAAAATCAAATCTTCATTTCATTAATTGCCTTCCCATCTTTTTAGATTCAAAAGCTAGTTAAATGCATAATTAATTATTTTAGAGTTAATAAATAAAATATTAATTTAACTACTTAATAAAATTTGTTTAAATTAAAATTTAAATATTTTTTTTCTTTAAATTATAACTATTAATTTTTAAATAAAACTATATATATATATATATATATATATATATATATATAATCTGTATTATTATGAATAAAATAATATTTCTTTGTTATGAATACAATTTTCTGCAAACCTTTCCTTCATATTTTAGAAATTATAGACTATTACCCTTTCATTTATAACTTACAAATTGTAAGGACATTCAATCCTAAACATGTGTTGTAAGAATTTTCTCATTTTATTTTATTCTTTATTTTTTCTTTTTTATTATTATTAAATAAAAGCATTTTTTAATTTTTATTATTAAACAAAAACATTTTAAAGTTGTATTATATTTTATTATAAACTAGTTTATATTCATTATAACTTTAGATTTGTTATCCCTGATGGGGTGTGAATGATGGAGGGAGTGACGTTTTCTTAGATTTTGTACTAGGTTTACAAATATCTCTCTTTGGTAATGGTTTGGCATGCGACAAGTAATGGGACTTAGGTTTTACACCCAACCTCCATTCAATATAAATGCATGTTTGGTGTAATAGGGCAGAAGAGGTACGCTGAGAAGAGGAGTCGAGGTGAGGCTCACTCCTCAACCTCCTCAATCTGGTCTTGCTTCTTGAGTATTGTAATGTGTATTCTTGCCATCAAGGTTTTCAACTATGTTTGTGAGGAGGGCACCCTATTTGGGTCTTTTTTTATGCTTGCTCTAGCGAGGCATTAATGTTTTTATCTCTATATATTCATTCTATCAAGCTCATGTCTGTCTTCAAATTGGTGGTTATATACTCTAATTCGCCTCTTGTGGAGATCGATTTTATAGGTATTTCTTACCCCTGCCCTATTCCGATTTGTGGATCTTGGTATCACGACATTTGTCAATCTGGTTTTGAAATAGAGGGTTTTATAACTTTTTCAAAAAAAGGGTTGGATTTTATTTTTGGTGTGGTGTTGATTTATTTGGTTGGTCTTTCTAGGACTCCTTGGGTTGGTGAATTCGGTAAGTCTCAAGTCAATTGTGGCTCAAAGTTGTTCCCTTCACTTCACCATCTCCTTTTTATGTTGTCAAGTGTCTTTGGGGTTGTTCCTAGTTTTGTGGTTTTATGGGTGCTCTTAGTGCTCGACTCTTGGTCTAGAAGTGGGTATATTGTTTTGTTATATCAATTTTTTGTGGAGAATTTCAAACCCTTCTTGAATTTAGGCCTCTCCTATGGAATTTCGGGGAAAAAATAGTTGTTTTTCAATTTTTTCTTGAAGGAGTTGTGGCTCATCCGCTTGCTTATTTTTTCGGATGAGTACTCTTAGTGGTTGTATACATTTTTCACTTGTGTCCTCTATCATGCCTCATCAACAAAGAGTGGTGAGTCGAAGAGGTGATTGTGGGAATGTGGCGATTAAAAATGGTCGAAAATTTTCTTTTTACACGGTAACAACTTTATTTGACGTTGTTTCCCTAGACGTGTGAATGAACTCTATTGTTCAAGTATTAAGAGTTTGGAGAACATCCATACCATTCAGATTTGAAAGTGGTGGGTGATGGTACAAAATGGGTTCCAGACCTAGGAAAATTTTAGAAGGGGCGATGTATTTTTGTTATTCTCTCTCGTTGCATCAACGAATATACACTCTTTTACACTAGTTCTCAAGGATAAAAAAGTTGAAAACTATGATTTATTTTTTGGGTTGGAGGATATTAAGCACATTTTATGGAATCTGAGCTTTAGTATTAATGAAATTGATGCTCGCCTAAATTTTATGGAGAATTAGCAGGTGTCAGACTCTTCCTCTAAGGATCTCTCTAATCCTCCAGGAGACACTACTAACCCTCCAGTTAATAGTCATCTTGAATTTATTGTTATCACTTATGATCGGGATTAGAAACTTGTGTTACAATTTTGGTTTATAAGGTTAGGCACGTCTTATTGTTCTCTATGTTTTCTTGGATCTCAACAATGGGGATAGATCATGATATGAAGATACATTGGTGGATCCTTGGTTTGTCTCTTCTTTATGATATGTACAACATTTTGCAGTTCCTCTCTTTATTTTGTTTCAAAGGCTTAAGGTTTAAAAATGTTTCTCATAGTTGTCTGCTCACAATGGGGATGGCTCCTCATATGAAGATGCATGAGTAGATCCATGGTTTTGCTCTCCTTTCTCATATGTGTAGGATTTAGCAGTGCCTCTCTTTGTTTTGTTTTAGAGGCTCAAGGTTATACACTACTGCTCATACTTTTTCGCTCTTGGTTTTGTTCTAACACTAGAGGTTATTTCATTCAATTTTTGAAAGTTTTTTTTTTCCCGGTGTCAATTGGTATGTATGGTTGAATTTTTTTTATATGCTACAAGTTGTTTCTAGTTGATACAATTTACAATATCAACCTTTGTTGGTCATTTCATTTTGCAAGTCGTTATATTTATCTTGTACTCGTGGAACATTATGTTTATGGTTATGGTTGCCTTTCCAAAATGGCTCTTTGGTTGTTAGTTAAATGGTTACTGTCGCTAAAATCCTTTAGATATCTAGTATTATGTGCTGGTTGGAGGTTGGTATTTATTCTTATGCCTTTGTCTCTCTCAACTCTAGAAGCTTGGCATTTAAATTCGGTTTGTAATGTTGAGTCCAACGAACTTCTTTATGCTCCTCAATATTTATTGATATTGACTTTATGAATCGTGTGGATATTCATGGAATATGATATGTAATCTCTTTTTAATAGTAATACACATAGTTATAATTAACAAAAAGGGTAGATTTATTAAAAAATATAAATGTTTTCAGCTTCAAAAGAATTCATTCCTTTAATATTTGATAAATTTAGGAATAAGATGGATTTACCCTCATTCTTTATATAAAATAGATAGATGGATAGATATATACATACACACACCATGAATTGTCTCTCATGTGCACTTGACATGTGAAGAATATCAAAATGCCAGAATTATGAGAACAATATTGCGAAAAATACAGAAATAATACATGAAATGAGACAAGATTCAAAGATAAATTAATATTAAGAAGAAGAATACAATTTTCACTTGCCTCTTTGAGGGGGAAATCTCCAATAGAGCATAGCTCAATTAAAATAAAGGTCGATGAGACTTCCCTTGCTATCTAAGACTATATATAGCTTCAGGACATTCAAATCCTTAGCTATTTGTGGTCCCTTGCACAATATGAGTTAATAACCTTATTTATTAACTATGGCCCATTTATAACTAATTATGTTCTCTTTTACATTATTTAGGTAAACCACATACAATCATTATTAATGTGATTAATTTCTTACAAGATTTATTTAATCAACTAACTATTTATGACTCTAACAAGGCCCTTTGATTTTATTACATAAATAAAGGGGTTAGGGTTGGACCCTAATATGTACTCCCCCATAAAAACCATCCTTATCCTCAAGGATGAAGTTGCAAAAAATGTTAAATAATAGTGGTTGGCCCCCATGTCTCATCGACTCGATAGGTGTCTTTCCACTTTATGAGGACTTCCTTGATCATGAGGCCATGAAGATGTATTTCTTGAGTATCGAGGACCTATTCGGGTCTGAGCCAAAGTGAACATACCTCGTCGAATTCTGGCAGAAATGTCTGAACCCTGCAAATTTTCCCCACAACTTTCTAGAGGCAGGATACTTGGAATACTGAGTGGATTTTTAAAGTGGTCGATATTGCTAGTTTGTAATAAAATGCTCTGATACGCTCAATTACCTAATAAGGACCATGGAATTTTGGGGCTAATTTCTGACATAAATTTTCTTTGAGATAGGTCTACTTATAAGGCTCAAGTCGCAGAAATTGTAACACCCCCAATTTGTGTGTTGAATTTTTAAAGTTAGACATTGAAATTTAATCCTAAAGGGGGTGGACCCCAAGGGATAAGTATGGTGTGAATGTAATTGCATATTTTATTTGAGGAAATAAATAAAATTATTGTGCATTTTGACCAAGATGAGAATTAGAGATCACTTGCCAAATCCATGAGGATGGATAAGGCAACAAATCCCCAAAATCTTTCAAAAATCCTTGAAAGAAATTAATTTAGATTTGAGGAGGAATCTAAGTTTCCCCAATGAAGAGGAGTAGTTGGGAAGAGGTAAAGAAAAGCTGGAAAAGCTGAGGAAAAGCATAAAACAGCTTTAAAGAGTCCCAAAATGGGAAGCCTAGTCTAAACAGGAAAGAAAGCATCCTGCTATTCTGGACGCAGAATTAGAAACATGCTTTGGGGAAATATGAGCTTAAATAAGCTGCTCCTAAGCAGATCAGAGGTTGGTCTGCCTTGGGAAGTGATCTCAGCTCGGGGGGGAGTCCTGGGAGATAAAGAGGACTCTAAGGTTGGGAGGTTGGTCAATTGCAATAGTGGTATGTTTCCTGTAGTTTCTGTTTAATTCTGATGTATTATGGTATGAATTAGCTACATATAAAAATTTAGGAGAAATTTTATGTTTGATTTTGGTACTACATTTAACAGAGTCCATCATAAGGCATTCACCTTCCAGACACTGTTTAGTTGTAGACCAGAAATCCATGGAGTAGAAACCCCAGAAACTTTAAACCAAGGTTGGTTTAAATCTGAAGTTACTTGGTCCCCATAGAGAAAAAAAATATATTATTTGGCTGCTTGAAGATACACACGGGATATTTTATGCCTGTATATGGGCTAGAAAAACATTATAGCAGAACTGAAGCATGCATGGTATCTAAACAAATAAAAGAATACAGTAAGATATTAGAATATGATACTCAAAATTTTGCTAGAAAAGAGAAATTCTATTCTATATGATTTTATAACAATTATAATGGTATAGATTGAACTTCTAGAGCTATCCTTGCCCTTGAAAAACCTGAATCATAGCAAAATACTTGACTTATAATTAATGTCCTCTAGTCAAGTACTATTAACTACCTATTAGTATACCTCAAAAGAAAAGTAGAATTTAAGAGTATGGATTCTAGAACATGTATTTTAATTCTTATTAAACCCCAAAGAAAATCTCCACTAGAGAAGGGTTATAGTACTCATAGGAACTATAGAGCATTTTGTATTTTAACTCCATTCCTAACCCTTGAAATAAATGGTATGGCTATAGATAAAATCTATGATTAATGAACATCATAAAACGAACTATTGCATACATGTATAGGCATTTAACAAAAACATATATATGTTAACAAGTATCAAATCTAGTGCAAGTAGGTCTTTTTAAGCTCGACTATAAATGAGCTATGTACAAAAATGAGACATATATGGTAAAAGAGAGATAGGAATACGAAAACATATAAAACCCTTATATGTTAAAAGGAACCATAAATACGCACCATATATATATATATGATCATATATGACACAAGGTAAAAATAAATACGAACCATATATATATATGTGTATAATATATGTCCCGACGGAAAATTAAATACGAATCAATGGTGTTAAAGGTAAGGTATATGTATGATGCTTACAGTCAGTTAAACGAATGCATAGTCAAACTACAGTAATAGAGGGTGATTAATTTAAAAGAACACGTCATACGTCGTTGACTTCTGCCAAACAAGTCCCTCGGACTGTAACGATGTTCGCAAACCCCGGCCATTGAGATCTGTTAATATGAAATGAAGCAAACAGGGAGGAAAGATACAACGATAATACAATGCATGATAATCGTTTCTAACCATAAGCGTTACAAGACCGCGCGGAGATTTACACAGTTCTAATAGAACACTATTACGAGACCGCGTGTAATATATGAAGGGCTGTCTATATGCTTCACACGGTATATTAACTTAAATGCAAAGCAATTGGGTTTCATGGCTAACCGAATACAAAATTATTACCTCTGTTCGCCGAGAACACTGCCATTGTTAAACACATCTAAACACAGTATTAAATCGTGTCAGTGTAAACATAAAAAATACTGATGGGCGAGTTCGATTCATTAGCCGTCCTGCCAGTAAAACAAACGAAACAAATTAAAATATAGGGACGCGTACTACAGACAAATAGAGAAATGCATACGCTGGGTCAAGAAATGAGATCGCCTAGGTATTAAGTCTGGATGCGAAGGAACCCAGCTAACCAGCTAGGGTTTACATCAGAACAGTTAGGAAATTTGGATAAACACAAACCACAGTGAATGGATAAATTAAACATCGCGTTGCAGGGGATTAATTCGAAGCTTAATAAACGCCGAGAACCGGCTTGGTCTCTCGTCTGAGAGGTCGACGCGTTGTCCTCTCTGCAAAATACAAATCTGAAAATAATTAGATACTGCATTCCCTACTAAACCACGAAGAAAACAAACAACTCTACGTCGTGAGGGAGATAACAGCAATACATAATCGCGAATAAAAAAATGAAACCCCTGTATGGAGATCGACTACAAACCAATAATGATTAATCGAAGCCGCAACTGAACCCTATCATACTCTTAGCCACCGGTGAAGAGAGTGGGAAAATGCCACAATTCTACACTCAGGAATAATAGGAAAGATCGGATGAACCCAAACTACGCCGGAGCTTCAACTTAAAAGAAACTTCTGTAACCCTAATTCCACTATTCCAGAAAGATCAGAGAATCCCCAGGTTGAGTGCGGAAAGTTGGCTATGTCGATAGGCTCGTACTAGGCGACATTAAGGCGCGCGGTGGGGGGTATGGAGAAGCTACGCCTGCCTGCTCAGGAATAGAGTACCAACCCTCGGATTTTAAGTATCCGAGGCAGAACTCGGCTCTCACGGTACCTGGGTGAGTCGACATGTCAAATAGCAGAGCTATCCGTCCAACGCATACTAGCTCTGAGACGAGACGCACCGGCGGTCGGTACTCTCTTCTCTGGATCAAGATGCCAGCTCTGTTTGCAGAGAGAGGTTCACATGTTAACCATAGTTTAACGTGTATTCGACGCTCCCGAACAGTACGCGTGAGCTAGCCAAATGCCTGCGGTGGTGCAGAACCGTAATCATGAGAAAAAACCACCCCGCTGAAAGATGCACCGGATTGCATGTGATTTCGACATCACCGATCTGCATACCGGAATATCATTAGCTTCAATACTATGCGCATAAGTATGAAAAAATAATAATTAAGTTATGCCGTGAAAAAAAAAATCCGGCTAATACCTGCAAATGGGTACGTAGGGTTTAGAAAAAGTCCAGAACATCATGACTCGCAGGGTAAACCTAAATATATAATTTTAACCATATTTCGAGCGCTCAAGTCGTGATTTGAGCAGACTTGCACGAATATAATTATAACTCCGTGGAAACCTATACGTATTTAGCCAAAGGGAGGTTATGTAAAGGGAGATCTCTTTGAGAATTCAGTTATTGTCCACGCGTAGCTTTATATGTATTACATGATTATATATTCGTAAGGATCCAACGAAAACGTTAACGGAGTTAATTTAATTATATGTAATATATATATATATTGGCGCTTCCCCATTTCTTATACTAAAAGTTAGACCTATATATATATTATATATATAAGTATAGGTGCTATATATATGTATATATACATATGCTTATGAAATTAATATTGCCAAAGGATATATGTATGCAAGTAATATATGTGATAGATATATATATATATATAATGACCTCTACACATACATATATATGTGGATTAAGGATATTAGCTCCATATATATGTGGATACATAGATATATGTGGAATTCAAAAATATATGAATTGAATGTATAAAGCGTTAGGAGAGGTTATTGAAAGGTATGTGAGAACCACATCTCTTAATATTATAAAGGGATATATATATATATATATATAAGGTTGAAAGGAATATAGGTGGAGTGTTCAATGGTTTCTGAAGATGGAAATGCTAGATGATCAGAGGAAATTATATCAAAAGGGAAGTAAAGTTAAAATTCTGAACTCATTATTTCAATAATTATGTGAGTAGAGGGGAAACCCCAGTGTATTTAAAAAAAAAAAAAAAATTCCTTAAACTGGAGGTGTTACAAATGGTATCAGA
>CM076576.1:644584631-644768222 GCA_034641835.2 Pinus albicaulis
TATCATGCAAGAGTTTTGTGAATAAACAGTTCTGATCATATTTTAATAATATTTTAATAATATATTTTATTAAATTTAATAAATTTATTGGGAAAATTTTGAAAATGATACTTTGCACTCTTGAGATAAAATGAATGAAATGTTTTTTTTAATGTGCACCTAAATTAAAAAAATAGTTTATGAGACTATGAGTTCTCTTTTTTGGCCTTTTATATTTGAGTAAATAGAAAAGTTTAGAGAATGATGCAATGAGTAGTTATGGGATATGGATTTTTTATTATATTTAGTTAGGAATTAATAGTTGTCACAAATCAATAACAAACATAGCATTTTATTAAAAAAAATGAAAAATGAAATTTATTTTACAAAATTAAATTAAATAAATATTTTTTTCTTAAAAAATAAATTTATTTTACAAAATTAAATAAATAACATTTTTCGAAAAATGAAATTTATTTTATAAAATTAAAATAAATAAATAACTATTTTTTGGGGAAATTTTTTTTTTTTCTTATTGTAATGAATGAATGAAATTTTAATGTCCATTAGATTAAAAATAGTCTATGGGACTATGAGTTCCTTGTTTTTGGTCTTTTGCATTTCAGTCATTTCTTATTAAAATTGATGATGAGTTGTCCCAACCTTCCAACTATCTCATCGCTGAAAAGACAATGCCAAGAAACCAATGCTAACATATTCCCATAACTTTCTCTGAGACTAAATATAGTCTATGGGACTATGAGTTCCCTGTGTTTGGTCTTTTGCATTTCAGTCCTTTTCTTATTCAAATTGATGATGAGCTGGCCCAACCTTCTAACTATCTCATATATTCTCATAACTTTCTCTGATGTCTTTGAACAATATTCATAGACACATAGTCATTACAACAATATTTTTCATCATCATGTCATTAGGAGGGAATTGAGCCTGGATGGGGGAAATAACAACCATTATGCCCAACCACCCAAGAAACACAATTGACTAAATAAAGAATTATATAATAATAATAATAATAATAATAATAATTTTTTAAATTTATGAATAAACAGGTTAACCGCTAGAGGCCCAAAAATCATCTGATAAGAGTGAAAGCCTTCCCCCTTACAGAGCACCAACGGGTAATAGTGATGAGTCAATGATAGGTTTTCCCACTATCTATAAAGTCAAATATCAAATACTAACCTAAATCTATTTTAAACTGAGATTTATAAAGTTAAATGTAATTTTTTTTTATATGGAGAAATTAATCTATGACATATAATTAAATAATGGAAAAAAAGGAAAAATAACATATTAATAAATTTGATCTGTATAAACTTGGATTTCAGATGGCTTTAGAATAATCCCCTTAACATCAAAATATCTAGGATTATTCAGTGTCTATTGTTGAATGGTGTTGTCATTGATGTCAACTTCTATTATTGAACGATCTTAATATTTTTCTGGATTGCATTAGTTGGAAGCTCTAATGTAAGGATGGCTGGAAACCCTAGTAGCCCCGCATTTCTTGAGGTTTTTGAGGATTAAAATCAGTAAACTTGATATCAAGATCGTCGGCATTAGATGCTCCTCATCAAGACGATTCCGGTGGTATGTTGCATGCTACAATAGCCTTCACGATTTGGGAATTATGCTTGTTTGAAGATCAAGATGCAAAAACCCCAAGGGTTGATGATGTGGCATCTTATCATTTGAAAAAACCATGAAGTCAAACATGGTATTATTATTAAGAATGAATTAAATACTTTGGGCATCAAAAAATGAAAATTCGGCCTAGGGATATTAAGGGTTTTGGCTCTAAAAATATTTGAATTTTAAAAATTCAAATATTAACCCTCAATTTTTTTTTCTCCAATTAATTTAAAATTTAAAAAATTATTTCCCTCCGACCAGCAAGTCGATTGGCCTATTCAACGTATCTCCTAATCTATATAAGGGCTCTTATTCTCATCATCATGTATGCAATTTGAATTCAGATTATAAGGTGAAAAAGCTCTGAAATTTATCAGCCTCTCGATTTGCACAGAAAAGTTTGCAAGGAGACAATATTGTGAAAGTGTCATGAAAAGTATTGGTTGGTTATGGATTGTCAACAATGATAGTACTTATAGCAGATTTGTGACAGTAATATGATAAGAGCATAAACATGTACATGTTGAGACAAGTACTTGGCTAACATGAGCAATGAGAGCAGCTAGGGTTTGACAGTGGATTTGTTATGCAACAATATATGACTATTTATGAACTTAGATATGTCATTAATGGTTGTATAGTTATTAAGCAATTTTAGGGTTTGATATGATATTGTTGCAAATTTGATGTTGAATATATATGTATTGCAAATAAGTTTGGCACTAATACTAGGTTGAGTAGAGGTAGAATTGTTTATGACAATTGATATTGACACCTAGTGTTTGATCATTTGAATTGAAGAAGCTATTGATGCTACTAATGACTTTGTGCCAGTGTTACAGATCAACAAAATCCAACTTATTACTTTGATGTTATTTATATTATTGAGCACAGGGGGATCCAATCCGAAAATTATGAAATATGGTCTGTCCACTGATCATGGTGGCAGGGTGGTGCAAGGCAGGAGAGTGAAGTCTCCTTCAAGTTGGATCCTGGGAACACTTCAGGGTGGCATGGTGGTGCTAGGGCAGGTTGGATCCTGCACAGGGCGTTGGAATGTTCATCTAGTTGCAGCTAGTAAACAGGGTGTTGGAGCATCCTTCAGGTTGGAGCTTGTAAAATAGGGTGTTGGAGCATTCTCCTAGTTGTAGTTGGTAAAAAGGCCGTTGGAGCATCCTATAGGTTGGAGCCTGTAAATGAAGGAGTTGGAGCCTCCCTCAATTGAAGCTGAAAATATTGATGTACATTTTATTGAAAGGAAAATATTAAGAAGCGTTCGGTGGTTTTTTTCCCAGAGGGGTTTCCACCTAAACATATTTGTGTCTACTGTCTTTATTATTGTGCATTATTGAATGGTGTTGATGAATGCTTATATTTATCTTATGCTAATAAAAATTAATGCTATGTGAATTTAATAATACACTAATTAATAAGAAATATTGATTCACCCCCCTCTTAGTATTTCCAACATCTATATGTATATCTATTTTTTCTATGTGGTTCATGGTCCTTAGAGATCAGTGATTGCTACATCCATAAGAATATTTGTACTAGGTAGATCTACCCGAAAGAATCACTTCCTACTAGCTCAACCATGGATCCTGACCCCAAGAGTGTTGAGAGAATTAAACCTGTGACCTCTCAATAATAGAGGTGCTTTAACAACTAGGACTCGGCCAACTGAGCTAACCCTTGGGGCTATATAATATTTTTTTGTTTATTTATTAAACACACTTTCTTGTTAGTGTGTTTTCTTTCTAGCAAGAATAATTTACTTCCCTATTAGTGTGTGCACTTTCCAGCAAGAGTGATTTACTTTAATGCCAAATGTGTTTGCTTTTCAGCAAGATTGATTTACTTTTTTGCAAGAGTGTTGTATTTAATATTTCAATTTCTAAAAGTGTGCAAGTGTGATGTTTCAACTCCTACATTTGTGACATTTCAATTGCTGCAAGTGTGATATTTCAATTCCTGCAAGTGTGATATTTCAATTCTTGCAAGTGTGAATGTTTCTATTCCAAAAACTTGTGGTTTTCTTTATTTGGTGACTTGTAAAAGAGCATAGGCATCCAACTATGCAATGTGTATGCAATACTTAACTTGGTACTATAACCTCATTAGAAATTAATTGTATTAACATATATGGTACATGATGTGAACACCAAATTGATAATTAATTATACAATTTCTCATTTATCTACTAAGTAATTAGGAGGTAATTGAAAAACCTGTCATTTTTGGTGTTGTTACTAGGGAACTTTCAATGATAAAATACCAATTTTGATGCTTGATTTGATTTAGTTAGTGAGTTTCTTGTGGAAGCTTGGTGCGATGCATTTTTATTCTATCTTTTATTTAAGCTAGTTTGTTTTAGAAAGTATGTCTCTTTAAATTCCCATGCACAAAACTAGAGATTAATAAGGTAGATTTGTTAGCTCTATCAAAAATCCCCACAAAACTAATGGCAAGATAATCACAAGAGGAAAAGGGGCATGATAAACCCAATTTATTAACTCCTACAGCTATCTCTCTGGCCAATAAGAAGCTCGAATCTTCCTCTTAGAATATTGAAACCTTGAAAGTCCCCATCCCTTCCTCAATAGAGATATTGTTCCCTCAAGGTTGGATAGAAGGGAAGTTTCATTCTAGAGAATTGATATTTCCTGACTCTCCCTGTAACAACCCACCCCACATTTACCCATTTCTACAACCTTGCCAGGGTAAACAAGAGACGAGTGTCACTATGATATGACTCAACCTCCAATATATAGTTATGGAATTGGGGTCGACACACCGACAAATTACAAACATTCCTCGGGGAATACATACCACTCAGGAGCATGTGAACCACTCCATATGGTCAATCATTGAGTTAGAGATCTTTTCACCGGAGAAACTCCCCAACCGCATTCACAACACAACATCAGTGTGATTATGAGGCTCTGATCACATACACGGGCCTTCTTCCATGCTGTTATGACCTAAAAAATCCAGTTTTGTGCCAACGGTTCTGATATCTGAGCCACTTTTCTAGGATAGCCTCGAGACCATTGCCCAGAATTGTCTGTAACTTTCCAGAATCATAAATAAGATTCCAATGGTGCTAACCATTAAAAACTTGAACACGATCTTAATCAGAGCAGACCTAGTACACAATATACATTTATTCAAACATATGGTAAACATATAAGTTACATGTCATGAAATAATATCTGATCATATGGATCTGAACTTCATTTTAAAATCACCTAGAAGGCTCTAAGCCCTCTCTAACTATTTGCAACAACACTTGTCATTCCATGCATTCATCAACCATCTAATAACTTAACAAATCATGAACAAGAGCCATAACTAGAGAAAATCATATAACCAGGCATATAACCAGCATATAACCATAATACAGACCATAACAAATTAGCCAAAAGATCACCATAATAACAAATACAAGTGCTCATAGATCAGAATAGGAAAATAACTCTTATTAACATATTAAAATTCCAACCAAATCAGGGACTTCCATGTACCACCGAACCATAGGTTGGGATGAATCAAATCTATCTTTTAACCAATCAAGCACGAATGTGGTATCTCATGGGATAAACCAAGACAAAACCAACCAAGGCTTCTGGAGGCTAAGACACCTCAAATTTCAGCCACAATGATCTCACCTATATAGTCCAAAAATCACTAACATAAACCATATCGGTCTCTACCCAAGTTGTCTAGGGCTCCAGGAACTAGTAATTCAACCCACATCTAAATCAAGGCTCCAAAGCATTTGTTCCAACCAGCAGCTCCAGGGACTAGTAAGTCAACCCACAAGGCTCTAGAGTTTTTTTCCCAACCTGCAGGCTCCATGAAATAGTAACTCAACCCAAGTTGTTCCAGGGATTCCAAAGCGTTTTTTCCAACCCACAGCCATAGGGAACCTAAGAATAAATTAGAAAAATAAGTGGGAAACCCACAACATCATGGCTATCTAGGAAATGGAAAGGAAAGTTTGAAACCACTGTCAATCTAGGAAAATTTCCATGCCAATGACAACACATAACCCGGGAATCACATGCATATACCATACATCTGAAAACCAACAAGGAGATCACACATGCAACCTGTTACCTGCAAAGCAATCTAGTTGTAGTCGTTGATCCCACAATCTCCTTGTACTTCCTTTCTTTCATTTTCTTTCTTTCTCCAATCCAAACGAATTCTAGAGTGCTCAAGCATGTTCTAAGAATTCTCTAAATGTGCAAGAGTATGAGAGAATGAGAGTGAAAAAGGAGAGAATAAAAACTAAACTGACAAAAGTTGTGAATAGTTTCTCTGATGCCTCTATTTTCTTCATTTTCCTCTAATTTCCCTTGCATGAAAATTTGTGTCTCTTCACCTTCATTTTCTTCTATTTTCCTTTATTTTCATAATTAAATGTCAATTATTTCCTCTTTTCCTTTGCCAATGTCTTTTATAATTTCCATAGCCATTATTAATCCACAAGCGATGCCCACTATAATGTTTTTCCCACCATTAATCTTGGAATACATGTCCCATGACCTTGGTCTTATTTTATTTACACAAAAAATCAACCAGGGGTTGTTACAAACCCCTCCCCCTTGGGGGAACACCGTCCTTGGTTTTCAATGACACTTATAACCAGTAAAACATGATGCCCATGGAGCTTTATAACATAGCTTGATGAAACATTTGCATCATACGAAACTGTGAAACCATGAACACCATATGCTTATTGGAGCTTTATAACGTAGCTCGATGCAATATTTACAACATAGTTCTTATTGGAGATTTATAACATAAATCATTGCAGTATTTAAAATACCATATGCATATATAAATATAAACAAAATCACATAAATTAAACAAATCTACTCAACCAAAAAATAAGGAAGGATACAAAGCCCACATTTGATCATCCATCTCCCATGTATCTTCATCGAGCCCAAATTTCTTCCATTGTACTTTCACTTGCTCAATTACTCGGTTCTAGAGCATGAGTTTTTTCCACTGCAAAATGCATTGTGGATCTAGCTAGATTTATCCCTTTGGTTCCACCTTCAATACAGACCAATCAATCACATGGTCAACATCCTGCACATATCTCTTAAGCAATGAAACATGGAAACCATCATGGAATTTCCCTGATGGCGACAATGCAAGTCGGTAGGCGATTGGTCCAATCCTCTCAAGTATCTCGAAAGTCCCATAATACCGAGGTGCCAACTTGGCACATGACCTAATCCTTAAGGAGCTCTGTTTGGGCTTGACACACAAGTAAAAATGCTCTCCATCCTGAAACTCCTTGAATGATCCATGTTTATGCACATAAATATTATACCTATCATGTGTTTCCTTTAAATTATTCTTAATAACCTACATCTCCTGCTCCATATTAGTGAACATGTCTGGTCCAATCAACACCTTGTTCACTGGATCACTCCAGCTGATAGGAGTATTACAACCCTGCCCATAAAGAGCCTCAAATGGACTCATATTTGAGGACTCCTAATGCCCATTATTATATGAAAACTCCACCAATGGAATATACTCCTCCCACTTCCTCTACTGAAGCATGACGTACATTCTCAACATATCCTCAAGAATCCTATTAACCCTTTCTTTGTGTCCATCTGTTCGTCGATGATAAGTTGCACTGAATGCTAACTCTGTCCCCAAGCCTGCAAACAACTCCTTCCAAAACCTGGAAGTGAATTTGGCATCCCTGTTTGATGTGATCTTCTTGGGAACACCATGCAACCTCACTATCTCTCTGATGAATATTCAAGCTACCTCACTAGCTGAATTAATAGACTTCACTGCAACAAAGTGAGCCACCTTGCTCAATGTTATGAAATAAACTTACAAAATAGAAGAAAAGAGAGATCAATGACTTAAAAATTAGACACTTTGAGGGGGAAACCTCCTTTACATTACATAAATGAACAATTCCTAGATGACACAAATGAAAAAACCTCCTTTCTATATGTAAGAGTCCATGGGGTCACAATATAATCCTAGAAAACCTAACAATAATAATGTAAGGGCACAACAATAAAAATAGTGGGCTATTATGGGGCATAATAATAACAATATGGGGACTACATGGGTACAACAATAATAATAAGGGGGCTACACTAATTGACATAATTGGGGGAATTGGATAATTTTGACCTCTAAATCTTGATGAAGGGTTTTATTCCTATATATATCTTGTAAATTCAATGTAATAGAGGTTAGAAATAAGAGGGAGAGGTTGTTGGACTGTGTAATTTTCCTTGAATATTTTTGTGTAATTAAACGCAGGAGTTTCTCTCTTCTTTGTTTTGAGATTCATCACGGTGTTTATGTTCAGTATGTGTTCCTGGATATCATTTCCATGATTATGTTTTTCTGCTAGTATTTTCTGAGAGTAAGTGATAGGAATTCATCCATGTTAGATGCTCCTTTCACACTGATGATGCTTGTTATGTGTTAATGGTTATCTTTACAGAATTCATCCATGTTTGATGCTCTGTTTTGTAACCTATATTTGTGGTATTTCTTCTAAAGTTGCACTGCAGATTCATCCATTGATAGATGCCTGTAGTGTAGTGGGTTTTCTTCTCCTTTCCATATCTCATTTCATATAATTTATCTGGCTGAACATAGAGCTTACTTTGCCTCAAATCTGTATAAATCAACCATCCTTGACTCCATTACCCAATGGTAATTTCTCTCTTGTTGTTCCAACCTAGAAACCCTAAATCAAAACCTTTGAGCCTAATAGATCTAGCCTAAAATCCTTTCCCTCATAGTCAAGGTTTTGACTGTGATTTCATGGAGAGAGCCCTCTCTAGCTTGGTAGGGCTAGATACCAAGCCAAAATAGGTCTGAGGTTACCTCATTCAATTTCATCCCCATCTTGAGAGATTTTTGGGGCTAACATGATGGACGGTGGATGATATCCATAAAGTGCCATAAACAAGGTCATTTTTGCTACAATGTGGAAGGAAGTGTTATACCACCATTCAACCAAAGGTAACCAATTGACCCATTATGTTTGTTTATCATATACAAAGCAATGAAGACATCCTTCCAAACATTTGTTCACTATCTCAGTTTTCCCATTGGATTGAGGATGATAAGATGAGCTATGAGCTAGTTGAGTACCCAATCAAGAAATAATTTCATCCAGAAATTTCCAGTGAAAATGGGATCTCTATTGCTTACAATAATCTTTGGGTTTCCATGTAGCTTTTGAATTGTTTCCATAAATGCAATAACAATCCTACTTGCTTTAAATGGATGAGATAATGCACAAAAATGTGCATACTTGGTAAGTCTATCAACTACCACCATGATGACACTCTTTCCTTTGGACTTAGGTAAACATGTGATTAAATCCATTGAAACCTCCTCCCAACGTTGATTTGGAATGGATAAAGGTTGTAGTAGTCGTGGGGTCATAATTGTCTCAATTTTATTTTGCTGGAAAACCAAACATTCCACCAAAAACTTTTGAATATCATATTTAAGGCCATCCCAAAAAAAATATTTCTTCACCATTAGGTAAGTTTTTAAAAATCCTGAGTGTCCTCCTAAGGGAGAGGTGTGCAATTCCAAAAGAATCTTTTGTTTTAGTTGGGAATTCTTACAAAGATATAAGCGATCTTTGTACCATAAGGAATCCGTTTTCCACCTAGATGTATCAGATGTACTAGGATCTTGCTTCAAATTTTGAATTAGTGTCCATACTTCTTTGTCATTCTTCCATTCCTCCCTTGCTTTATTTATCCAATCGGGTTGGATAATAGAAATGGCACAAAGCAATGCTTCCACATCCTCAACCTTTCTTGAGAGTGCATCTACAACAACATTTAGCTTCCCTTTTCTGCAGATGATTTCAAAGTCACAACCCAACATATTTGTGACCCATTTTTGCTACTCTTCTAAAGATAATATTTGTTCCAAAAAGTATTTAAGAATATCATGATCAGTTTTTACCTTGAAGTGTCTTCCCATTAGGTAAGGTCGTCATTTCTTTAGTGCATGTAGTATTGCCAACATTTCCTTCTCATAAATAGCTTTTTGTAAATACTTTCCTTTGATTGGACAACTTTAAAAAGCAATGGGTCTTCCTTCTTACATTAAAACAACATCAATTCCATTTCCTGAGGCATCGCATTCCACAATAAAGGTTTTTGTGAAGTCTGGCGTAGTTAAGACCGGTGCTTGTCACATTGCCTCTTTAAGATGTTCAAAGGCCTTAGTTGCTTCATAAGTCCATGAAAATGCATCTTTCTTCAATAATGTTATTAGAGGTGCTACTATTCTCCCATAATTCTTAACAAACTTGTGATAATACCCTATTAACCCTAGAAATCCTCGCAATTGCTTTATGGTTGTGGGGACTTTCAATTCCTTGATGGATTTAATTTTGTTAGGGTCTAACTTAATATACTACTGAGATACAATATGACCCAAATATTCCACCTCTTGTACTCCAAAGAAACATTTGGAGGTGTTTGCATATAATTGTTTCTCCTCCAATAGTTTGAGAACCCTGTCAACATGTTGACCATGATCCTTCCAAGACCTGTTGTAGATTAGTATATCATCCAAAACTACTAACACAAAATTTCTAAGGCAGGGTATGAAAATGGAATTCATCAACTCTTGAAATGTAGAAGGTGCATTTATAAGGCCAAAAGGCATGACCAAAAATTCATATTGAACCTCATGAGTTTGAAAAGATGTTTTCGAAATGTCTACAGTCTTCATTCTAATTTGATGATATCCTGAATGAAGATCTAGCTTGGTGAAATAAACTTCTCCATGTAATTCATCCAATAATTCATCAATCACGGGAATGGGAAATTTATCTTTAATAGTGAGCTTATTGAACTCCCTATAATCCGAACACATGCGGAATTATCCGTCCTTCTTGTGCACCAATACTACTGAAGCAGAAAAATAACTTTGACTAGGTTGAATTATACCAGCCTCTAGCATTTATGCAATCATACGTTCAATTTCACTCTTTTGGACATAAGGATATTTGTAAGGCATGATGTTTGGAGGAAGACATCCTGGAATCAAATGAATAGAATGATCATGATCACGAATAGGTGGGAGTCCTTTGGGAGTTTCAAACACCTTGGAATGATTTTCCAAGACTTTTTGAAGATATGGGGAAATAAATGATTTTGATGTTGGAAATTATAGTGAGAATAATTGTGCAATGATACCTCATTGTTCTTTCTTGAGAAGCTTTGGCATGACATTAGAGCTTATTATCTTTCCTAGCTTCCCTGTAATACCTCGTAATTCAACTTCCTTTCCTTCCGAAATAGAATTAAAGAAAAGTTTTTGAAAATTAAAAGATATAGTCCCCAAAGATTGTAACCATTGTACTCCTAGTACAACATCAGCACAACCCATTAGAATGGAACGCATTGGAATATTCAATACATGTTCCCCCATGGTTAGCTTGATATTATGGCACTTTCCAGAGCAATTTATAGTTCCTCCATTTTTCACCATCACTTGACACTCTGGCGCTAGGTATAGGAAGAAATTCAACCCCTTGGCTACCTTACAATGAATAAAATTATGGGTACTACATGAATCAATAAGAACTATTAATTTTTTCTTCTTGATATGTCCTTATATCTTGAGGGTTTGAGGAGTGGTAATTCCTACCAATGCATTACAAGATATGGTCGGATTCATTTCTTCTTCCTCTAGGGTTGGCTCCTGGTGTATATCCTCTTCTTTTGAAGTTTCTTGTTCATTTTCTTCCTCCTCTTCACAATCTATGTAAAATAATTTCTTCTCAGCACACTTATGACCTTTAGTGTATTTTATATCACAACTATGGAAAAGCCCTTTTCCTCTTTTTTCTTCAAATTGGTTTGGTGTCAACCTTGTAGGTTGTGGAAGTATAGGAGTATAAACACTTCCATCTTTATAGTTGTAAGTGGTAGGCTTCCTTGTTGCCATAATTTTGCTTTTAGTTTTTCTTGCCAACCTGAATGCCTTCTCCAATGTATTAGTTTCCCAAAGGATAACTTCATGTTGGATGTTATCCTTTAGAGTCCCTATGAAAACATGAATCCTATGTTCCTCTGGAATATTATTTACCCTGATATTCAATTTTTGGAAGTCCTCAATGTGCTCCATCATTGAACCATTTTGTTTGATATTTATCAATTGGCTAAAGAAGGTGTTGCTCTTTGTATCCTCATAATGTGCTATCATTTTCTCCGTAAAAATTGACCAAGTGACCAGTGGGTTATGAGAACAAAGCCATCGATACCATACAAAATTTTTATTCAATTTAATGTCTTAAATTTCTATCATAATTTATCGACTGGGGTTAGTAATCTTATGAAGTGCAAGTGCACTATATATGCTAGAAGCCTTTCTTTCTTAATTTGTTGTGTTGATTTTATATGTTGTTTTTAAGATTTTGTGTTTTATCTTAAATGTTTAAATGAAATGGAGAAACTAAGAAATGAACTACAGAATGAAATCTAAACTTAACTAACAAAGCTTATGATGAGAGTTCTACTTTTGGGTTTTAAAGATGAACAACTAATTTCAAGAGAACTATAAATGAAAAGAAACTTCAATCTTTTTGTATTTTTTAGAGATTTTATATAAACGAAATTTAAAAGAAAGAAAGTAACAACACCTAGAGAATAATTTTAATGCTTGAAAAATAAACTTAAGAAGGAAGAAAAGGAAATGTTTAATATTAATCTAAGAAGGAAATTGATCTATAAATTACTCTAAAGAAAATATTGTAATGACTGAAAGATGAAATTTACAAGAAGGAAGAAAAGGAAATTTCTATTTAAGAAAGAAAATTGATCTATGAAAAATTATATTTCATAAAAAGAAATCAATCTAAGTGATCAATCTTTACTATGTTAGACTATTCTATGCCGACAACTTATGATAATATTATTTGTAAAACATCTAGCTAAACTACATCTAAATATTTTTGATTAAAGAATGGAAATATCTACTTAAATAATCTCTAAATCTAAACAAAGAATCAATCCAAACTATGTCTAAGTCTATCAAAATATATATCAAAAATTTATTCTATTTACCAAATGAAAACATCTGTCTAAATTAATTCTATGAAAACATAGTATCAGTTTAACTCTAATTCTATTCAATAATCAAACAAAGATTTTATTCTAAATTCTACAAAATAGAAGTATTAAACCTAACAATATTAAATCAAAATGAGTATGCTAAGTAAATCAAAAGACTAATCAGAATGAGAAAAGAAAACAAAGTATCTACCTACTGTGTAAAACTAACAATGCAAATCTAATCTATGAAATGAAAAATGAAACATGTATTCATTGTGTAAAAGAATGCGAGAAAGGTTTCATTCCATGAAATATGAATGTTAAAAGGGTTATGATATCAATATGTTTCAGGAAATAAAAACAATTGGAGCATTCAACTATGCGAAAAACACAATATTTAACTATGAAAAACACAATAATTAACTTATGTGGAAATGGAAGAATTAAACTAAGAAACAATGAAATTTTAAACTATGAAACCTCTTCTATGCAGGGGCCCTCCACAAGAGAACGATTTTAAATTCACTCGTGACTAATTACACATTGATGGTCTTGAACACACCTTCTCCATGAATTAATAAAAACAGAGTTTTGCTGTGTGACAGTATTACAATCAAAATTAAGCCCATCTCCAGTTAAAACAACCCAATATTTATAACAGAGTCAAGTTCAACTGTTTGAGATGATCTCGCCTAAAAATATTAATGAAACTAGGAATAAAATTCTAAACAGAATTTCAGTCTTCATAGCTTTCATGATTTGCTACATGGAGAGCAAATCGTGAAGCTTCCAAATTCTCGTCCGTTGGTCTCGACCCTCTACTTGACTGATCCTTTGACCGTGATTTTAGGCGTTATTTCTCTCGATTTTGGACAGGTGAGTAGGAAAAAATCCATGTGTGGATCATTTCCAAACTACCCATGTTCTTCGCTCCTCTACTTCTTCTTTGGAACGTGTTAAACAATGTCGGTATCTGCAGAGATGGAGATTAGCTATAGAATTGCATGAATTCTATCCCTAAATATAAAATTTATTCAAACAGTAAGAAACAACAAAATATAAAAGAGAGATCATTCAAATACCTTCTCAGACTGAAAATGTACCAATTAACACTGATTGAGCTCATGGATTTGTCAAAAAGGAAGGAAAAGAGGTGAGATAGATGTCAAAAATAGAGATAGTCTTGAGGCTCAACATACCCCCACTAAGAGACAATTGCATGTCCTCATGCAATTTCAAAATTGTGAGTCTTCACCTCATTATTGCATATGCTCTGAAACTTCTGCTAGAACATCTAACATCTTCTTTCCTTTCTTTGAAGTCATTGCTACTCTTGGTTTCTTCATTAGAAGTTTGTACTTTTAATTTATGATCTGTCTCCTCATGTATCTGTTCTTCTTCTTCAATTTCTTGTTCTTTTTGAACCATAACCCCAAATGTAAAAGAGTATTCTCATTGATGGTTTTCTCAATTTGGTTCTGAATCTTCAGAGCTTCATTTTCTTGCTTTATATGCCTATTTAGTGTCTCTAGGTCAAAAATTTCTCGCTTTAAAGTATACACTAGAGTTTCTTGTGGACTAGAAGGTTGTTCATCAAGATTTTATGTCTTTTCTACATTTCTTCTTTCCAAAGACTCAATGTAATCATAAATCTCTTGCATAACATGATCAATATATGGAGTTCTTCTACTTGGATCCTGTGTGGGAGAAGAAATAATAGGTGATGGCACTTCAATATTTTCTTCCAAATCAACAAGTTCTGTAACTTCTGGGAGTGGATTTTTGGCTGCTTTGCAAAGTCTAGAGCTTCTTCTTACTGGTTGTGGAATGTTTCGAGTTTCTAATTTTTCTATGTATATGACTGTGCCTTTTTCTTTCATTCTTTTTATCAAATTTTTTTCTTGACCTTTCCAAACAACTGTGCAATAGGAGTTTTATCTTCTGATTGTGTTTGAGGTGGTTGTTCATCCACAAAAAAGTTCTCAGCTTTTCTCTTTCTATCTCTTTTTCCTTTGTTATCACTAGGCTTCTCTTCTTTTTCTTGAAAATTATTTCGGTTTTTAAGAAATATTCTCAAGTATCTCCTATGCTCTTTAAATGATATTCAATACGGATTTTTATCAATGCATGATGATACATTGTGTTATCTATGAACTGAATCCTCTTTTGAACCATTCCTGCCATATTCCTTAGACTATTCTTACAATCAAACCCATATCTTTCCAAGAGTTTTACCTTCAAGACTATCTCTTTCTAATTGGGTGAATTGAGGGTTCAATCTGAGCTTGAAAACGTGGAGGAGTTATGTCATGAAACGCCAGAGATGTGCTGATAGACAAGTGAATGAGTGAGGCTTTAGGAACGTGAGTGAGGTTTTGGCATGGGACATGACTGTTAAATTATCAATGGATGAGATCAGATTTGATCGTTGAGGAGATTATGATGCAGGTTTGGTGGCGAATCATGAGATTTAGATTTCGATTTGTCATAATCAGTTTTAATGATGAAATTTTGAGCTGGTAGTATACGGTCATCTAATTTATATATATCAATGTTTTGAACCTTATTATTTAAACAAATTTTGTATCATACCTTGGATATAGCTAACCTTTATTGTTTCTTCTTTGTCTTGATTCCTCAGGTGTTCTTGAGTGCATTCTTCAGTATGATCTTCACTCTTGTCTTTTGTTGCTTCTATCAAAAAGTCTTGTTCATATATGTTGCAGAGGTGTATAAGAGCTGCATAATGTCATGAGAGCTGTAGAAATGCAACGATTCTGTAACTAATATTTATTTTTCTGAAAAATAAAGGGAAATGAAAATAATTTGCGATTTTTAGAATTCGGAATGAAGAAAATATAAGATGTCATAAATAAATTCTGATTTTCACCTTGTAATTTCTGTATAAGGATGCCAATGAATGATATATATATATATATATTATTTCTTTTTTTTTAGATATGAAAAACAAAAAGAAGACAAAGTTGGGGAATAAAAAAGATTCTTCTTCACCAACTTCATGTCAACATTATCTTGAATTTTTTTGACAAACTCCTCTTTTGTCAGTGGCTTATGATAGCCTTTATTCCATGTCCATTTACAAGAAGAGGAACCTTTTCTTCATCGATAGTCCTAATCCTGATTGCTCAATTATCAAAGACTCTTTCAATCTCATAAGGACCAAGCCAATGAGTTTGAAACTTCCCTTGGAAGTCTTTGAAATTTGAGTCAAATAGAAGTGATCAATCTCTTGCCTGGAATTTTCTTTTTTTTTAATGTATTTATCATGCCATCTGGATCTTTGTTGTTGAATGTAATATCCCAAAATGGGAGAAACAAGAATATAGAACATTTATAACATTTCAATCTAGGCAATAACTAGAATGTAAGCACAAAACTATAAAATTTTGGAAATGCAGGAATATATGTTGCAACATCAAGACATTATAACCATGAGCAAAAAAAATTGAGTCATATAATTATAAACAACAACAAATATAAATTACACAGTGTTCCAAAGAAGATGCACTCAAGCCAACAAGAAGTGGCTGAAATACACTAATGAAAACTAGCACTGGAAATGTTGTGTTGCTACTACTGCTACTGCTGGAAACTGTTGCTACTGGGAAGAAGAACCATGTGCAGGAGGCTGCTGGTGTGCTTTGAATAATCTGGGATTTTAACCACAGATTCTACTAAAAAAACCTAGAAAAACTGAGAAATGGTTTGTCCAGATTTTAACTTTGGATTTTTGGCCCTTTTTGGGTTGCCAACTGCACCCTCGTTGGCTGACTTACGCACTCCTACTAGGTAACTGCTGAGATGGGGATGAATTTATGATATAACTACTTCAATAGCACCCCATAAACTCAATACATGAAGGGCTGGTCCCTTCTCTTGATCTCCAAGCTAGAAGCTTGAGATCTATCACCTCCTTCCTCTGCTACACACTGCTGAACACTGCACAACTGCTGGAATGAACTACATTTTCAAGAGGGATGAAGTTGTAGCCTACTGCTAGGTGATGGAATATAGCGCACAGCTGATGGAAATAATATCTCCAAAGTGAGGGGATGATCCCTCATAGGATTCCAAGCTGAGATACTTGGAACTTGCTTCCTCCACTAGATCTACCTAGCTGGACTGCACAATTCCTGGAGGAACTGTTGCTGCATGGAGGTATAAAATGATGGCCTAATTTCAGATATCACAACGCTGCTCCTAGAATATTGAAATAGAAGCACAAGATGAAAGGATGAACCCTCCATCGGTTTCTTAGCTGTAATGCTAAGAACTACCTTCCTCCTCTCAAACCTTAAGACAAGAATGTGTAATTCCTGAGGCCATATATGAAGAAGAGAGGGGCTGAATGTGGCACCAATGTCGAATGATGAATGGCTGATCAAAATAACCTTCCCAGAGTAGGCACTCTAAGTCCCCCATGGGTAAGGGTGAGATTCTTGCTCGGGAACACCCGTGTGCTAAACAACACAACAGACTTAGCTAAACAGCTGAAGCAGGCAAAGAATTGTCAAACGAAAATAAAATATCAAATTCCAAATTGATTTGTTTTGCTGCCCTAATATTCCTTATATGGTTGTGAGCCTTCCCTAGCCTTGGCCCACCTCATTATTGCGCTGCACATGTGGCCACTAGTCGCCATGAATACTACGTTGTCTCTCCATGCTCTCCATGATCTCTACATTTACTTTCCACTCCTCCATCATGTGTGAATTTAATGCACCACTTCCTCCATCACTACATCATTAATGCTCTATGATCTTACTTTTACTCCTCCACTATCTCCATAATCTTCCTCATTATTCTCCATAATATCCACTCTTTCTT
Source organism: Pinus albicaulis (assembly GCA_034641835.2). Lineage (NCBI taxonomy): Eukaryota > Viridiplantae > Streptophyta > Pinopsida > Pinales > Pinaceae > Pinus > Pinus albicaulis. Next base: position 644,602,211 of record CM076576.1, read on the forward strand.
CATTAATGAGTTGCTCCACTACTCCATGATGCCGATTTACTATCTACTAACCCACATTCACACAACAAAATTGGATTTTATTCATCTATGGGGTTTATGGGTCCCTCCACCCTTTTATTTACTTAACTAATTGACAAAAGTAAGAATTCTAATATTCCAATTAACTGATGGAAAATTGAGAATATTACAGTCCTCCCCGCTAAAATGTTGCTTGTCCTCAAGCAACTGCAAAAGTGAATGCTACAACAATCCCTCTCCCTCCAAATGACATCCTCATATGGAAGGTCTCCCCATCTGCTCCAATGTGTAATCAATGCCCATCTCTATAACTGCCTCTCTAGAATGTCTAGAATGTCTTCCAACTTTATAGCTAGATGCCTCTCCTCATCAATGTGTAGTGTACCTAGAGGGGATAATATAGGGTACAGAGGAGGTACCCAAGGGAATAATATGATGTATTAATATAAGAATGATAAATAAATGGGCCATAGTTAATAAATAAAGTGGTTAACCCACATTATGTAAGGGACCACATGTAGCAAGGGAATAAAGTGATAAGCCCATTGTATTGGATGTATGGTATTGAGAGACCCATGGTAATACATGTATGAACCTATATATTTGGTTAGAGACTCGATTACATGTCAAGGATTACTTGTATAAGAAAAAAGCATAAGGAGCCAGGAGTGATCTCCTTAAGGAGGAATGTATGGTGTTGCCCATTTTGTGGTTTTGATACTAATGAGATCCGGGCTTTACATTTTAAGAGCATTTTCCATTTCTATACAATTTCTTGTCAGATCTACTACAAGTGGTTTCATGATAAGAAAATGTATAGAAATGGAAAATATGCCCAAGAAATAACACCATAGAAGACAAAACTTCAGATCTTCATTAATATCAAAACCCTTAAGGTAGGGCAACACCATACATTCACTCCTTAAGGAAGGAGATCACTCCACAAGCCATATGCTTGCCAATACAATAATCCTTGACATCTCTCAATGGAGAGTCTCTAACCTCTATATAGGTTTCATACATGCAATACCATGGGTAGTTACCATGGGTCTCTCAATACCATACATCCAATACAATGGGCTTATCACTTTATTCCCTTGCTACATGTGGTCCCTCACATAATGTGGGTTAACCACTTTATTTATTAACTATGGCCCATTTATTTATCATTCTTATATTAATACATCATATTATTCCCTTGGGTACCTCCCTCTGTACCCTATATTATCCCCTCTAGGTACACTACATTACACCCCCCTTAAACATGTTTCGTCCCCGAAACATGAGAAGAACACAAATAATAAGATCTACTCAAAAGAGTATTCCACTGGTACCATTTATGTGCATCTAGCCATCCAAGGGAAAGGTGAAAACTTGATCTAGTCGGTGCCTTGCTCGCTTGAGATGGAAGAGGGTTCTGGTGGTTCTTCATTGTTGATGTGTTGTTAGTGGATCGTCGCACCTTTCGATGTGTTGTCCAGGGGTTGTTGTCCTTGTTGCTAATTCGTTGCCACCTTGCTGGTTGTTGTCTTGCTGGGTGATGCGGGTGGTGATATGTTGAAGCTTTAACTGATGTAATATCTTTCCTTAATTCCTCCATGATTGGTGATGGAGTGGTGTATGGTTCCTTTATTGGTACTTGTTTTGATGTCTGTGTTTGGCTGTCTACCATCAAAGGCTCATCATCTGATGTGTCTGTGTCGTTAGATATTTTTGCTTCTTCCTCCTCGGTCTCTGCATGGTTCCTAATGCAAATATCGTGCAATGTAATTTTCTTCTTTTTATACCAGAGCTCCATGAATTTCTTTTGCACATTAAAATTGACAGTACCAACGGATTCCATCTAAGGATGTCCCAAAACAACATCCACAATAGCCATATCTGAAGCATAAAAATCAAAATGCAACACATACCTATCCATAGAAATCTTCAAATCTTTATAAATTTGAACATTTTCATTATCAACCTGTGTGTTTTCAATATGCTTTGCTGGAACTTGCAATTTTTTAGCCAAATTCACATTGATACAATTATGCTTGCAACTAGGAATGATAGACACAACGATGTTCTCTTTCTGAATACTTCCATGAATCCGTAATATGGAAATATTAGTAGAAAATAAGTCTTTATGGCTCTTGCTATCCTTCTTTCCGGCTTGAGACCACTTGTCCAAAAGGACTTTTTTCAAGTTTTTTCTCGAGAAGTTTCCTCACTGAGCTGTCAAGTGAGGTCCACCATTTATTTGCCTCATCTTTCATATGAAGCCCTATGGAGCATATCCAAAAACTTGCATATTGAGCCTTGAGATGTTGTAAAAAATATTCAATAGTAGGGCCATCATCTTTTCCTGTAAACTTCATCTTGCGAGAATCCATAAAATAAAGTAAGGGTTTTGAAGAAATTCACTTACTTTGGCAAAAATTTAAAATGGAAATTACTCAGTCAATATAACTCAGAATCCTTAATATAACCTGTTTTTGAAAATGGAATAGCCTTCTGCATCTAACCATATGACTGAAATCCCGATCTAGGCACTCTAGAAACACAGATTTGCGATGCAACTGCCCCGGCGTCACAAAATTTCTAAAAAAATGCCTGATTTTAAATCAGTGATAACTCCCTCATCCGGACTCTGATTCGACTGATTTTTTTTTTGAAATTGGGTATTTTTCCGTAAGAAATCCAGATCTGATATTTATTTCTGAAAAATTTTCACCAAATTTTCCAGATCTGCTCTACAAAATCGCCGCCCAAAAATTTCTTTGGCAAGAATTTAAAATGGACATTACTCGGTCAATATAACTCAGAATCCATAATATAATCTATTTTCGAAAATGGAATAGCCATTATGCATCTAACCATATAGCTAAAATTCTGATCTAGGCACTCTGGCAACACAGATTTGCGCTGCAACTGTCCCGACGTCACAAAATTTCTGAAAAAATGGCTGATTTTAAATCATTGATAACTCCCTCATCCAGACTCCGATTCGACTGATTTTTTTTTTCAAATTGGGTATTTTTCCGCAAGGAATCCAAATCTGATATTTATTTCTGAAAAAAAATTCACCAATTTTCCAGATCTGCTCTACAAACTCGCCACCCAAAAATTTCTTGCAAAAAAATGAAAAAACAAATCTCCAAACTCTGCGCAAGAAAGTGCTCTGATACCACTTGTAGTAGACCTGATAAGAAAATGTATAGAAATGGAAAATATGCTCAAGAAATAACACCATTGAAGATAAAACTTCAGATCTTCATTAATATCAAACCCTTAAGGTGGGCAACACCATACATTCACTCCTTAAGGAAGGAGATCACTCCACAAGCCATATGCTTGCCCATACAATAATCCTTGACATCTCTCAATGGATAGTCTCTAACCTCTATATAGGTTTCATACATGCAATACCATGGGTAGTTACCATGGGTCTCTCAATACCATACATCCAATACAATGGGCTTATCACTTTATTCCCTAGCTACATGTGGTCCCTTACATAATGTGGGTTAACCACTTTATTTATTAACTATGGCCCATTTATTTATCATTCTTATATTAATACATCATATTATTCCCTTGGGTACCTCCCTCTATACCCTATATTATCCACTCTAGGTACACTACACAATGAACCTCCAAGTGGCAACCATTTGTTGTTCTAGAGCCTCTCCTCTGCATGAGTCATATGAAGTGAAGTGGTTCCTCCCCCAAAGGAAAGTCCCAACTCATGAATTGTCTCTCCAACCCATGATACATGGAGTAGGATGTACCTCTCCTTGCTCCCATCATTGGCCACCGCACTCAGAGCATCATAGCTATTGAAAATACGAGGGGGGGTGAATCGTATTCTTTTCAATAAGAGAATGGCCCCAATCTTAAATTATTATGGGTGTTTGTACAATGGTAGCAACAAAAAAGAGGAACACAAATGCACACATTTTTTAAGGTGGAAACCCACTCAGGGACAAAAACCACCTAATGCTTTTCTAATAATTCTTTAATATTCAACTCCAATTGAAAATAAAGCTCCAACTTCCTAGAATCTAGAAAAGCATTCTTCTCCAGCTCCCACTGGATGGATGCTCCAATGCCCGAGATTCTTCAGTAGTCAACTGAACGGATGCCCCAACACCCAATGAGCTACAACTCACCTTAGCACCACCCTACCACCCTATAGAAGAATAAAAGAAGAATGGACTCCCGTACCAGGGAAAATGGTCCACTTTACAATGATATAGAATGATGTAGAAGAAGAAGATATACTAGACCATAAACCCAACTTTGACACAACCACCTAATGATGATCCTAGACCTCCCAACACTGCCTCTTCAACCCTTGGCAGATAGACACTAGTACAATTTTTACAATAATGTATTTACAATGACTTAGTACAAAGATACCTTTACAATGATTGTATGCAGTGTTGTCCACTTGAAGACTTCATATGATGAACTTATTGCTGTTGTTATGCACCTTGGTTGCTGCTCTTGTCATGCTACCCTCTACTGCACCTTTCTTTGCTTTTCTGCCGTAGAAATTCTGCTCCTTTGCAACCCTTGACAACACATGATCTAGTTTTTTCTTGCCTTCTAGGAGCTCGATATTGAATCTGGTGTATCTATGTTATTTCAGATCCTCAATATCTGATTTTCAGTCCTGTAGTAGTCCTTTGAGTCGTCTTTCCAATGCCATAGGTCTGACCCAATTTGGATTCTTCAAGAGAGAGTTATACCCAATTTCTCACAATTCCCTAATTATGGACTGTTTCAGCAGAGCGCACTTGTATGGCGTTCCACGAGTCACTGTTTCTTCATTTGGCTCTAAAATTGATAGAGCGAAAACTAAAGACTGTTCACTATCTTCCAATTTTTATGGCATTCCAATCTGATACTCAGAGAGAGAGTTATGATGATTTTACCAAGGTCACTTCTTTGAGATAAATTTCAGGAGCCTACAAAAACCCTGACTTCCACAGATCATATCTCCAAAAATATTATGCACCTTGATCTAAAATTTTTACAGTAGCTTCCTAAGGATTTTTTCTTTGCCTCATGAAAATTTCAACTTCTGAATCTTCGTAGAAAAAAAAGTTAGAGCAAAAATTCCACGATGACCTGTTTCAGATAGCGAAATCCCTTGCCTAAGGAGGAAAAGAACATCACAATTTATATAAATGCTTAAGTTGAGAGGGGCTTCAACAAGTGAACGTGGGAGGGATTTTAGGAGCTTAAAAAATATTAATTATGTCTTTTCAATGACCCATGCCCCAACCCCATGGGGTTTTAGCCCACTAACTGGGGGTACAAACTTCAAACATGAATATCTCTCAAATCGTGAAGAATTACATGGCGTGCCATATATCAACGGAAACATCTCGACAAGTAGAAATCATCAAAAGAATTATTGACCCAAAATATATTAATTTGGTTGGTCAAAATTCCCATGCAATATTGGGTTAGCCCCTGGTGCTGCTTGGGTTGACATGAATGACAACCGCTGATCAATAGTATCAACATTGTGAAAAATAGGAAATAGAGACATATGGGTTGGCATGTAAAATTTTGAACCATACTCTCTCAATAACAGCCACCGCAACAATGCCTCTTGTTGCCATACCACCCCATCATCATACCAAGTATGGTGGCCATACTCTCCTAACAGAAGCCAATGCAGTAAGGCCTCCTCTTTCCATACCCCCTCCTCATCATGCAAGGTATGGGAGAAATTCAGTCCATACTCTCCCAAGAGTAACCAAAGCATAAATGACTCTTGCTGCCACCTCACATTATCATCATGAAAGCCATGGAGCAAAAACATATTGTTTGACATGTAGAATGTCACATCATCCCAACATAACCAAGCTCCCTGCTTCCACATCATGTGAGTGCCATAAAATGTTCCCAACAATAACATACCCATTGACATACGATATGCCATGTGATGGCCAAAATATCTTAAAAGTAGCCAGTGTGACCATGCCTCCTACTGCTGCATCACCTCAGTACTGTGCAAGGCATGGATCATACCAATCTAGAATGTCGGGTGGTAACCATACTCACCCAAGAGAAGCCAACCCAACCATGATTCTTGCTGCCCTGTGTCATAGATTTGCAAGTATCTCACGAACCACTTGCTCATCATCCTCACCCATCCATCCAATTGTGGGTGATGAATCATATCATGCTCCAACTTGGTATCCACCCAATGGAGAATATCATCCTCCCCAATATCATGATTTTTGCACTCCATGATATGTTGAAGTGCATCCTCCTTGAGGTTACTCCATGAGAACCTCTCATCGATGACTCGATAGAATCCATACGATTCTGAATATGATGTAGGTAGAAACTTCTCTTTGAGCCATGAGATGCTCATCAAGAAGGCTTCATCCTGATAATGGAGAATTCTATCCATCATAAGATTTATACCGAATATCATCTGTCCATTCAATTCTTCATGAGTGAAGCGGTCATCAGAATGCTCCAAGAATAGTTGGGCCCCCAACTCATCACTGCTTCTCAGTGACAATGCTACTAATCTCCATGATGGTGCATATGTTGTCTCATGGCCATAGACAATGTTGAACTCATACCTCGACATTGTGCTGATTAGGTCTATGCTCATCCCATCCTCCGAAACTCCACACTTTAACAAAAAGTGTTGTGTGTAGCTCAATACTAAGAAACTGGGATGGCTATACATCTCCTCCTTGAACAAGTCAAGGGTCCTTTGCGCATTGATAGTTTGTTGCTCCAAATCAACAAGGTGCTCTAACCCTTGGTTATGCAATTGCCCTGACGACATGATCCCACAAATCTCAAACTGAGGTGCTGAAATAACATGGGATGAAAATGTGTGAAAACCTTGAATCAACTAAAATTGGGAACATCTTGCAAAGGTACAAGAGTTCCTCCAACCAGTGCAATGGATTCTCCAACTGCTGGTGATGGTGATGGCTTCTCCTCTACTGCTGCACCAGTGCTGGTATCTACCTCCTCCTCCTCATGCATCTCCTGAATCATGCATGGGACTCTCAATGTCAAGTGCTCAAGACCACCTTGCAAAGATGAAATTCCTCCTTCATATGATGCAAGTACTTCTTCAAATGGTGGTGGTGGAAGTTCCTCCTCTTCCAGAGTGATAATGCTAACATCCTCCCTTTGTTCTTCATGTGATATCTCATCAATGTTGGGAAATGTCTCTATGGAAAGTACGTACGGTTTCCTTCTATCAAAATTCTTAATTAGCCTTTGAGTGAAGTATGCATAAGCAGTCACTCTTTCATGTTTTATATGGCTGAACCACCAATCCTTTGCTCCACCCTCAAGGCGCAGCTTTGAAATCTCAACAGCCTCTCTTTCTGCTACTGGGTGTAGCTGGAAGAAATGATCTAACTCCTTCACCCAAGATTTTATTGTGCTTATGGATGATCCCTTGAATGTAGGCAAGAAGAATATATTTTGTATATGCCTTCTTCTTCTATTGTTGATGTGTGATCTCCGGTTTTATTTGATTTGGATAAATTGTTGGAGAGTTAAATTTTCCTTGTATGCTCTTGATTGAGATTTTTAATCTACAAGATAATTACTCACAGTCTCATGCTCTAAGTATCCTCCATCTCCATGCCATTCATCTTCTTCTGCAAAGAAAGTGGACATAGAAAAGTGTTGTCGAGCTCTTTGCATTGTCGATTGTTTATGCTGCTGATAGGAAGTGCTTGGACCTTCCTCATTTTGAAACCCTCTTGAGGTTTCTATTTGCCTTCCCCTTCTCATTTCTTTAGTATTTGTGGAGAGATCTTGCATATATCTAAAGAGAAGTGCGGAAAAACTTAATCCTTCCTCCATTGAAGACTTCTTCTTTTTATGCTTCTTCTTCTTATTCTTCTAATGTCATGAAGTGCCCACAAGATGAGCCAAAGATCATGCTCTGATACCACTGTAGTATCCCAAAATGGAAGAAACAAGAATATATAACATTTATAACATTTCAATCTAGGCAATAACCATAATTTAAGCACAAATGTAAAATGCTGGAAATGCCAGAAGATATGTTGTAACATAAAAACATTATAACCATGAGCAGAAACAACTGAGTCATATCATTATAAAAATATATATATATAAAGTACACAATGCTCCAAAGAAGATGCACTCAAACCAACAAGAAGTGGCTGAAATACACTAATGAAAACTAGCACTGAAAATGTTGTGTTGCGACTGTTGCTGCTAGAAACTATTGTTACTGGTAATAAGAACCATGTGCAGGAGGTTGCTGGAGTGCTCAGAATGATCTAGGATTTTAACCACAGATTCTACTCAAAAAACCCAGAAATAACCAGAAATGGTTTGGTCAGATTTTAATTTTGGATTTTCGACCCTTTTTGGGTTGCTAACTACACCCCTACTGGCTGACTTATGCACTCCTCTTGGGTAACTACTAAGATGGGGATGAACTGATGATATGAATACTGCAATAACACCCCATCAACTCAATACATGAATGGATGTTCCATTATCTTTATCTCCAAGCTAGAAGCTTGAGATCTAGCTCCTCCTTCCTATGCTCAAGTTGCAGCTGCACACTGCACAACTGCTGGAATGAACTGCGCAGTCAAGAGGGCGGAAGTTGTAGCCTGTTGATAGGTGGTGGAATATAGCTAACATCTGATGGAAATAATCTCTCCAAATTGAGGGGATTATCCCTCATAGGATTCCAAGCTGAAATACTTGGAACTTCCTTCCTCCACTAGATCTGCCTGGATGGACTCCGCAATTCCTGGAGGAACTACTGCTGCATGGAGGTATAAAATGATGGCCTAATTTTGGATATCACAATGATGATCCTAGAAGACTGAAATATAAGCACAATATGAAAGGATGAACCCTCCACGGGTTTCTTAACTTTAATGCTAAGAACTACCTTCCTCCTCTCAATCCGTAAGACATGAATGCGTAATTCCTGAAGATGTATATGTAGAAGAGAGGGGATGAATGTGGCACCAGTGCCAGATGATGAATGGCTGCTCAAAATAAACTTCCCAGAGTAGGCACTCTAATTCCCCTGTGGGTAAGGGTGGGATTCCTGCTCGGGAACACCCGTGTGCTAAACAACACAACAGACTTAGCTAAACAACTAAAGCGTGCAAAGAATTGTCAAACGACAATATAATATCAAATTCTAGACTGATTTGTTTTGTTTCCTTCATCTTCCTTATATGGTTGTGAGCCTTCCCTAGCCTTGTCCCACCTCATAACTGTGTGGCACATGTGGCCACTATTCCCCACGAAGACTACGTTGTCTGTCCATGATCTCCATGATCTCTGCATTTACTTTCCACTCCTCCATCATATGTGCATTTAATGCACCACTTCCTCCATCACTACATCATTAATGCTCTATGATCTTACTTTTATTCCTCCACTATCTCCATAATCTTCCTCATTATTTTCCATAATCTCCACCCTTCCTTCATTAATGAGCCGCTCCACTACTCCATGATGTTGATCTACTATCTACTAACCCACATTCAAAAAAAAAAATGGATTTTATTCATCTATGGGGTTTATGGGTCCCTCCACCCTTTTATTTACTTAATTAATTGAGAAAAGTAAGAACTCTAATATTCCAATTAATTGATGGAAAATTGGGAATATTACATTGAATTAGGTTGGTCTTTTGAACTTCATCTTGCCTTATCTCATCAAACTCATTGAGTTGTTCCATTCTATGCTTTTGAGCTTCTGAAAAGTCAAGTCCCAATTTGACTACCGCTTTGAAGGTTCTGATTTGGAACTCTATCGAAAACAAGACTTGCTTTCCATAAACAAGTTCATAGGTAGTATGTCCTGTTGTATTTCTCCATGTTGTATTTCTTTACTAGTGGACTCCACTTGTCCATTTTCCTATGGATGGTATGGAGTAGACTTTCTGTGCTTGATTTTATATTCTTCCATGACATTTTGCACCATTTTAGATGTAAACTAAGTTCCCTGATTTGTCACAATTTCCCTTGGGACACCAAAACAAGTAAAAATATCCTCAAAAATAAATGAGACTACAACATTTTCATTAGCAAAATAAAGTGCTTTAGCTTCTACCCATTTAGTGACATAATCAGTGCATACAAGAATATACCTCTTTTGTCTTGATGGTGGATTTATTGGTCCAACAAAATCCAGAGCCCATTTTTCAGATGGTTCGATGAGTGCCTGTGGTTGTAAAGGCATTTCATCTGTAGGAATAAGTTTCCCCATTCTCTGACAACTGTCACATATTTTAACATACTCCTTGGCATCCTTGAAAAGGGAAGGCCAATAATATCCTAAGAGAAATATTTTATAAGTAGTAATTTTATCAGCAAAGTGTCCTCCACATGGATCATCATGACATGCCTTTAGTATTTCAGGTATTTGATATTCTCGAACACATATTCTAATGATCAGATCTGGAACTGTCTTGTATAATCATCATTTACCCATGAATATGATGCACTTATTTGAATTATCCTTCTCTTTTCTCTAGGAAACAAATATTATGGTAGTTTTTCCGAGGCTAAGTAATTGGAAATGTCTGCAAACCATGGAGATTTAGCAGATATTGCAAAACGAATTCATCAGGAAAACTATCCTCTACTAGTGTATCATTATTATCATTTTGAATTCTAGACAAAAGTTAGCAACTGTGTTTTCTTTTCCAGGTCGATCTAAAATGGTGATATTGAATTCTTGCAAGAGTAGCAACCATCGTGTGTTTATGCCATTAGTGATAGATTTATTCATTATATATCTAATTGCAGAATGATCTATATGAATGAAGGTTTCATAGCCAGTGATGTAATGTCTAAACTTGTTAATAGCGTGGACAACAACTAGAAACTCTTTTTCAGTAACAATATAATTTAACTGAGTAGGAGTCAAATTCTTACTTGTATAATAGATGGCATAAGGGGTCAAGTATTTTTTCCCTAATACAGCTCCCAGAGCTGTATCTGAAGCATAAATTGAGATATGAAAATGTAATTTCCATTTTGGTCCTCTGAAAATGGGTGCTTCAGATATCTTTGCTTTCAAAGTTTCAAATTCCATTTGGAACTCAGGATTCTAGCTAAATTCACAGTATTTAGTGAGCAATTTGAAGAGTGGAGATCCAATTTTTGTGAAGTTTTCTATAAATATTCTATAGTATCCTATAAAACCAAGAGAACTCCTAACAAATTTTTGACAATTTGGGATTTCTAATTTGGAAATAACTTCAACTTTAGATGAGCCCACCTCAATTCCATCCCCTGAAATGTGGTGTCCTAAAACAATTCCTTCAGTAAACATCATAATTTTTTTTTCATGACTTAATGAGAGATTTTCTTATTTGCATCTTATGAGAACTTTTTCCAAATTTTCAAGAGCCTCTTCAAAATAATTTCCAGACTGTGAAGTCATCCATATACACTTCCACACAATCATGTATTAAATCAGAGAAAATTCCTAATACTTCTCTTTGGAATGTTGTAGGTGCATTGCACAATCCAAAAGGAAGTAATCGGTAAGCACAAGTTCACCATGGACAGGTAAATGTGATTTTTTCTTGGTCTTCCTATGCTACTTGAATTTGATTATACCCACTAAAACCGTCCAAGAATGAAAAATATTTCTTCCCTGCTAATGTATCCAAAACTTGATCTATGAAAGGCAATGGAAAATAATCTTTTAAAGTAGCTTTATTCAACTCCCTATAATCAGTACACACCCTCCATTTTCCATTCTTTTTAGAGATAGTTACTAAAGGTGAAACCCACTGACTGTCTGATATTGGATAAATAAAGTTTACATTTGTAGGTTTTAACCATTTACAGAAATTATCTACAAACAAACCTTAAAAACCTAAAATAAACAATAATGGGAGCATAAAACATACAACATATATACATAGAGATTTCCCCTGGATCCCAAATCGACTTCACTGTACTTGTTTATCATTATATTCTTTTTCACACACACATATATATATATACATGCCGAAGCGTACATAAAACCCAAACCATTAACCCTGGATTAGAACATAACCATAGTTCCCTTGACTGGATCTACAAAATACCAGGGGCCGAAAACTATTGTCCCCCAAAACCATGCGCAAACCCATGCACAAAACCATGGGTGGTTCCGCCCACCGATTTTTTTTTCCTGACCCCCCCTGTGACCCCCTGTTGCGCCCGGCACGTGGGACTAATCACGGAAAGAATATAACACATAACCAACAACATTCAGTATTTTTTGTAGTTATTCCTTTACAATTTCCCTAAGATTTGGATTCATTCTTATTTGAGGTTGCCTTATTGGTCTAGAATTTTCCTCAATATAGATATGATGTATGCAAGTATGAGGATTAATTCCTTTCATGTCAGTGTATTCTCATGCATATGTAGAAGACTGTTTTTTCAATGTTTTTATTAAATCTTCTTTTTTAAATTCTTATAGGTTTTTGTTTATGTTTAAAGTTTTACCTGGAAATATTTCAATTGAAGAATTACCAAATTCTTCCATAGAATATAAAGACATTTGTTTGGATGACAAGTATTCAATATTACACTCTTCTTGAAAATTATGACTATTCTCACATTGTGAAGATGATTCATAATTTTCTATTGAATTTAAAATTTTACTTTCTTCACTAATGTGTGAGATAGTAAAAATAGGTTGTATACCATTGTCATCATCCATCCATTTTTCATTTTCTACTTCTATCATTGTTTTTGTTGGAGGATATAGAGTGAATTTCTTTGTTGAAATTCCATCATCAATAAACATATCACCATATCTACAACTGATGAAAGCATCATCTGTAGCTAACCAAGGTCTTCCTAATATCAATGGATGTCCCCCTAAGTTATTCTTGGGAGTTAAGATCATAAAGTCAACTGGATATTCCCAAGATTCTAAGGATACATAAATGTCTTCTAATACACCATCAGGCGTGATCACTGATTTGTCTGCTAATTGCAGTAATGTTGGCATATATTGAAGATTTGGAAGTTTTATTTGTTCTATGGTTTGTTTACTCATAATGTTTATGGCGGCTCCTAAGTTAATAAATGTATTTGGGATATCAATACCATTGATATGTGTTTTTATAATGGGACTTCCTGGATCCAAATATTTTTGTATAGTTGTTTTTCCCATCATGATATCTGCAATTTTTCCCACTAACTGTATTATTTTCACTTCTTTTGTTTTCCGTCATCATTTCTTTATACTTAACTCTCTTATTGTTTTTGCGAGGATTGGAATTTCCTTAATGGCTTGTAACAAAGGAATTTTGATACAAACATTCTTCAATCCATCTAATATATCATAGTTAGGAAACACAATTTGTTTTTCTACCCCTCTATCAATTTGTAATATTTTAGGGAAAGGAGGTTTAGATATAGATACTGAAGGTTGCTCGATGATAAGAGTTGAGTTTATTGGATCTTCTTGTGTTTGATTTTGAAAATTTCGATTCTGATGAAGATATGTCTCTTCTCCAGAATGATTATTTCTATTTTGAAGATTTTCATTTTGATGAAGAGAAATTTCCTCATCAAGGTGGTCAGTTTTTTCCTGAATAACAACAGAGGGCTTTTTATTTTATAATATCCTACCAGATCTAAGTTGAACATTGTTAATATCTAGTGGAGTTATCATATAAGTTTGGAAATTTTGTCCCTCCATGCTATAAATAGGTTGTGCATTTTTATTGTTTGGGTTTGGGAGTGGCTGAGCAGGTAGTTGGTTTGGCCTTTGTGGAAATGGTAACAAAAGTTATGGATTATGATTTGGAAATTGAGGTTGTTGACTAGGTTGAGGAAAATGTTGTGGAGGATAATTCAGATAAGATTGTGGATATTGGTGATATTGAGAATATCTTCCATATTGAATTCTCATTCATTGTGCCCAAGGCTGAGGTTGAGACCAAGGTTGTTGCCATCGCATTGATGAATTCAAATGATTATGTGGGGGCTGAGTATACATCTGAGTGTTAAAACCTTGAGTTTGTGGCCCTTGCCATGGTTTTCTAGAGACAAAAAAAAGAGGATCTACTGGATGTGGGGCTATTTATTCCTAGAAGACAACTTTAAGACCTAGTATAGAAGGACATTTATTTGTTTCATGATTTTATGTACATATGACATAGGTCTCTATGATTTTCAAATCAAGAGGACATTCCCTTAAGGTGTGTTTATTTCTACATTTAGGACAGAAGATAGATAAGGCATCACTTTCAACTCTTTTCTTGTTTTGTAATTTTAAGGTGTCTATTTGTTCACTAAGATGCCCTAGAATGTACGTTTTAAATTCATCTAGCAGATTTACTATTTCTGCCCCACTTACTGTTCCAGTTGTATATTTATTCACTCTAGGGAGAAAAATATCTCTTGTATTTCTTCCAACTCTTGATTTTCCTCTTGAAATATGTATGCATAATTCAGAAATATCAGGTAATGGCAGTTGAGAAATGTCTCATTTTCCCATCATATTAAGGATATCTATCCATTCATCTCTAATGGCTTTCAAAAGGAGAGATTTTAAAGTATCTTGATCCAAATTTTCCATTTTAACTCTTTTTAAGTTGCAGCTGAATCTCTCAATTAGGTCCTCTAAGTTTTCATCTTCTCTTTGCATCATCTTAAAAACTTCATCTTTCTGATTCTGAGGTATGCAGTAATCTTGGTATTTTTGCAAGAATGCACTTTTCATTTCCTCCCATGTCCTAATAGAATGTGTTATTAAGCCCATGAACCATTTTAATGTTGCATCCTTAAGTGTTGCATGAAACAATTTCAATTTTTGAGAATCTTGTAAGTAGTCATATAATCTACATAAAACCTCAAATTTAAATAGAAATGTTTCAGGATCTTCATTCCTTAATCCATGAAAATTAGGAAGGATGGAAGGTGAGATATTATTCATTGATGATGATGATCATGGTTAACGTCCACTGAGACCAATCTTTGGTCTATTAGACCTAAAGAAAAGAGTTATTTAATTTGATTTAAAATTTTATTCCTATGCTCAAAAATCTTGTAGAGAAGCCTCCTGAGCTCACTATAATTTTGACATCTTAAAAGGCTAGGAAGGTCAATATTGCAAAAAATATTATGAAATTGAGCTCTAATGTGGTTGTACGCGGGGAAATCTAAGAGGAAGTTATTTTCATCCTCGAAGTTCATATTCTCATAGAGATCGCAAATCCTTTCCATCCATGGTGTTTTAGGAACTGTCCAACGACCTGTTTCACTATGGAGCTCATGAGATTTTGTTCTAATATTGGCTATATTAATTTTCTTCTTTGAGATAGTTAAAATAGAGAGATAATTTTTATCTTCTAAGGTGGGGTTGATGACCTCCTTATAATACCTTAATTTTATTTTAGCTGTTAGATCTTTCTCACACCATGATTTTATTTGAACTTAGAAGTAACAATTTTTTTAATGTTATTGATGTTTTGCAATGCAACACTCTCGTCGATCTCCCAATGGTTTAACCAGGCCTTGGTGTATTTATACCAACCTCGTTTAAGCCTTAGGTGGTTTTGGCTGGTTTTAGTTGTGGCAGTTGTATCCTCATCAAATATAGGAAATCCAACAGGGTCTTCTCTATTTTCGTCTCTATTCTCTCCACCTCTTCCTCTTCCTCTACCTCGTCCTTCATCTCGTCCACCTCTATTTCCTCCACCTCTTCTACCTTCTCCTATTCTTACGGCTTCTCCATTCAAATTATGTACTTCTCCTTCTCCTTCTCCTTCTCCAGCCATTGTAGATTCCTCAGAACTAATATAGGGTTCTATTCTTGGAGTTATTTGTTCCTCTTCTGGTTCCTCTATCAATGGTATATTGAAGAATATTTCTTCCTCCTCTTCTTTAGGGATTTCTAGCTCTTGAGCTAAAATTTGTTCTCCGGTAGAGGTTAAAAATATTACTCCTTCTGTTGGAGATCTAGGTCTTCTTCTTCTAGAACTACCTCATTTGGTGAAGTTCGAGAGTCTATAGGTTGAATTTATGGCCTTAAGAATTTAAAAAGTATATGTTTTTCTATTAAGAATGGAATATGAGTTTGAGATGGTGGTGTTGCACTACGAGGTCTTGGTGGGGTGAGTGGTGTTGTTGGGATCAAGCTTCTACCTCTAGCTACAAATCTACCCCTAGAATATCTTTCTCTACGCATGTCATTTTTTTTTAGATTTAAGAGATAAGGATCCTAATTACACTTTCCTGGAAATGATGCCAAAATGTTTAGTCAATTTAATGTCTTAAATTTCTATCATAAATTATCGATCGGGGTTAGTAATCTTATGAAGTGCAAGTGCACTATATATGCTAGAAGCCTTTATTTCTTAATTCTTTGTGTTGATTTTATATGTTATTTTTAGGATTTTGTGTTTTATCTTAAATGTTTAAATGAAATAGAGAAACTAAGAACTGAACTATCGAATGAAATCTAAACTTAACTAACAAAGCTTATGATGAGAATTCTACTTTTGGATTTTAAAGATAAACAACTAATTTCAAGAGAACTAGAAATGAAAAGAAACTTCAGTATTTTTTTTATGTTTTAGAGATCTTATGTAAATGAAATTTAAAAGCAAGAAAGTAACTATACCTAGAGAAGAATTTAAATGCTTGAAAAATAAACTTAAGAAGGAAGAAAAGGAAAATTTTAATATTAATCTAAGAAGAATATTGATCTATAAATTACTCTAAAGAAAATATTCTAATCACTGATATATGAAATTTACAAGAATAAAGAAATTGAAATGTCTATTTAAGAAAGAAATTTGATCTATGAAAAATCTATATTGCATAAAAAGAAATCAATTTAATTGATCAATCTTAACTATGTTAGACTATTATATACCAGAAACTTATGATAAGATTATCTCTAAAACATATAGCTAAACTACTTCTAAATCTATTTGATTAAAGAATGAAAATATCCACTTAAATAATCTTTAAATATAAACAAAGCATCAATCCAAACTATGTCTAAGTCGATCAAAATACATATCAAAACTTTATTCTATTTACCAAATGAAAACATATGTCTAAATTAATTCTATGAAAACATAGTATCGATTTAACTCTAATTCTATTCAATAATTAAACAAAGCTTTTATTTTAAATTCTACATAATAGAAGTATAAACATAACAATATTGATGCAAACTAGTTGCAGAAATATCAGAGTATGCACAAAAACTATATAGTTTACGCTCTACACAACCTTATTACCCGCAACGGGTTTGTTTTAGCTTCAGGCTCGTTAAACATACATGCGTTGCGATCAACAACGTTATCATAAACAAACACATATAATACAAATCAATACATACGCGTGGAGTTCTTACCGGAGGGTCCCACAATAAGCTTGACCAATCACCGGCGATCGCAAATCGCACAACTTGTAGTTAACTTTAACACTTAAAATTTAATCCTTGCGAATTGCAAAACTGCACTGAGCCAACACGTGTCCTCCTCCTTTCGCATCACAAATAAATTTGTTTACTTTGCGATGTCTTAACGCTTATCTCCTAAATCTTGCGAAGCGTGAAGTCGCTTCCCGGCGCTATGATCTCCACCATTGGATTAGTCCCAGATCCAACAATCCTTGTTGTCCCTCCACTTCTCATTTCGCATTGCCGATAAAACAATTTAACTTGCGACTCTTAAACTTTAAACCCG
The DNA here is from genome assembly GCA_034641835.2 of Pinus albicaulis. NCBI lineage: Eukaryota > Viridiplantae > Streptophyta > Pinopsida > Pinales > Pinaceae > Pinus > Pinus albicaulis. The sequence goes on from CM076576.1 coordinate 644,619,945, forward strand.
TTTTTGTGCAATGTGCAATGGTTTTCACTAGCGATGATATCTCTCCCGTTGATTGGGTTCAGATCTACGACCCTCGTCATGCCTGCAATCCGATTGTCCTCCTGGTATATATATATATGATTCAACAGAGTTTTAAACCAATAATTTGAATAGAGAGCCCGATCAATACCAAAACACTTGAAAATTAATCATAAAGGAATTTAAATAGACAAGCCATTGATTGGCTGGTTATTACAATCGTTTGTTCTCTCTCTGCTCTCTCCTCTCGCACACTTATTTCACACTTATCTCACTCTTTTCCACACTCAGCCCTCTCTCTCACACCTATCTTACACACACACACACACACACACACACACATATATCTGAAGTGGTCCTTCTCGCCTAAAATGGATTCCCGTTGAACCACTCCTAACAAACAAATGCTACCCTATTTCTAAGCTCTTATCCTACTTGGCTCAATCTCCTCGCAGGGAGAAACCAATTTCTATTTTATTTCCTAATTAATTTAACAAACCCAAACTAACTAACTTCTCTCATTTAAAACTAAGTAAAATATTAATGGCTAATGTTTATCCACCTCATGTTAGCCACAACACGTGAACATACAATCACATTGCTCGCTAAGTCCAGATGCTCCTGCATCAAATATTAAATCTAAATGAGTATGCTAAGTAAATAAATAGACTGATCGGAATGATAAAATAAAGCATAGTATATACCTACTGTGTAAAACTAATAATGAAAATCTAATCTATGACACAAAAAATGAAACATGTATTCACTGTGTAAAAGAATGTGATAAAGGTTTCATTCCTTGAAATATGAATGTCAACATAGTTATGATATCAAGATGTTTCAGGAAAGAAAAAAAATTGGACCATTCAGCTATGCGAAAAACACAATATTTAACTATGAAAAACACAACAATTAACTTATGCAGAAATGGAAGAATTAAACTAAGAAACAACAAAATTTTAAACTACGAAAAATATTCTGTGCAAGGGCCCTCCACAACAGAACAATTTTAAATTCACTTGTGACTAATTACGCATCGATGGTCTTGAACACGCCTTCTCCATGAATTAATAAAAACAGAGTTTTACTGTGTGAAAATATTACAATCAAAATTAAGCTTATCTCCAGTTTAAACATCCGATATTTATAACAGAGTCAAGTTTAACTGTTTGTGATGATCTCGCCTAAAAATATTAATGAAACTAGGAATATAATTCTAAATAGAATTGCAGTCTTCATAGCTTTCATGATTTGCTACGTGGAGAGAAAATCGTGAAGCTTCCAACTTCTCGTTCGATGGTCTCGACCCTCTGCTTGACTGATCCTTTGACCGTTATTTTAGGCGTTATTCCTCTCGATTTTGGACAGGTGAGTAGGACAAAATCCATGTGTGGATCATTTCCAAACTACCCATGTGATTTTCTCCTCTACTTCTTCTTTGGAACCTGTCAAACAATGTCGGTAGCTGCAGAAACAAAGATTAGCTACAAAATTTCATGAATTCTGTAGCTAAATATAAAATTTATTCAAACAATAAGAAACATAAAAATAAAAAAGAGAGATAATTTAAATACCTTCTCAGACTGAAAATGTACCAATTAACACTGATTGAGCTTATGGATTTTGTCAATAAGGAAGGAAAAATGGTGAGATAGATGTCAAAAATAGAGACAGTATTGAGGCTCAACACAAACTGATTTTGTTCTAAATATAAAGTTACAATGCGTACCTTTTGTGTGTTTTGCATATTATGGAGCTCAAAGTATTGCTCCATTTTTAGTATCCAAGTTATCGGATCTTTGCCATCAAACTTCATCATATCTATCTTTGGAATATGGTGGGTCTTAAATCCAACAATAGAGTCCATGAAATCATGATTAACATTTCTTTTGTTCTCATCATGAGTTTCCTCTACTACTTTTTCGCCATTAGGAAGCTTTTCTTGTAGCAACTTTGCCAAAACTTCCTTCAAACCGTCCATTTCTTTCTTCAAATCTTCCATGTTTACTTCTATACCATTCTTCAAACCATCCATCTTAGCTTCCATGCCTTTCTTCAAACCATCCATCTTAGCTTCCATGTTTCCTTCTATACCATCCATCTTAGCTTCCATGCCATCCATCTTAGCTTCCATTCCATTATTCAAACCATACATCTTAGCTTCTATGCATTTCTTCAAACTATACATCTTAGCTTCCATGCCTTTCTTCAAACTATCCATCTTAGCTTCCATTTAATTTTTTGTTACTCTTTGTGAGAGCGAAATTTGTTGCACTTGTTTTTGTAATTTTGATATATCATGTTGCACTTCTTCCTCTTCATGGGTCATAGTAGAGGCTTCTGAGGGCCTGATGGGTGTTGAATTCTTCTTAGGGGCCATTTTAGAACTCAATATTGATATATGTGCTTCAATATGCCCTTGGAATCCCTTCAAATTGATTTTGCAAACAAGACATGCAATTTTAAAAAAAAATACACACCTTTTTCTTTATTTTGAGGAGCTCGATATTGAATTTTATGTATCTCTGTGATTTTGAATCCCCGATATTTTATTTTCTATCTTTTTTTATCCCTCTGAATCTTCTTTCCAATGCCACTAGTCTGACCTGATTTGGATTCTTCAAGGCAAAGTTATGCCCAATCTTCCACAATGACCTAATTATGGACTAGTTCAGTAGATCGAACTTGTACGATGTGCCACGTGTCACTGTTTCCTCCTTCATCTCTGCAATTGATACACAGGAAACTAAAGTCCATTTAATTTCGGTCACTTTTCACAGAATTCCAATCTGATGCTCAGAGAGAGAGAGTTAGGATGATTTTCCCAAGGTCACCTTTTTGAGATGAAATTCGGTGGCCTGCAAAAACCCTAACTTCCATAGATTATATCTCCGAAAATGTTGCGAATCAAGATCTAAATTTTTTACATGAAATTCCTCAGGATTTCTTCACAAAAGGGTTTTTTTTTTAGTGTACGAAACTTCTTAGAAAAAAATTTATAGCGAAAATTCCACGATGACATGTTTGAAGTAGCGAAACCCTAGAATCCAAAGCTTTGATACCAAATGTTATGAAATGAGCTCACAAAATAGAAGAAAAGAGAGATCAACGACTTAAAAATCATACACTTCTAGGGGGAAACCTCCTTTATATTACATAAATGAACAATTATGGGATGACGCAAATGACAAAACCTCCTTTCTATATTTAGGAGTCCATGGGGTCACAATATAATCCTAGCTGTATTAACAATAACAATGTAATGGCACAACAATAACAATAGTGAGTTATTATGGGGCACAATAATAACAGTATGGGGACTATATGGGTACAAAAATAAAAATAAGGGGGATACACTATCAACAATAAGGGACTACACTAGTAATATAGGGCCCTAACACTCAACTTTTCAACCACAACCATGATGGAATCATGTTGCTTCGACGTCCTCATCAAACCTATAATGAAGTCCATGGAAATGACCTCCCATTTCCATTCTAGGAACCAAATAGGCTGCAATAGAACATCTTGGTTATTACACTCAACTTTCACCTGTTGGAAGTCTGAAAATTTGACCACAAACTCAATCACTTATGTCATCAAGTTCTTCCAATGATAGAACTTATTAACTGCTTTCAAATTCTTCTGAAATCCTGGGTGGCCTGAATGCAACTTGAATGAAACTTCCTTAAGATAGTCTTCTTGAGCTCATTACTATCTGACACATAAATCATTGTTGAGAAGGTAAATCCCCTCTGCGGACAGAGGCGATCCCTACTAGCCCAGCAGGGGTCTAGCAACAATAATCAAATGCTACACGCAAGTTCCTAATTGCGAATAAATAAGCCAACAATGGAGGCCTACTTGGAGTCCAGTGCTATGATTCGTAGAAGAGACAAATGTTCCGTTCTCACAGCCTCGCAGATCACGATCCCCACGATCTCCGTGGAATGGACACCTACACATGCAAGAAACAACACGAATACAAGCATAAAATCTAGAATGCGCAACTATATATCAGTCGTAAAGGATATAACTCATCATTATCGTAAGTGAAAAACAGAGTGGAACCATAATCGGTAGTCATTCATTAATAAACAATCGAAAGAGTACAACCAATGTTCTCGACGTCGCGGTCTCCTTCGGAAGGGTCCCTAGTCGTTCACGTCTCGGCAAAGCCTCGCCGGGTGGGAAAGGGCAAGCCTCTCTAGAGTCTCTCGACGATAGTCTCCTTACTTGAGTTGGCCTTAAGGGAAGAAAGAGGGCTCTTTCACAACACAAAGGCTCTTGGGAATTTGGAGATTCAAAGCTTAGGCACTTCAAGACTAGCTTGCAATGGCAATAGGCAAGATTTTATAGATGGGGGAAGGAGGAAGTTGGGATCCCTATTATTGTGGGATTGGCCCTATCATCAAGGAAGGTTCCATGAGAGGTGGCAAACCACTTCCTTCCATGGAACTCCCGTAGCCAAACCTCCCAACTCAAGATAGGAAATGGTTTTCCGAGTTTGTTGAAACACAACTTCCGCCATCTTTATTTAAAAAAACACTCCTTAAATTGGCCGGCGCGACCGCCAGCTCCGGGACAGTAGCGCCGCTTGGCGCAGCCTCTTTGTAGGATTTTCCCCATTGGCGCGAGTGATGAACCTGTCTCGCCCACGCCAATGCAAAAGGGAGATGTTTTCATGGTTTTTTGCAAGGAGATGTCTTTAGAAATTGAAGCTCATGTTTAGAGGAATGCATTGATGATGATTTCAAGGCATGAAAATATTCACAAGTCACAAAATGGGTCCTCCATTGTAGCGGGGATGGGGAATGGTAGGGACGGTGACAAATTACCGTGTAAATGTATGCCCCCTAAAGTATGAGGCGAGAGAGAGAGAGGGGTGAAATGATTTACGAGATCATGTTCAACTCGAAGTCCGCCGTCGGAAAACCTGCGTAGAAAAATACAACCGATATCTCAAGTACATGATGTATATGCGTATGGGCGCGACCATCCGAAACGTAGTACACTATGATCCAGATCCCAGTGGTATGGGCGTAGCCATCCAAAGCGAGGATCAAATAAATAGACTCGTGTATGGTCGCGACCATCCAATCAGGTGAGTCATGTACATAATGATAATAATCCACAATCGCAGCTCGGATTACAACGAGACACAATCCAGGGGTCTTGCTTGCTCCATCTCGACCCAAATAAAGTACAAGTCCAAGCATGCGAATATGTGAGTCGAAGTCGAACATGCAAGAACATCGTGCCGATTACTGCAACCCAATGATGAGAGTCATGAATCGTGACGTGAGAGGGACCACCAATAATGACAATGGCCCTCAAGGTACTATAGGTACAATCTACGGCGTGTGAATCAATGAGGGTCGCGCGAACACCCGTAGAATCACTCGATCGGAGGTCAATGATGAAAACCCCATCGTCGAATGCGACGAACCCGCCATTGAGGCATGCGGGCTCCAAGGTACCATAAAGGAGTCTCACGATCAACTTCCTGGATAATGAGTCAAGCTCGACGAGAAGTGACCTTGATCGAAGGTGGGCCATAATGTTTCCCACATCATCGACACGAGACGAGAGGAACATGATGTTTTTGTTGTGAATCAAGATCGTATGAGAATCGGGAGGAAGGTTGATATTCGCAGAGGTCAACTTCTCTTGAACATATAAACGGCACGACGATGGACTTGGCGATATTTGACATCAACGGATCGGAGGTCATGGTGACGAGGCAATGAGCAGATGAGAGGTCAAAAAGGATTATCCAAACCCACGGGAGGCAAAGTGAAAAAACGAGATGAGATGTCCCCAACCCGACACGAATGCAAACAAGTGCCATGTTCAAGAGTGACATACCGTCGACAGACAACGATGATGGTTCCATTTTTCCCCCACCATTTCTAGCGAGTACCCCAATTATTTTTTGATAACAAGCTTGAAGGGGGATAGCATATGCTTGTAATATAAGTCGCCTCTTCGGGCGATCCATCCTAGTGCATTTAACGAGTCCTAGGAAAGGCGAAACTCGGAGAACGCTATTTCGATCTGGATCCGATGTCATCGTGGGTTTAACGAGTCTCGAAAAAAGGGAGAACTCAGCGTCTTTTCATGTTTAGAGAGTTTGAAAAGACAAGAGAAAAGTAAACTCCACAGTCCCTTTTCGTAAATAGTTCTTCGGATCCAAAAAGGTAGAAAACAATATCCGAGAAAACCTCCTAGTCGCGATAGGCTAGGGTATTCTTTTTCGTAATCAATCTATCCCAGTCCCAGAAAAAGGGGTAAACGTATATCTGGGTAGATGTCGATTCGTGTCCATTTTAACGAGATCGAAATGACAAGGGCCTCGGCAATCTTTTCATGTTTAGAGAGTCGAAGAAAAGAGTCGAAAGATGACTCCAAAGTGACTTTTTCGTGTATTTACCGAGTCCGAAAAAAGTATAAAATACAACTCGTTTCCTCACCGCTAAAGTCGCAAAAAACTCCGCCCTTTAAACACATACCAAGCAAGCGTAAAACCCATTTTCGACATAACATATTAAAATATTTGATAAAAAATGACTTTTAAAACCCATCCTATGTCGAAAAAGTTATAAATATGCCAAAATGGTAAAAACAAAATTACATTTACTATTTACCTTGGTAAAAAAGCGTAGTGGTCCATTTTGGAGTGCAAACTTCGACGCGCGATTGCGACAGATCCGGTTGACCATTCAGATTCTCGTCCGCTACGGTGTAAGAGGTGCTTCTCTATACTTCATTTTAAATCCATTTTTTGATAGTTTTCCCTCATATATCGAGCTGTGGCAACTTTTTGAATTTTTTAGGGTTGCGCTCATTAGCACGGGTATCGGGCACGGACCCGCGCCAATGGGCTTTTTCCATGCAAAGGCCTCTGCGCCACGTGGCGTGGATCTGTTCACAAAAGCAATGCTGCACCTGCTAAAGCCGAACCCAAAATTCCGCCTAAAAATCCGAAATTTTAATCATTTTAAATGAAATTTGAAGCCTACCGGAGATCTAATTAAGGGTTTATGACCATGTGGATGCATGAAATCAAGCAAAATGGTGATTGAGTGGAAAGAAAGAGAGCATGGAGAAGAGGATGAACGGAGCCATAGAAAGTGAGGCTTGCATGAATGCCCTCGAAACCGTGGGCTAAAGAAGTTCTTCCTTACACCCTTTTTACGAGCTCGACCCCGAGCTCCTCTAGTATCCGATCGGTATTTGGGACGAACAGAACAAGTGTTCAAATTGCGAGACCAGGTATTGGAACCCGGAGGTCTCCGATGTGTACTTCATAACCGTATCGTCTCGCAGAGGTCCCATACCCATCCCGATTGGGAGCGGGTACCATCCGACGAGAAGATGGAAGAAGTGATGGCACGAGTGTGCCCAAGAACACAAATGGGATCGGGAGCAAAAAGGTGGATATCCACACTATCCCCGACCCGGCATTGAGAGTTGTCCTACATACCATCACGCGAGCCGCAGGGATCGCAGGGCACCGCACGAGGCCACAAAGGCCCAACTCCCCGCCGGGCCTCATAATGCATGAGTCCCTTATTGTTTGATGGGCTACAACAATAACAATAAACATGAAGAGACGCCTCACAAAATGCAAGCAAGATAAACCGAAATGCGGTTTGGCTATGGTTCCATCCCTGGTATCGTTCATTCGGGAACGCTTACCAATCTTCCAGGGCCAAGGGGCCATAGTAGCAGAACTCCGATTCCATGAGAGCCAAGAATGGCTCGCTGGGCAGCACTAATGCCCGTGAGTCGGGAGGCGGGGCCAACGGATGTCCTGGAGGCCGGAGTTTTTTAGGTGGTTACTGTGCGCGTTGATTGTAGTGGAGGGACTCGGCCATATGTAGGAACCGGCTTCACCGTGAGACCCGGATCTCCCAACGCGAGAGGAGATGACTGGGACGAGGAGTTGGAGTAAGACCTCATGTTTTTTGATTTTTATGTTTTATGTTTTTTTGTTAATACACATTCGTCCTAACACATTTTATATATGTATGCAGAGATGTGAGGCCCCGAGAGACCCAGCTGGGATGTCTCCAATCTCACGGAGGACTCATCTCGCCCTTGATCCTCAGGGAGAGGGCACAGGAGGGGAGGAGTTAATCCAGAATCTCGAGGGCATTGCCCGAGGGATCCCGGATTATGCTCGGCTAGCGAATGTACCGATGGCGTACCAGCGTCATACAATGGGAGTTCCAAGTCGGATCCACCGAATCCTGAGACACTTAGTGCGTGCAGTTACATGTTATCATGAGCACCATGCGGATTAGCTCTTAGGGATTATACCACACCTATTTTTTGAGAGACATATCGTCTCCGGATGTATTTAAGACGATTATGTATATTTTTGACCTTCGTGATGCATACTGTGCAAACATTTCGACACACACACACACACACACACACACACACACACATATATATATATGACTATTTTGGATGGATCTTTTACATGTGATGATGTTTTTATATGTCATGCGAATGTCTAATACAAATGTAATCTAATGTATCAGTTACATAACAAATGACCCAATGCGAAATGTATTCACACAATGTATCTACTCACACATTTCATTTTTATGCAAGCTTAAAAAGCACACATGAACACACACATATGCAAAACTATGCTTGAAATGGGGGAATACGAGCATGCACCCAGCATGGTGTCTCAATCCGAGGTGCATGCCCCCAAAGCTTCACTCCATTGAAAATGGAGTGAAGGTTCAAAACAAAAAGTTGAATTGAACATGCTCGTGCTTTCATTATTTTAACGAGGTTGACACTCTTAAAAGAACTATCCTCAAACAACTTGTTTCATTGTTTTTAGGAGCTCGACACAAGTGGAGGAACTATGCTCCGAGAACCTCGGTTTCATTTTTTAAAGAGCTTGACACAGGAGGAAACCGTGCTCTAACCGACTTACATCAAAATGAACGAGAAGGCGGTGCTTCCAAGAGTTCCACTCCCGATGGAAGGAAAACATCCCGGAAGTCGTGGACCTAATGCCCCCAGAGTATACTATGCACGACTGTGCGTTATCACTGCGAGTGCGGTGCGATGTGGTAGACACATAGTTGACTCGCGTGTGGAGCGGGATACAACGGGTGGATAAAAACCCGAGGGGGGTGATAGTGGACCGGGGCTGCTACATTATGACCAAAGAACAGCGATCAATGGTCACGATCCGCCCTTCATGCGGAAAACAGAGCCACACGAAAAGGGGGAGACGAGCGTCCCCACGGCATAGGTGTAATCGCGCCCCGGAGCGATTGAAATCCAGGGGCACTGGAACGACCATCACGTCCATATAGATGGTTTTACCTCCCAAAGTAATCGGTAACCTTGGAAGGATCCCTAACGATTGACTTGTCCTTCGTTAAAAGTCAACGATTCTGCAGTAACGAGTAAGCTGCGCGAACCGAAAAGCTTGCCAGGTAGTTGAGGATAGAATACTAACGAGGCACCTTCGTCTATAATGGTGTTGGGTACGACCGTACCAAGAGCCCGTACCGTGATCTCGAAAGGCACGTAAGACGGAAGGCGGAATCCCGCAAATCGACTCCAACTCAAAGGAGGCGACCAGACTACTCGGAGGGGGATACCATCGAACCGAGAAGGTCTTCCCCGGTGTTACGTGAAGAAGGAGCATCCTCCATAACCTCCATATCGAAGGCGGAGGGATATCTCGAGCCTCCATCATGGGAGGCGAGGAGCGCCTTCTTGGAGTACGAGTGGGACAGGAGAGTCTTTCTCCAAGTCCGAGGAATTTGAAGAAATCGAAGGACATGGGGAGTGTGAGATCCACTCTCGACAAAAAGACTTGGTGCACCGCGGATGGGGGCCGGTTAACCGATCCTACGACCAATGGTTGGTCGAGTGATGGATTCGTGAATTTGAATTTCTCGGGGGAGTGGGATCGACCAAGGGTGACTCTTGACCAAACGTTGGATCGATCGGCGGAGGACTCAAAGAAAGCCGATTATAACCGAGTGGAAGGCATGGTGTAGAACCGGTTGGGTTGTCCAAAACTTTCTTGGCTTCATCCATATAAGGACAAAGGTGAATGGCATGGTGCCCTTCACACAACTTACAGAGTGATTGGTGATCTTACTCCTGTCTTCAGGAGCCTTATCGGTACGTTAGTTGAAGATGTGCCCTCAACCTCGACTCCCCGGAAGTCAAAGGTAACAGCGGACGGCCGTCTGACCATGCTTCGAGCACCTTGGGGATGCCGGGCGGTCTCGAAGAAGATTGTCTCCCGTGCACAATGAGCAAGGGAACTTGACTTTCCCAGTGGAGGGTTGGAAGGTTTGTCAAGAGGAGGTATTTCGCAAAACGATGTCGCACTTTTAGCCTCTCGCTTATCGGATTTCTTCTTCTTTGTCTTCTCCTTTCTTCTTCTTAACCACCTCGGTTACTCGAATCCAAGTGCTTTCACCAGGCGAAGTAGAGAGGAGGACGCGAAAACAGGCGAAGAAAGGGGAGAGGTCCACCTTGGAATCAACATGATGTTGTTCGAGTGGAGGAACCGATTGAACGATGAGCGGAGATATTTGGGACCACAGAGGTTGAAAACAACCAAATAGGCAACCCAACCGTTAACCCAGAAGGGACAACGTTGCCATGTAAGGAGCACCAAAATTTCCAAAAAGGAGGAAAATGACCCTGTGGATTCTCTCCGAGGGGATTCCTTGGTTGCAAACTCCGAAAAAAGTTGCCATAAAAACTCAAAACCACTCACGGGCCGAAAAAGAGTCAAGACACACGATCAAACGGTCAACAAGCAAAATCTAACAGTGCGTATAATCGTGGGTGATTAATTTTTACCACGTTGAAAAATAAGAAACTTCAACTGCTTTCATGTTTTAAGAGTCGAGAAACGATAAAAGATGACTCTATCTCTTTCATATTTGACACAAGCGTGAAAGGACAAGTGCTTGACGGTCTTTTCAAATTTAGGGAGTCGAAAAGACCAAATGACTCTCGCCAGGAATAATAGACACAAAGGGTGTACCAAATAACCGTGGAACTACAATATACACTCTTGGTTTTAATAATGAAAAAGAAATCAACCAAGGACTTTCCGTACATACGAGCAATCTCCCGAATGTCGTGTTCTGGTGTATCACGGGTATAGGGCGGCAGTACTCGGCTTCCCGTGGATAAAGGATTGAAAACCTAGAGGGGTCTCCCTTTATATACGCTGACAAGACGAGGGAGCACTAAGTCCGGTACTCAGTGTTGTCTAAATCCAAAAGGCGAACGACAACCTTTGCTAGGTTTAAAGAAGCCAAAACACGTCTCTAGCCTAGACCTCTAAATGTGTTTCGTTAGATTTCAATGTCGCCTTTAGTGTAAATTGAGTAGATTTTAAAGTTGATCTTCAATTACGTTTGGCTTTTCGTGCCCTAACGAATGTGTTGTTTCAAAAACTCCTAAATGTGAAGCTACATGCCACGATACACCATTTCGCTCGATGAAAACTAGCTACGGAAGGGTTGAGAGTTTTTACACAAAACAAAATGATCGGAAGACAAACAATGGTATCTCTAATGCAACTAATGAAATCGAAAATTTTCATTCAAATCACTAATTACTAGTAAAATCGAAAAATTTCAATTTGCACTTTAATCAACCAAAAAGCAAAAGAGATGTAATTTTTAATGTTTGATAGCTAGATGCACTGAAAATAAAAGAGAAGCAACTTGAGAAACGATATTGAGAGAGAAAAATGAACAAATTTCACTCAATGACACAAACAACCAGATCTCAAATCGACCAAAGTCTCCCAAAACCAAGAAAAAGACTTAAAGGCTCCAATGGACCGTGTGATCTAGGCCCAAAGCAAGACCAAACGAAATTTGAATGAAGAAATGAGAAATCACCCAAAAATCGCAACAAAAGCAGATGAACAACTACTAAGAGAATGCGAGGAGCAATCGGAGAGTTGATTGGATAAACGAAACACCAAAACTCCCAAGGAGGGCTCGATACACAAAGCCACTAGATGCCCTAGTGGCTTAAAACGTGAAATTGATGGAGAAAAGAAAACAACCAAAGGACGAAGGCAAATTCCCGATCAAACAGACTCCAACACACTCGTAGTCGGAAAAATCAAGAAAAGAAAACACACGACCAGTACCTAGAGAGCTCAAAGCCGAGCAAACTCTAATACCCCTACAGAGTGGCGCGACTGCAATGCCGCAAGCCGGTGCCGAGCAACTGGCGTGGGCAATACAAAAGCAACATGCGCCAATTGGCGCGCGATTGTCGGGCTAAAAAGCGCGCCGGCCGAGTTTCTCGACCAAAAATAAAAAAGAACTACTCTAGAAGCGAGATCAATGTAAACTAAGCAAACCAAGAAGCAAAAACACGACAAAGAGCCCAACCTGTATAGGCTAACCAAGGAAGGAAAATCATAAAAAAATCAAAAAGCGAGACAATTGAAACGAGACAGGTGAAAACTAGACGATCCCCGTTGGAGTCGCCAAATTGTTGAGGAGGTAAATCCCCTCATGCGAGACGAGGCAATCCCTCCCTAGCCTAGCGAGTGGGTCTAGCAACAATCATTAAATTCTCACAAACGAAGTTCCTAATTGCGAATAAATAAGCCAACAATGGAGGCCTACCCGGAGTCCAGATGCTATGATTCGTAGAAGAGACATCGTTCCGTTCCTCGACACTCGACAGATCACGATCCCCACGATCTCGCGTGAATGGACACTGCACATGCAAGAAACAACACGAATACAAGCATAAAATCCGTGAATGCGCAACTATATATCGATGAGAAAGGATATAACTCATCATTATCATAAGTGAAAAAATAGAGTGGAACCATAACCGGTAGTCATTCATTAATAAACAATCGAAAGAGAGTACAACCAATGTTCTCGACGCCGCGGTCTCCTTCCGAAGGGTCCCCGGCCGCTCACGTCTCGCAAAGCTCGCCAGGGAAAGGGCAAGCCTCTCTAGAGTCTCTCGACGATAGTCTCCTTAGTTGAGTCGGCCTTAAGGGAAGAAAGAGGGCTCTTACAACACAAATGCTCTTGGGAATTTGGAGATTCAAAGCTTAGGCACTTCAAGACTAGCTTGCAATGGCCATATGCAAGCTTTTATAGATGGGGAAGGAGGTAATTGGGATCCCTATTATTTTGGGATTGGCCCTATCATCAAGGAAGTTTCCATGAGAGGTGGCAAACCACTTCCCTTCCATGGAACTCCCGTAGCCAAACCTCCCAACTCAAGATAGGCAATGGTTTCCGAGTTTGTTGAAACACAACTTTTGCCATCTTTATTTAAAAAACACTCCTTAAATTGGTTGGCGCGACTCGCCGCTTCGAGACAGAGCGTCGACTGGCGCGACCTCTTTGTAGGATTTTTTCCCATTGGCGCGGGAGTGATGAATCGTCCGCGTGCCAATGCAAAAGGAGATGTTTTCATGGTTTTTTGCAAGGAGATGTCTTTAGGGCAATTGAAGCTCATGTTTAGAGGAATGCATTGATGATGATTTCAAGGCATGACAATGTTCACAGGTCACAAAATGGGTCCTCCATTGTGCGGGACGGGGAATGGTAGGGACGGTGACAAATTACTATGTAACAATCATGTTAATGAATTTGACCAAGACATATGTCGTGAGGTGATACTCCTCATCCCTAACACCTTCACCATGTTGCTGCAATATCTACTCCAACTGCTAGTACCTGTCATCTTGTTTCCCTACATGCAAGATCTACTCTTGTAAGTTTTCCCATAATAGCTCATAACTAAAATATGATTCAACTGCACTCTTATACTACTAAGAGAATCTACAAACATTTTCTCCTTACCATTGATGTTCCTTATATTGAGGTAAAATTCATTGAAGGTAGCCAACCATCTAGCTTTCCTGGCATTCAGATTGGGTGGGTCAAACATGTGCCTTATTCCAATATGATCACTCATCTAAATAAACCTCCTGCCAAGAATATAATGTCTCCACATCTTCAATGCATGAATTATAGCTGCCAAATCAAGATCATGAGTCACATAATTATTCTCATGCTCATTCAAATTCCTTAACTCATAGCATACCACCTATCCTTCCCGCATTAGGACTCCAATAAGTCCTTCCTTGCAAGCATATGTACAAACCACAAAATCTTTGTTAATATTCACAATATTGAAGACCAAAGCATTGTAAGAAAATGCTTCAATTGCTCAAAAATAACTACACACTCTTCAGTCCATTCAAACTTCTTCCCTTTCCTCTACAAATATGTAATAGGATAGTGAATCGGTGATAATTTCATGATGAATTACCTGTTATAACTTGCTAGTCCCATTCATGATCTGACCTCATCCACATTCATAGGATTTTTCCACTCCATGATAACTTTAATCTTTTCCGGGTCCATTGATATCCCCTCCTTGGAAACAACATGTCCCAAGTAGTGAACCTGAGACTAAAAGAAACTGCAATTTCTAAGCTTGGCATACAGTTGATGCTCTCTCAAAAATATCAACACTACTGCCAGGTGCTCTACATGCTCTTCCTCATTCTTGGAGTATATCAATATATCATCAAAAAACACTATCACAAACTTGTCTAGATAATTACACAACACATTGTTCATCAAGCACATAAAAGTGGCCAGAGAATTAGTAAGACCAAAAGGAACCACCACAAACTCATAATGCACATACATGGTATAGAATGTAGTCTTATAGATGTATTATTCTTTGATGTGCACTTAATGATATCCTGATCTCAAATCAATATTTGAAAAAACTACTACTCCCTTTAACTAATCAAACAAGTCATCAATCTATGACAATGGATACCTGTTCTTGATAGTCACCTTATTCAATTACCTATAATCAATTCACAATATAAGAGTATTGTCCTTATTGTTTACAAACAACACTAGTGCACCCCATGGTGACACACTTGGCCTTATGTATCACTTGTCCAAAATTTCCTTAAGTTCCAACTTCAATTCCACCAAATATGGAGTGCTCATCTTGTACGATGCCTTAGATGTTGCCGCTACTCCCAACATAAATTCAATAGAAAAGTCCACTTCCCTATGAGGAGGTAACTCTGAAATCTCTGTTGGAAACACATCCTGAAACTGTTGTAAAAAAATATACCTCTTCAGGAATTCATCATCCTCAACGTCCTTCCCTTTATCACTATATATATGAACTAAAAACAACACGCATCCCTTCCTGCAACTACACTTTGCCTTCATAACTGTAACCATTCTCACTGATGTAGGTTTCTTCTTTCCCTACAATATTATCCTTTCCCCATCATTATCCAGACCCTCAATATCCTTTTCATCACTAGAGAACTTTTGAGGTCTAAAATGGGCCTCCTAAGAAAAATGTACAACCAAAATAAAATTTATAAGAACCAAAAGGATTCAAGATGACGATTTCAACCATGAGGGATGATTCACCATTTTTGGGGTAAAAAAGTAAAAAGATTAAAAAATAATAAAATAATAAAACTACTTTTTCAACTAATCTCCCTAATTTTTAACTCAAATTTCGAGCGTGAGTACATGTTAGATGCAAAATTTAATTCCTCATCCAAGGAGTACTCATGTTGCATACTTTCAATGGACACTGCTACACGAAAAATGAGAAATACATGAAAAAAACGTGATTGCAATCAATTTTTTAAGCATTTTTCATTTTTCGCGTAACAAGGTCCATCTAAAGTATACAACATGGGTAATCCTTGGATGATGAATCAAATTATGCATCCAACGAGTGTTATCGCTTGAAATTTGAGTAAACCCATAGGGAGATAAGTTGAAAATTCGAGTTGAAAAAGTATTTTTTTCTTTTTTCCCTCTAAAATTTGATGACGTAATCTAATATTATTGTATTGTTTCCACTATGAGGCCCATTTTAGACCTCAAAATTCCCCTAATGGACAATCCACTTTAGTCATGAGAGTGAACAACCATTTCATGCCCAAAAGCATACTATATGAACCTAAAGGAAGCACATTTAAATGTGTTGATGTAGGCATACCATTAAGCTCCAATGCAAAATATATCACCCAATGATGAAGTTGTCTCTCGTTCCCTGTAGCCAACTACACCAACCAAGATTCTGCATGCACTTATTTATTCAAGAAACACTTGTCCACTAGGTTAGGGCTGATATAACTATAATTAGTTCTAGGATCGGTCAAAATAGAAAAAACTTGATAATGGAGCTTACCTTCCATCTCGATAATGGATTCCTGATGATCAACCTGCCTATTATCCACTACTGCATAAATTCGAGGAATACTCTAACCAACATCCCCAACTGTCCATGCCTCCTGAGCATTATAAATATAAGGTTTGACACCCTAGTGTGATGGACAGTCTCTCCTAGGATGCTCTCCACCATAATTCCAACACAGCAAGGATTCCTACCATCACACTTATTATTCTTCTTAGGCTAAAATCCATATCCTCTATCAATTGAATTGAAATTCTTGTATGACACTACATTCTCCTTATCAGCTGCATCCTGAGGTCTTCCTCGCTCCTTAACCCACTTTCATTTAGTCTTATCATTTCCTTTCCAATCCCACTTAGGCTCAGACTTACACTTAGACTACTCATAAAAATGCTTCAACTTCCCAATAACTTCCTCTAATGACCAAGGCTCCTCATACTCAATCCGATCTTTAAATTCTAATGTCAATCCACTCATAAAACTTTAGACATTTGTATTCTCATCATTGAAGGGCACATATCTCGACAACTACAAAAACTTAGTCATGTACTCTTCATCTGTCATGGAGCCCATATTCAACTTATAGAACTCCTTGGAATTTCTGTCATAACACCTCTCAGACAAGTACTTCTTCTTGAAGAGTCTATTAAACTCATGCCAACTAAGCTCCTCTACCCTGATGCCTCTGACACGCTTCACATCTTCACGCCAGATGTATGATCTTCCCTTGAGACTGAAGATTGCTATCTTGGATTTCATATTCTCTGGATAATCATGCAATTTGAAGAAATTCTTCATCCCAAGTAGTCATGATTTTTCATCTTCTGGTTTCTTCACATCCCCATCAAAAGTAGGAGGATTAGCTTTCTTGAACTCCGTTGGAAAATATTTCTTCTCACACCTCCTATAAGGATGTTGGCAGTAATGATGATGATGTCTCTCAGAACCAGAACTAGAATAGAATCCATAAGTGCTAGCCCGTCTATCAGGTGTGTCCAAATATCTGCCACCTTTGACTATGTCATCCTTGTCCAACTTGTATCCTGATCGAGACTTGCTTACATATGCCCCATTGGTATTTTCCTCCTATCCATGAATGATCCTTAGCTATCCCTGCTTCGAAAAATATCAAAGAGAAAGCCTTTCATGTGCCTCAATTAATGTGTTATTATCCGCCTTACAACATCTCATTTATTCCTTCAAATTTCTCAGTGTATCTATTATATCTGGAGAGTACTCTTCTCCTTGCTTCTCAACTGAACTATCCCATTTTGTTGAATTCACATCATACCTTTAAGGGGAGTTATGTGAATTATAGTCCACCATTTTTCTCTTCATATTATTTCTTATATCTCTTGCAAACATGCCATGTTAGATAAACAAGATATAAACATAATAAAAATCATACCTCAGTGTATTTCAGGGGAGGCTATCTCATCTACACAAAGCAATTGAGATTAACATGATGACATCAATCATATAGACATATCAACATCTCAACATCATGCATGATAAAAAAAATTGTAACACTGACTATATAAATGACAACCATAGCCACTATAAGGCATGTCTGACCCACTATGCATGCATAACAATCACATCTAGCCCATCCAATCCAAGTTTTTTAACCTGGAAGCTCTGACACCACCCTGTGGTATCATATATCATCCAAAAAGAATGAAACCTGCTCTGATAGCACCCGTGGTATCAGATATCACCCAAAGAGAACGAAACTCGCTCTGATACCACCTTGTAGTTCCCACCCCACATTTACCCATTTATACAAGCTCTCTAGGGTAAACATGAGACGATTTTCATTATGATATGACTCAACCTCCAAGTTATAGTTATAGAAGTGGGGCTGACACACCAACAACTTACAAACATCCCTCAGGGGATATATACCACTTAGGAGCCTGTAAACCACTCTAGATTGTAAATATATGAGTTGTAGCTCTTTTCACCAATGAAACTCCCCAACCACATGCACAACATATCATTAATATGGTTATGAGGTTTCAACCGCATGCATAGTCTTGATTCCATCCGGTTATGACTTAAAAAATCTAGTTTTGTGCCAACGATTCTGAGATCTGAGCCACTTTTCCAGGATAGCCTCCAGACAACTACCTAGAAATTCCTGTAACTTTCCAAAATCATAAATAATATTCCAATGATGCTAACCATTCAAAATTTGAACAAGATCTTAACCATAACAGGCCTGGTACACAATAAAAATTTCATCAAACATATGGTAAACATATAAGTTATAGGACATGAATTCATATATGATCATAGGGATCTGAACTTCACTTGAGAATCACCAAGAAGGCCCCAATCCCTATCTAACTAGCTACAACAACACTTGTTAGTCCATGCATTCATCAACCATTCAGTAACTTAACAAATAAAAAACAAGAGCCATGACTAGAGCACATCATATAAACATGTATATAACCAGCATAAAGACCATAAAAAATCAACCATAAGATCACCATAATAACCAGTATAAGTGATCATAGATCACAATAGGAAAATAAATCTTATTAACATATGAAAAATTCAATCAAGTCAGGGACTTCCACGTACCACCCGACTATAGATTGGGATGAACCAAATCTCTCTTTCAACCAATCACCCCCACGTTGTATTCCAGGAATGAATTTGGTATCTCATGGGATAAACCAAGACAAAAACAACCAATAATTCTAGAGGTCAACCCACCTTAACCCTGAACCACATTGGTCTCACCTATACATTCCAAAAAACACTAACATCAACCAAATCGGTCTCTACCCAAACTATCTAGGGCACTAGGAACTAGTAACTCATCCAAAAACTAAATCAGGGTTCCATAGCATTTTCTCAAACCCGCGGATCCAAGGAGTAGTAAATCAACCCATAAGGCTCCAAAGCTTTTGTCCCAACTTGCACGATCCAGGAAATAGCAACTCAACCCAAGTTTTTCCAGGGCTTCTCAAGCATTTTTTCCAACCAACAGTCATAGGGTGTAAGATATATCAACGACTTAGAAATTAGCCTCTTCGAGGGGGAAACCTCATTTAGATTACATAAATGAAAAATTATTGGATGATACAAATGAAAAAACCTACCTTCTATATATGGGAGTCTAAGGGGTCACAATTTAACAATATGGGGACCACATGGGCACAAAAATAACAATAATGGGGCCACACTAACAATACGATTAAGGGGCTACACTAGTATTATAGGGACATGGCATGCCCCTCTCCTTCAAAAGGGTGTTGTCCTCAATGCTTGATTACTTCTGGATGCTTTTGTATAAAATTCTCAGCCTCCCATGTGGTATCTTCAGGGGGTAAGTTCTTCCACTTGATGAGATACTATGAAATTGTTCGATTTCATAGCTGTTGAGTTATTGTTTCCATGATTTCTTCTGGTTCCAATATGATTTTTTCTTCCTTGTCAAGTTCTAGAAATATTGTTTGAACTGGGATTTTGTCACCTATAACCTTATTTAAGCACGAAACATGGAAAATTGGGTGCACTCGAGAATATGCAAGAAGCTCCAATTTGTATTCCATAATACCAATATTTTGCAACACCTTATAAGGAACATATTACTTTGGAGATAATTTATTATCCTTCTTAACTTGATTGAGGGATATTTTTTGGTATGGTTGTAGCTGTAAAAATACCCAGCCGCCTACATCAAAAATTATTTCATTGCGATTTTGATTTGTGTGTTGTTTCATTCGATTTTGCACCAAAGTTAGGTTATCCTTTAAGAGTTGGAGAACTTCTTGTTGATGCTCGATGTGATATTCCATTGTTTGAACCTTAGAATTTTCTCTTAAAGATGATTTCGATGTTTGAAACTCTAGTGAGCAGAATTGTGCAATATCGCCTTGTTATTCTTTCTTTAGAAGCTTTGTCATGACGTTAGAGCTTATTATCTTGACTGGTTTCCCCAAATATTGTAACCATTGAAATCCTAATACAACATCAGCACCACCCATTGGAATGGAAATAATTGGGATCTTCCACACATATACCCCCATGGTTATCTTGATATTATGGAACTTTCTAGAGCAGTTTATAGTTCCTCTATTTGTAACCATCCCTTGACACTTTGGTGTTGGATATAAGAAGCAATTCAATTCCTCTTCATGCGTCATAGTAGAGTTTTATGAGGGTTTAATGGGTGTATAATTATTTTTGGGAGAGATTATATAACCCAATACAGATATAAATGCTTCAATATTCCCTTGGAATCACTTCAAACTAAATTTTTAATCAAAAGTTGTGCAATTTAAAAAAAAAACAAAAAACAAAATTTTTTCTTGCTTTTGAGGAGCTCAATATTGAACCCGATTATCTCTGTGATTTCATATCACCAAGATTTTAACTTAGGTATTTTAGTAGCCCTCTAAGTCTTCTTTCCAATTCTACGGGTCATACCTAATTTGGATTCGTCAAGGAAAAATTATGCCTGATATCCCACAATAACCTAATTATGGACTAGTTCACTAGAGTGAACTTGTACGATGTGCCACATGTCACTGTTTTGACCTTCAACTCAGAAATAAATACAAAATAAACTAAAGTCCATGCACTTTTGGATAATTTTTACAGAATTCAAATCCGATGCCTGAAATGAAAGTTATGACGATTTTCCCTCGGTCACCTGTTTGAGATGAAATTATGGAGCTTGCAAAAACCATAACTTCCATAGATCATATCTCCTAAAATATTGAGAACCAGGGTCTGAAAATTTTACACGAAGTTCATAAATATTTCTTCTCTACGTGGTAATAATTTTAGCTTCTTAAGCATTATAGAAAAAATTTATCGCGAAAATTCCAATATGACCTGTTTTAAAAAGAGAAACCCTAGAATCTCAATCTCTGATACCAAATGTTATGAAACCAGCTCAAAAATATAAGAAAAGATAGATCAACGACTTATAAATCAGCCTCTTCAAGGAGTAAACCTCCTTTAGATTACATAAATGAAAAATTCTTGGATGATACAAATTACAAAACCTACCTTCTATATACAAGAGTATAAGGGGTCACAATATAACAATATGGGGACCACATGGGCACAACAACAACAATAATGGGGATACACCTATGGGGCACAATAATAACAATATTAGGACTACATGGGCACAACAATAAAAATAATGGGCTACACTAGTATTATAGATACCTAACATAGGGAACCTAAAAAATAACCAAAAAAACAAGTGGGAAACCCACAACACCATGACTATACAAGAAATGGAAAGGTAAGGTTTAAACCATTATCAATCGAGGCAAATATCCATGCCAATGAAAACAAATAACCAAGGAATCAAATGCATATACCATGCATCTGAAAACAAACAAGGAGATCATAGTGAAACCTATTATCAGCAAAGGAGTCTAGTTATAGCCATGGATCCCAGAATCTCCTTATGCTTCCTTTCTTTCCTTTGCTTTCTTTCTCCAATCCAAGTGAATGCTAGAGTGTTCCAAGCATGATATAATAATTCTATAAGTGTGCAAGGGTATGAGAGAATGAGAGTGTGGAAGGAGAGAACCAAAACTGAATTGACAAAAGATGTGAACTATTTATCTAATGCCTTTTTATCATTGATACCTACATTTTCCTAGGGCATAGATTAGGGCATGATATTTAAATCAATTAATCTGGGAGTTCATAAATTTAGAATCACATTAAAATATGGAGAGATTTAGTCTAGGTTAATTTATTACATTAAACTAAGACTTATTTTCTAAACTAGAAAAAGTTAAGGCCTAAAATTCTAAAAGAGTAAATTAAAGAAGCATACAACAAACCTTTCAAAAGTAAGCTTAATATAATCACACTGTTTGAAAAGTAAAGAAAAAATACTTGAAATCCATTGGATGTTTGGGCATGCATTAGGATCCCAAAAAAAAGGTTAACCCCAAGTATTCTACACAATCATGTTAATAAGATTTGCAAGTTTTAACAATCAAATCATATGCTTGTAAATGATAGGAATTAGAAATAATGCTTTAAGAGGTTTGATTTGGTGGATTGGTAATGCACTAGGGCCTTTTCTGTTGGTAAGTGTAGATGGACACTCCAATAGTATTTTATTCATCCAATAATGTTAACCTAACACAGCTTGAGAAATTGAGAATGCATTAGGGCGTTCTCCACTTGTGAGGGAGAATGTGGATGGACATTCCGGTAGTATTATACTCAACTTATTAGTTGGTGTATTCTTAAGTCATTGACTAATATAAGAAAGAAATAAACTATTCTAGGAAAGTAAGGAATAAATATTCCTTTTGATGTAGCACTAAGTTGGAACTAAGAGAGCATTAGGGCATTTTCCACCAAGAAAGCTACTAGATGGCACTCGTGTTCCTCTACTTAAATTTTCAGTTAGCTTCATAACCATAAATTAATCTATGATAATTTGGTTTATGAACAACACTCTAACAATGAAATATTGACAATAATATATAATGAAATATGGAAAACAAATTCAACAAAAAGAAAACCCTAGAAATCATGCTCGAACCCACAAAGCATGAGCTCAAACCTGCTTCCAATGAATGAATGGCAGATGAAAATTAGTTGAGGCAAGAACAAATAATTGAGGCAGATGGATGAAAAGATGGTTTACAAGCCTCCAATCGTAGCAAGTGGTGGATATATAGATGAAAAATTCTCTAGTAAATGGAGTAGGCTTTTCCAAGACAAACCTATGAGAGTGGTGATCCACAGACATAATATTTCGACAAAAGTCGACAAGAAATCTAGTACACTACCTTTTGTATGCAAAAAATTATGGTAGATTGAAACCACTTAATACACTGTAAGTAAATTCTTCTCCCACATAGGAAAATTTGTTCTTAGCAAGTAACCGTGTCAGCCCTAGTAGTTCACAATCTTTCTATTGATTTGATTCATCCCGTTGGTGGTTCAAATAGTTGTATGGGGGGATAGGCCACTATGCATAAAAATCATGAAAATGGAAGAAATGGTAGGAATGTAGGAGATTTTATTATTTTCCAGTAACCATGTCAACCCCATGAGATCATAGTCCTAGTTTTTGAAACATTATCTAATTTGTCCTGTTGGAGGTTTATGCTGTATAATTTTAATGTAGATTCAAAACTGCTAATGTAATTTACTAAAACATAAGACTCAAATATACTCTACTCATCCGCGGAAGAAAATTCATGACCGAGAACACATTTCAAAACATGCATCAATATTTAACACACATACACAAAGATTTATCTAGGTGAAAGAAACTTCTCAAAAATCCTTCCTATCTGTATTGTATTAATAAAAAAATCTAGATGAATACAATATGCTTGCTCAAGCTTGAGAAAAACCTACACCTGTATCTTCTATCCATGACTGATTGGCTGATTTTGGCCAACACTTAGCCAATTTCAAGATTTCCCAAGCTCCTATTTCCTTGTGTTGTTGCTCAAGGAATTACCCCCCATTATTTAGGAAATTTCTCAATCTGGATTTCACATTTCCTTTAGGTCCTTCTATGACTGCATGCACCACCTGTACAACTTGGAATAGTTTACGACTGATAGTACACTTCCCTTGAAATCCAATCTAAACTGGGTAGCTCAAATTATATGCTTGCATGAGTTAATTTAGGTTGATTGATCCGTTAACTAGTTAAGCATTGAAGTTACACCCCACTTCTAGACCTCCCACTATTTCCTCCAACAGTTGGAACTAGTTTAACTGACCATAACTCAATTTAACTGAATTAAATTATTACAACTGAAATTAACTCAACCTAGGCTCCTAAAATTTAAGAATCACTACACACAACTCAAGTCTATTCCCTCAACTCGAATTAACTAAGCTAACTGAGTGATAAAAACTATATAAACTCAGTTAACTCATTCAAGTTGTCTGTTGATGTGGAATTTCAAATTTCTCCTAATTTATTCAACGGAAAATTAAATTATGAATTTCTTGCTGCATTTTCAACACTCCCTCTCAATAAGAAAGGGATTATCATATACCCCAATCCTACCTCTATGGAACTCAAATTTTCCTCTTGACAAAGACTTTTTCAATATGTCCGCATCTTGTTCCTCTTTAGGAATGTATTACAAAAACGTGATCCACCTCTGCACACAATCTCATAGATGGGGATACCAGATGTTGATATGCTTGGATTGATCATGAAAAATTTGATTCTCAAAGAGTTTGATACAACTCTGATTATCACAATAAATCACAGTAGGATCCATCATCTGATTAAATAACCCCACAAGAATATTCCTAATCAAGACCACCTCACATGTTGCTTGACTGGAAGCCATGTATTCAACTTCTTCTCAACTAAGTGCCATAAATATCTACTTCCTACTGTACCAAGAAACCACTGTTGATCCAACATTGAAAATTCCTCTTGATGTGCTCTTCTTGTCTGATGGAATCCCTTCCCAATCTGCATCTATGAAGCCTTGCAACTTCACTCTCTCTGTCTATCTGTACCAAAATCCAAACTAAGTAGTGCCTATGAGGTATCTCAACACATGTTTTGCTGCCTTCCAATAAATTTTGGTTGGATTAACCATTTCTTGACTAAGATGGTTAACTGCATAACACATTTCTAGTTGTGTGTTCACTAAATACATAAGTGAACCCACAAGTTGCCTATAAATAGTAGCCTCCACTTCCTCACCTGAAGTGGCATCCTCCTTCCTCCAACTACCTACTAAAGGAGTGTCCATGGGTTTACTAATATCCATGCATAACTTTTTTAGTATCTCTTTGGCATGCTTTCCTTGAGAGACAAAAAATTCCCCATCTCCTTGCCATACTTCCAAACCGAGGAAATAATGCATGAGTCCCATGTCCTTCATCTCGAACTCTCTTGCAATATAATATTTGCAAGAACAAATCAAGTTCTCATCATTGGTTAAAATCAAATCATCTGCATATAATACTATAATCAATAGTTTACCTTCAATAACAATATGGTAAAGGTTTGCATCTTCTTCACTTTTGGTGAATCCCAACCCGATGAGATAGTTGTTGATCCTGGTGTACCAAGCACGAGGTGCTTGTTTCAATCCATACAATGCTCGCTTGAGTATGCAGACATGTGATTCTATGTCAAAGGTCTCAAATCCTTCCAGTTGTTCAATGTACACCTCTTCCTCAATCACTCCATTGAGGAATGTTGTATTCACATCCATCTGATGGATCTTCCATCCCATCTGTGCTACAAGTGCTTGAATTTATTTTATAGAAGAGTAAATTGCTACCAGAGAAAAGGTCTCCTCATAGTCAGTTCCCTCCACCTGAGAGTGCCTCTTGGACATAAATATGGCCTTGTATTTCTCGATGCTTTTGTCTCCTTCTTGCTTCACCTTCTAGATCCATCTTGAACCCACCACAGATTTGTCCTATGCTCTTGGTACCACTTCCCAAACATTGTTTTTGACAATGGAATCATATTCCTCTACCATGGCATCAACCCATAATGGTTGCTTCAATTCTTCCTCGAATGAGGATGGTTCTATCTCTACTAGTTCACTCATCAGAGCCATGTATCTAGTGTACCTATTGGTGACCTCTTATGCATTCACTATGTTTTGGGTGCTCCCAGATTCTCTCTAGAATTATGCAATAGTCTTTCAACTTCCCTAGTTCACTTCCTTCCTTATCTGAATGTCTTTGTTTAAGTGGGTATCTCCACTCTCTGCTCCTCTGCTTGTGGCTTCTCCAAAACATCTTGAGGTTATTCCTTTGGATCCAAAATATCATGATATAAATGAAACTGAATCTCCCTCTCAAGAGAAAACCTCATTGTCTTATCCTCATCAAAATTCACATATCTAAGAACAAATTTAATCCTGAGAGATGGAAATTACACACGATAGTTATGAGGTTTTTCTGTGTGCCCCACAAATATGCTCAACTCTGGTGTCAGCTCTAAATTTTTCCTTGATTCCTTGGAAACATGACAATAAACTGATGATCCAAATATCCTGAAGTGTGACACATCTAGTTTCTTCCTTGAAAAATCTTCTTCTGGTGTACTCATCCCAAGAATCCGATGAGAACTCCCATTCTGCAAATAGACCGTTGTGTTGCATGCTTACACCCACAAGTGTAGTGGTAGACATTGGTCATGCAACATCGCCCTTGCTTCTTCGATAATACTTTTGTTCTTCCTCTCATCCACCCAATTTTTTTGTGGGTTGTGGGGTGTTTTAAACTCCCATCAAACGCTTTCCTTTGAAAATAAATTGACACATATTGACCACCATTATCGCTCCTAAGAGCCTTAACTTTCATTCCATTTTCTTTCTCAACAAGTGCTAAATTCAACAACTATGGAGAATTTCTGGTCTTTCTTCTACATGAAGAAGATCCAATACTCCTGTGAGAGATAATTTACAAATATAACATAATATATATGCTTGGCCATGGCGGTTGTCAAGAAAGGTCCACAGACATCATAGTGGATCCTTTCAAGGATTGCATGCACCCTGCTATCCCGATCATTGAAGGTGGATTTTGTGTACTTCCTAAAGGTACACCCTTTGCATGTATTATTCTTATCTAGTGCTCCATTGGGGAGGCCCGTGGAAATATACTGCATGATATTTAAAGCTCCATGATGTAAATGGCCAAGTATTATATGCCATAATTCGCTGACATCTCTGCTCCACACCTTCTTTGCCTTTGTGCTAAAAGAAGCACATTCTTCCACATTTAACTTGTAAAGGTTCTTCACCCAAACCATAATATTCTTCACTTGTCCCATGGAGATGTGTCTCAGGAATTCATTTCCTTTGATGAATACCACATCGTAGCCACAATATTCCAACATTGCGCGA
This sequence comes from Pinus albicaulis, assembly GCA_034641835.2. Lineage (NCBI taxonomy): Eukaryota > Viridiplantae > Streptophyta > Pinopsida > Pinales > Pinaceae > Pinus > Pinus albicaulis. The sequence continues at coordinate 644,647,091 of CM076576.1, forward strand.
AAGCCAAATTCTTCTTTAGACCTGGAACAAACATCACATCCTTGGGCTTGAGAGGGGAGCCATACTCCCTCTAAAAAGTAATTGTAACAATGCCGACGTGCTAATAAGGCACCACTATCCATATACCACACACTACCCATCAATGTGCTTGCCATGCATGAAATGAGTGTGAATTCCAACTCGAATTGTGAAGCAAAAGCTTCACCTGCCGCTCCTCCTGAGGGCTTCTTTTCCTACTTTCTTGTGTGGAAACTTCGTGGCATAGTGTCCCATTTCATGACAATGAAAGCACTTGATTTTGGAAAAGTATTTATTCTTTCTCCCTTGACTGGAATCTCCTTTGGATTGGGGTTTCTTCCCTTTCCATTTCTTTGTCTTTCAATCCAAGGCACAATTTTCTTCTTCCTCACTCTTGGATGAGGTCCTGCCCATCTCTAGTGTTCCACCTTATCTCTTCCTGTACTAAATTAGACCATAATATTTCCCAATTTGGTAGCTTCTCCCTCCCATTTACCAAATATTGGTAGATGTGCCAATAATTGGGAAGGCCTAGAAGTGATAGGCTTACCAAATCATCTTCTAAAACCATAACACCAACACTCCCAAGTTCATCATGAAATTGTGTGAAACTGCTTAGGTACCGTGGTCTTATGTTTCCCTTCTGCATATTGATATTTCAAATCTTTTCCTTGAGTGCCAACTTCCCGTGGTCACTATTGTTCTGGAACAAATATGTCAATACTTTGCATACAAAGTCTCTTTCCCATGGATATTAAAGACAATATGGTCTCGTAATCCCTCCAATATTATCCTCATCGCCTTGGCTACACTCTTCTTCCAATTTTCTAGATTATGAGCATCAATTGCTTCCAGTTTCTGGATATCATTATCAATGTATTCCAACAACCATTATGTTCCAACATTACCTCCATGAGGTCCTTCCAAGAAATATAATAGAAATCCATCCTTCTAGCTCTGAAGAATTGATCCTGAAAATTCGATCCTAACATAATAACAAGTTTGAAATATCTTCTCTACTGTAAATCCTACTCTGATACCATGTAGAATTTTAATGTAGATTCAAAAATACTCATATAATTTAATAAAACATAAGACTCAAATCTAATTTACTCATCCGCGAAATAAAATTCACGATTGAGAACACATATAAAAAACATGCATCATGATTTAACACACATACACAAATATTTATCCAGGGGAAATCAACTGCTCAAAACCCCTTCCTATCTGTATTGCATTAATAAAATAATCTAGATGAATGCAATATTCTTTCTCAAGCTTGAGAACAACCTGCGCCTACATATTCCATCCTCTTCCTGACTGACTGATGTTGACCAACACTTAGCCAATTTCAAGCCTTCTCAAGCTCCTATTTCCTTGTGTTGTTCCTCAAGGAATTAGCCCCTATTATTTAGGAAATTCCTCAATATGGATTGCACAATTCCTTTAGGTCCTTCTCTGACTGCATGCACCACCTGTACAACTTGGAATAGTCTATAACTCATAGTAGGCTTCCCTTGAACTCCAATCTCAACTGGGTAACTCAAATTATATGCATGCATGAGTTAATTTAGGTTGATTGATTAGTTAACTGGTTAAAAACTAAAGTTACAACCCACTGCTAGACCTCTCACTAGTTCCTCCAACAATTGGAACTAATTTGACTAACCATACCTCAATTTAACTGAATTAAATTGTTATAATTGAAGTTAACTCAACCAAAGCTCCTAAAATTTAGGAATAATTGTATACAACTCAATTTTATGCCCCTAACTCGAATTAACTAAGCTATCTGAGTGATAACAACTATATCACCTCAATTAACTCATTCAAGTTGTCTGTTGATGTGGAATTTCAATTTTATCCTAATTTAATCAAGGGAAAATTAAATTAGGAATTTCTTGTTGCATTTTCGACATCTGTTACCTCTTCCATGCCAATCGACTGTAAAATAGAAATACAAGCATTAATACTTTAACACCATGATAAGGTACATATTTTAATTTTTGTACATTATGAATGGACATAACCTGAGGTCCTTCACCGAAATAAGAAGTTAATTAAATTTTTTCTCGATAACAACTAAATATAACTCATGATGTATAAAAAGGATAACATCCATGAGGACTAACTACTACAGGGTAGATCCAACTTCCTATAGATTGATCTAGTTGAGTGGAATCTATAGAAAGATGAATTCTCTTAGTGTCAGTGGTGAAAATAGTTATATTTGAGTAGAGGCCATTGTGCATAAGAGATTTGAAAAAGGTCGAAATAGCATGAATGTAGGAAAAATTTATTTCTAGCTAGTAACCAGCCCTAAGAGTTCACAATATTTTTGTTAATCTGATTCATCTTGTTGGAGGTGTCTTTTATCTCTTCCAACCACTCAACCGTAAAATAAAATCACAAGAATTAATGCTTGACTACCATGTGAAGGTGCATTTTTTAATTTCTCTAACATCATTAATGGACATAAACCAAGGGACTTTTTTTTCCTCGGTAAAAATCATAACTTTCATTAATAGGATGAAAATTACATGCTCTAGATGCTATGTAGCATATGCAGATATGGCGACACATGCCACATTAAAAAAATATCAGTAATTGTTCCCAAAAAAACAGTATTGTGAAATATACAATAAGTAAAGATGTACATATGCTTAGATAAATAAGTATATGTTAAAAGTACCAAAAATATGATAAAAACATGGTAAAAACTCAGAAATTAGGGCTCAACTTCCCCCTGTATTGGTTCATCTTCATGACCCCTATGGAAGAGCTCGTAGAATTGATGTTCATTATGTTCCTAGATCTCCCATTGATCCCTTAGTGGGTGCATAGTCACCTTGGAAAGTGAATCGAAAATCTAATTCCTTTCCCTATATATATGATGATAAGAAATATAGTCAAAGTGGATTTTCAGCAGTAAAACCTCTTCCAATATATTCCACAGTGTGTGCACATGACATAACGTATGAAGGTTGAACCAATCAATGATGATATGTGAATCACCAAATATCTGAAGTCAATTACAACCTTTGGTAAGTGAAATGGATAGGAGAGCTCTGAGGCATAATAGTTAATCAAAGTTATTAGTACCCCTACCTAGGCCAATCTTGACATTGTAGTAATGGTGTTCCGATAAGTACAGGATCACCACCCCAACAAAAATGTTGTGCATATCCATCAAAATAAGCCCAGGGGATATATTTGTCAATAGGTTTAGGTATAATAGTCCTGGGTGATGGATGGAAAAGATCATCGGGTATCATATGGTATAAGGTGGTGATATGAGAAAATATAACTAGCTAATTTGGGAGGTGATCTTGGAAACTGGCACATTTCCGGGAAATCCAAATGCCCCAACAAATGACGATTGGAAGGTTACGAAGCTTGTGCGGATGAGAGGATTTCCACCATTATTCCCAAGCATGAGATAAAGATAGACCAGTCCAGTTAGTGTTGAGGTTGAGGGTAGCCTTCACATGGGACTAAAGGGATTAGTTGATAGGGAAATGGAGAAAAAGATAGCTAGTATCCTCAATGGCACCTTTGCAGAGAGAGAACCAAGAAGGTCCAATGAAATTAAGATTTTGAAGATAGGCACCTGTGGGAATGTTTTTGGATAGTATGCAACACATTAGTAGTTTTGGCTTTTTAAAGGCTCTTAAGATTCCATAAAGTTTTCCACCACCAAAGCAGTTCATGTGGTTTGCAGGCATCATAAATGACCGGATATCCATTCTTAGGGGTATATTGTCCATGTTTTGAGATTTCATAGATGATCTAATCATATATGTTTGTGATTTTTCCAAAGCTGTATTTTATTGTGCCCGTTCCACTTCCCATAGGTGATGAATGTGTAGATCACGGAAATTTTTCCAGGCCTGTAAGAATATGGTCAAATTGGCAAGATCATCTACATAATCCAGTGTATAGGTACCTGCATTATTCAGTGAGAGTATTAAATCAGGAGATAATATATGTGCATTACCAAAACTAGACCATCAGTCACATCCAATTCAGACAAGCTTGATGTAGGTTTTAACCCTGAACAAAAATTATCTACGCACAAATATTATAACAGAAAATAAACAATAGCGAGAGCATAAAACATAAAACAGATAAACACAGAGATTTTCCCTTGGATCCCAAATCGGGATGACCAGCTTGATTTTTCATTATATTCCTCTTAGTGTTACAACACATATATATACATGCCGAAGCATACATCAACCCCAATCCATTAACCCTGGATTAGAACATAACCGTAGTTCCCTTGACTGGATCTACAAAATACCAGGGGCAGAAAACCATCGTACCCCAAAACCATGTGCAAACTCATGCACAAAACATGGGTGGGTCCGCACACCAAAAAAAAATTTCACCGGGGCGCTGCCCCGGACCCCAACAGTGGGGGCTGCCTCCCCCCTGTTGCACCCAGCGCAACGTACAACGCATGGGGCTAATCGTGGAAATAATATAACGCATACCCAACATTCTCCCACTTGTTGTTTTCTTTCCACAGGGGGCCACAGGAGAGCTTAGTCATTGGGCCAATTCTTCAACACCCATTGTTTCTCTACACCAAGAGAACTTCTGAGTGCTCACAGACTTTTTCAATGCATCTGCAACATTCTTCAAAGTGTCCACCTTTACCAGCAACATCCTTTTAGCCTCAACCATATCTCTAACAAAGTGATATTGAACATCAATGTGCTTTGTCTTTGAATGATAAGCAGGGTTCTTAGCCAAGAAAATTGCACTTTGGCTATCACAGTCTATCCTTATAGCTTGCTGTATCAACCCCATACTTGAACACAATCTCTGCAACCAAACTGCTTCCTTGCTTGCATGAGTGGCTGCTATGTATTCTGCCTCTGTAGTTGAAAGAGCCACTACAGACTGCCTTTTACTCATCCAACTGACTGCGCCTCCAAATAGGCTAAACACATACCCACTTGTAGATCTTCTTTGGTCCAGATCTCCAGCCCAGTCTGCATCAACAAAACCACGAATTTCCAACATTCTTTCCAATCCTGGTCTTCCCTGGTAGCAAAAGCCATAATCACTAGTGCCACGTAAATATCTGAAAACCCGCTTCACTACTGTCCAATGCTCCTTCCCTGGGTTTGACATAAACCTGCTCAATAATCCCACTGCATGTGCAATGTCTGGTCTAGTACAGACCATTGCATACATCAGACTACCCACTACACTTGCATATGGAACATGCGACATATCCTCCTCCTCTTCTTGTGTCTTGGGACACTGTTCAGTAGACAGCTTTACACCTACAGGAACAGGAACATTCACCGGTTTACTATCCTGCATATTGAACCTCTGCAATATAGTCTCGACATACTTCCTCTGGTTTAACCAGAGCTTCCTCTTTACCCGATCTCTCTTAATTTCCATGCCGAAAATATAGTTTGCAGCACCAAGATCCTTCATGTCGAATTTGGAGAACATTTGGGTCTTCAAATCTTGGATAATTTCTTTGTCATTTCCAATCAACAACATATCATCCACATACAAGACCAAATAAATAACATGGTCACCAATTAATTTAAAATAAACACAGTGATCCTCCTTGCTTCTGGTGAAGCCAAGTCCCCATATATAGGTATCAAATTTTTGATACCACATCCTTGGTGACCGTTTTAACCCATACAGAGACTTCTTCAACCTGCATACCAGTTCTTTCTTACCCTTCACCATAAAGCCTTCAGGTTGCTTCATGTAGATCTCCTCTTCTAGATCCCCGTGAAGAAATGTTGTCTTCACATCCATCTGTTCTATCTCAAAATCAAATGCAGCAGCAACAGATAAAAGTAATCCAATAGAAGTAACTTTGGCAACAGGAGAAAAAATATCACCAAAATCAATTCCCGACACCTGGGAATAACCTTTTGCTACCAACCGAGCTTTGTATTTCTCCACCTTGCCTTCTACATTCATCTTCTTCTTAAACACCCATTTTCTCCCAATGGGATTCCTTCCAGCCGGCAACTCCACCAGATCCCATGCCTCATTTTTGTGCAAGGATGCCATTTCATCAACCATGGCCTCCTTCCAGAGTTTTCCATCCTCTGAATCTACTGCCTCCCTGACAGTTCTGGGATCATCATCAGTTATAGTTAAGGCAAAACCTAAACAAAAAGCAGATGGACTATACCTTTCTGGTTGCCTTCTTTCCCGAGTTGATCTTCTCACAACTGGAGTTTGTGGCTCTTCCTCTTCTGAGTCTTCTTCTGTTGTAGAGTCTGATTCATCCTCCTTTAGCTCAAACTCTATCTTCTCAGGTTCCTTCCATAGGAATTCATGTGTAACAACATCTTTCACCTCTCTAAACACCACATCTCGGCTATACACAACCTTCCTTGTTTCTGGGTTCCAAAGCTTGTAACCCTTTAAACCATCCTTATACCCAATAAAGATGCACCTTTCAGATTTATTATCCAACTTGGTCCTTTTCTCCTTTGGAACATGTACATATGCATCACATCCAAACACCCTTAGATGTGAAAGAGAGGGTTTCTTACCAGTCCATACCTCATGTGGGGTCTTATCCTCCAACGCTGATGAAGGTGATCTGTTAACTAAGTAACATGCAGTCTCCACTGCCTCTGCCCAAAATTCTTGTCCTAACCCGGTACCACTGAGCATGCTTCTTGCCTTTTCCATCAACATTCTATTCATTCTTTCTGCAACTCCATTTTGCTGAGGTGTGTATGGAGTAGTCTTCTGCCGTGCTATACCACACTTCTTACAGAACTCTTCAAATTCCTTCTTGCAGAACTCCCCACCATTATCTGTCCTCAATGCCTTTATCTTCTTCTCTGTCTCGTTTTCCACCAGAGCCTTAAATTCTTTAAATTTGTCAAAGACTTCAGATTTCTTCCTCAAGAAATATATCCATGTATTCCTTGAGAAGTCATCTATGAATGAAACATAGTACACAGACTTTCCCAGTGATGGAACTGACACAGGTCCAAACACATCAATGTGCACAAGTTCTAATATCTTGTTCGCCCTCTTAGCACCAGAAGGAAAACTCACCCGATTCTGCTTCCCATATACACAATGTTCATAGAAATCGAAATCCAGAGAGAAATTAGACGTACCTTCTACCATACCATTTCTATGTAGTATCCGAAGGCCCTTCTCTCCAATATGTCCAAGCCTTTGATTCCATAGCATGGTCTTTTCTCCAGAGACAACTAGGCTTTCCGCTCCACTTTCAGGAACCAGATAACTATTACACCCATCAATAAAAGTGCTACCTTGTAGCTTGTATAGAGTTCCAGTCCGAACTCCCCTCATTAATACCAGTGCTCCCCGAACCATCTTGCAGGCATCTTTCTCGAACACTGTTTTTACACCTGCATCATCCATCTTGCTTACGGAAATCAGACTTCTGGCCAATGCAAGAATATGTAGAACACCAGGAAGTGTTGTAATCCTTCCACCTTGTAGCTTCAGCTTGACCTTTCCACGTCTGATGATTTTGGCCTTCCTATCATCCGCTAGGAAGACATCACCATCATATTTCTCATACTCGCAGAACCACTCCCTATGGGGAGTGAAGTGAAAGGATGCACCTGAGTCAATCAACCATGACTCATGATCTACATGTGTATTTGAAGAAGAAGCCAAATACACATCCCCACCTTCATCCGAGTTGGTTTTTGCCTCTGCAGAAGGACCTTCATCAGATCCCTTTCCTTTCTCAGGAGCTTTAGATCTGCATTCCTTTTTGTAGTGCCCTTCCTTTCCGCATTTCCAGCACACCTTTACAAACTTTCCAGGAGATTTAGATCTCCCTCTAGATTTAGATCTCCCACTCTAAACCTTATTCTTGTTTCTGTTCTGGGACCTTCCTCGTACAGATAAGGCATCTCCATTCTGACCCTCCATATTTCTCCGTCTCATTTCCTCCGACAGCAAGGCTGAGACAATGTCATCAAAATTCAAGGTAGTTGTATTGCTACTTATTGCAATAACCAGACTGTCCCACGAGTCTGGTAGAGAACACAACAAACTGATGCACTTATCTTCATCTGAGATTTTAATATCAACAGATGACAGCTGACTTACCACAGTATTGAAGGCGTTCAGATGCTCTGTCACTGAGTCTCCATCCTTCATCCTTAGGTTATACAGCTTTTTCCGCAAGAACAACTTATTCACCAGAGACTTAGATTGGTACAAAGTCCCAAGTTTTTCCCACAAATTCTTCGCCGTAGCTTCCCCAGATACATTCAACAATACTGAATCTGACACACACAACCATATTGTGCTCTTAGCCTTCCGATCTAGTTTCTTCCAGTCTTCATCTGACATTGCCGTTGGTTTAGTACCTGGATCTACCGCGATCCACTGATCTTTATCCACCAGCAGATCCTCCATCTTGAGCTTCCACAACTCAAAACTCTGACCATTAAATTTCTCGATCTCTATCTTTCCGCCGCTCGCCATCTTCTTTCACCGCAAGAATTGATCCCGCAGATCTCCCACTGAACAGGGTCTACCTTAGGCCCGAACTAAAAAACCCTCAGCAACAAAGGCGTCCCCTTGAAGCCAAAACAACTCTGATACCAAATGTAGGTTTTAACCCTGAACAGAAATTATCTACACACGAATCTTATAACAGAAAATAAACAATAGCGAGAGCATAAAACATAAAACAGATAAACACAGAGATTTTCCCCCGGATCCCAAATCGGGACGACCAGCTTGATTTTTCATTATATTCCTTTTAGTGTTACAACACATATATATACATGCCGAAGCATACATAAACCCCAATCCATAAACCCTGGATTAGAACATAACCATAGTTCCCTTGACCGGATCTACAAAAATACCAGGGGCCGAAAAACATCGTACCCAAAAACCATGTGCAAACTCATGCACAAAACATGGGTGGGTCTGCCTATGAGTGGGTCCGCACACCAAAAGAAAATTTCGCCAAGGCGCTACCTCGAACCCCAACAGTGGGGGCTTCCTCCCCCCTTGTGACCCCCCTGTTGTGCTCGGCGCAACATATGGGGCTAATCGTGGAAAGAATATAACACATACCCAACACTTGCCCGAACCAAATTTCCTTGTTAGACCAGTTTTAATATATTCAATAGAATTTATTATAGCCCTCCAGATGGTGGATATGTTTGTTCCGTTCCAATCCCCATGTATGATCTATTCAATCAGTTGTGATGGGATTATATAGTTATGAATGGCCACCTTGTTCCATATACTTCAACAGTTAGGATCTACCATCCCAATTTTGCTGCCATTTCCATAGAGAAAGAGGGCAAGTCCTTTATACCCCAACCCCCCCACTTCTTAGGTAGTGCAATAAGGTCCCATATGGACCAAGAAAAGGTATGTCCTTCCTTCGATCCATTCCAAAGAAATCTGTAGCATATTTCTTGAATCCTGGATAGTATTCCCTTGGGTATCTAAGCCAAAGACATCCAATATATCGATATTTCTTCCAAAACTGATTTGATGAGTACAAGGCGCCTTGCCCCTGAGAGCCGTATGTGGTGCCAGATGTTGAGTCTCTTATCAATATTAGCTATTATCCAAGTCCCATCAACAATTCTGTAGTTGGAGGGTTTAAGATGAAAACCCAATTATTTTAGACCCTCCTCAAATCCCATGGGGTTAAATGGAAACCACTGTAATGAAAAGTGGATTTCATGTGAAGCACAACCAAGTGTTGTGATAGTGGATTTGGTGTTGTTGCATGTCGTACTTGTAGCCTTGTAGAACAATTTCAGGGTAGATTTGATAATTGATATGTCACTGACAGATCCATTTAAAAAAATAAGTGCACCATCCACAAAGATTAGGTGAGTTAGGATGTAGTTTTCAGTGATCTTGATGCCCTTCAACCTTCCATGGTCCCTTTCCTCAATCAGAATTCTACTCAGTCCTTCCATGACCAGTATAAATAATAGGGGTGAAAGAGGGCATCCTTGTCGAAGACCCCACTCAACATGGAAGAAATTGGTAGCTACCCCATTTATAAGGACACTAAAGGGGACCAATGTGGTGTAGCACATAATCCAATTTATTACAGCAATGGGGAATCCTAAATGTGTGAGAAGCGTTCTCAAATAGAGCTAGATTTTATGATCAAAAGCTTTTTCAAGATCAATATTGAGGATCATTCCTTTGATATATTTGGTATGCATCGAATGGATTCCCTCCTATGCAATTCCAATGGATTCAAGGATCTGACTGTTCTCCATAAAGGAAAATTTCCCAGGAGAGATATGATTAGATAGGACCGACTTGAGTCTATTGGAAATAATCTTTTCCATGATTTTGTAGATAAAATTGCAAAGTGAAATACGTCGAAAATCCTTGAATGTAGAGGGGTTATCAGATTTGGGAATGAGGGCAATAAATGTTGAGTTAAAATAATCGAACATGCGACCAGTTGTTTTGGTATCTTCCACCACCTCAAGAAGATCTTGTCCAAGTAATTCAAAGAATTCCAGATAGAATTCCACAGACCAACCATATGACCCAGGGCTCTTTTCCTTTTTTAAAAATTTTAGGACCGCCTCTAGTTCTTCCATGGTAATAGGTCGATACAGGTCCTCGGCATTATCCATGTCCACAAACCTAGGAAAAAGGCCAACAATTTTGATAGTTTCTGCCAATTTTACATCCTGTGGTGATTTATAGAGATTCTTGAAGTGTGTAGATCCAAGAGTGGCCAACTGTTCGAAGGTAGAAGCAGGTTGACCATCCTCACTATCTACATACCAAATTGTGTTGATGGCCTTGCTGAAATAATTTGGTATTGGCATCCCCTTCTTTTAACCATGTAGCACGACTTTTGAGCCGCCAAGTTTCTTCCCTATCCTTTAGGATTCTAAGATGATCCACCTCCAATTTGATGTATATTCCTTAGATGCAATAGAGGAGTAGCCACCATTTAATGATTCCTCAAGATGAGCTATCTCCCATTCAATCTTGTCTAAATCTAGATCATCCTGTCTTCTCTTGGCCTTTTCCCATTCAATAGATTTATTTTTGGAAAAATGTAGTTTATTTGAAAAAGTGGCAGAGATGGATAGATTAGGAGTAGTCGGAGCATCTCCTCCATGCATTATTGATCATTTTGATATAAGCCTCATCTTGCAACCATGTCAAAATAAACGTGAAGGGAGAAGATGGTTTGGGGAAATTTCTGGAGAGCTCCAGATAGAATGGGGAGTGATCTGATATACCCCCAAAACCAATCCATTGTCTATATGATACCAAACGATGTAACAACCCTTCCTTAGCAAGAAATATATCCAATCTTCGAGCAAGAAAAGCCTCTCCAATGTGCCTTTTGTGCCAGGTAGGTCGGGTAGTGGGCATCGGGAGATCATCTAGGTGATGAAGTTCAAGTAAGTTCCGAAAGAAATCAGATAGGGGGTCCATTTTTTCATATGATCCCCAATATTCAGCCAATCCCAAGAAGAAGTTGATATCACCACCCAGAATGATGTTTTCAACTTGCATGAAGGATGATTGCATTAAGGAATGCCAAAATTTCTGCCAATTATGGCAAGGCCCATACACATTAACCATCCTGAATTCAATCCTGAGTTTCTCAGAGAATATATCCGACACAAGAATTCCATCCCTGCCCAAAATATTATTAAGTCTAGTAAATATAGGGTTATAACCAATGGAAATACCCCTCAGTCTTCCACAGGCATCAAGTGCATGAAAGATCCAGGTGGGGAAAAGAGAGGTAAGAGCAATAGTAATTACCTTAGATAATCCGAGAGTCTCTTGCAGGAAGAGTATGTCCACATTAACAGAGTCGAAAAGCCACCTTATGGCAAGGCACTTCACTGGGCTTGCAAGGCCTCGACAGTTGAAGGATAGAAACTTCACTGGGAAACCAATGGGGGGGAATTTTTTGTTCCAAGAACCCCTTCAATGGAGAGTTTTCTATGTACAACAATGTTCAGACCTACCTGTAGGATGGATTTTGATATTTTTGAGTGCCTACCTCGAGTATGTTTGACCAGTACATGCGGAGGTAATGGGATAATTCCCAATCCAGTGTGAGAGATATTGACCCAAGAGCGGAGGTTGTAGGAGTGGCTGGACAGAGTCCAAAGGGCTCTCCTGGGGAGTAGATGAAATGGGAGGGGGTGGGGGAGATGGAAGGTGGGGGGGAAGAGTATACATACGGGGGAATACAATGGAGCAAAAAATATATGATACATGAATTCTGGAGTGTAACTAATCAGTACACATAGATGATACAGGGGAAGTAACGAGAGACGAAAAAATAAAAGGAGGGGGAGAAGAGGTACCAGAGCCCGAAGGATGTCCCGATGTTGTAGACACCATCATGTATGTAATCGTAGTGGATGAGTGGGTCATGGCTGCATTGACAATCCCCAAAGGTGTGATATCCTGAGAGGTAGGGTCCAATATTGTCGACTATTTCGGCCTGTTCAGTGACACTGTAACCAAATCCTATCATGTTTGAGCCCTTGAATATGTAGGAACTATGGTGGATTTAGAGAGTATCGGGTAATCCTTATAGAAATTCCTAACGTTATGGAATTGTCAAAAATGGAATGGGACTCCTTCATATTCTAGGATTTGAACCCAGGTAGTGTTCCTCCAGTGGATCTTGAGAGATTCCTCTAGTCCTTCCTGAGTATCCAAATGAACCAAAATTTGGATGAATGTCATCTTCCCTATGACTAAAAAGGATCTATCATGATCAAGATATGTGCCCAAAATGTTACCAATACTAGTGAAGATCTCCTCCTTCCATAAGTGCATAGGAAATCTAGGAAGGCGTACCCAAATAGGTCCGGTGCCCAAGTTTTCCCTCTCAGGATCAAATAGGGGGCTCTAGCGCTTGAGGAGCATAGAGGCAATTTCAATGTGCTAGAATTGTGATAAAACCCAATTTTTGAGATCCTTGGAAGTAAAATCCATAGCAAACCAACCCTTAGTAAGTGTGAAAACGGTGGGTAATTCCTGCATAGTGTTTCCAAAAATCTCAGAGACCCACTGTCTGAGCCTGTTAGCATTATAACTCCAACCACGAACCCGACCCACCAGTACATGGTCCACTACCCCCATAACATCCTCCATTTGTAAGCCCTCACTAAGGGTGAGCTGACTGTCCCTGTTGCATACAAAGACACACTTGGTCTTCCTGGTCACTCTTGTGTGTGTACCAGTAGAGAAATATTCAGATGCAATAGAAGAGGGGGGAGGTATGCCTGATGTCGAGGTAGCGCGGTCAATGGGAGCATGAATGTAAACATTAAAGATACCAGAGGGAGGGAGAGTCAAAAATAGGTTTGTACGAGGGAGGGGAGTGGATGTGCAGGCCAAAAAAGGGGTAGCCGAAGGCACACCATAGATATTACCAGGACCAGATATAGCAAATTTTGGGTCTCCCTGGTCTCCACTAATCAGGAGGGGAAGAACATAGGTGTCCGAAAGTGGCAGAGGGCATGTTTGTGCAAGGAACTGGAGGGAGGATGGCAACGGAAAATGCAGTTCCTGAGGATGGTGTTGGTAAATATCAGATTAGGTATAGACAATGGAGGAGCCACCAATGTTGAGGTCAACAACAATGTAGGAGTCAAATTCCAGTATAGGGTTGGTAAAGGATGGATATTATGGTGAAACCCTAAAAACCCTGTAAAAATATTGCAAAAAAACAACTGGCGGGGTGCATGGCATACCTGCAGTTATCCATGGAGGGACTGAAAATATGTCAACAAAGGTGTAAGGGTCGTCGGAGAAGTGGATAAGTTCCTCTTCCATATATTCCATCATGATAAAAAAAAAACCATCAATCGCTACCGGTAACCGACCATGAGAGGTTGCAGGACCCCAACAAATATCCTCTCGCTACCCCAAGTATTACGTCACACTGTTCAGAGAGCAGGAGGGTGTAATGGTAGGTGAGTGAAACCAAAGATGTTGGTGTAGCATTCAACCCCGCTCACCTGGAGGTTGCAGGTTCTAAACCCCCATCGAGAATAGTGCCATCACCACACCGACACCCTGTTTCTAGCTAATGCTAGCTATCTAAACCAAGGGACTACACTAAAGTAAGAAATTAATTATTTTTTTTCTTAATAATACACAATTATAGCCCTCAACAAGAAATTGCAATTTTATTCAAACTCTACTTTGATAGATAAAGCTATTAAAACGACAATCTTAAACTTAAAACATAGCTGTATATAACCCACCACACTTTGGGTTGCATGTCGTTGTTCCTTCCTTGAGTCTTGACATATTTTGTTTTTGAAATTATTCTAATTGATCAATAAAAAAACAAAACTATATGGAATTATTGACATAAAATTTCCAAGAATGGCCATATTTTAATAAGAAAAACTTAGGTATGGGGTGAAAATTCTTTGAATCTCACAAAAAATCCAAAATTTGGTTGAGAAACCCTTAAATATGAATAAATACCTAGAAATTCTGCATGGACCAACAAAACATGAGTTCAAAGTTGATGCCAAGGAATGAATGGAAATTGAAAACTAGTTTAGGTAGACACATATAAGTGAGGCAGGTGGATGAATAGATGGTTTATAGACCTCTAATCATGGATGAATAGATGGTTTACAGACCTCCAATCTTATCAAGTTGTGGATAGCTTGAATAAACAATTTCTAGTAAATGGAGTAGTGTTTTCCAAGACAAACCTATGAGAGTGGAAATCCAAAAACATAATATTTGGACAAAAGTGGACAAGACATTCATTGCACCGCCTTTTATAGGAAGAAAAACACATAGGGAGGATTGAAGCCGCTTAATACAGTGTAAGTAAAGTGGTTTCCCATGCATTTTTTTCAATCACTTCATTAATGGGTGGTGGCTATTCATTTAATGTGGATAGATGACGAAAAACACCTAAATAAATCTCCCTTAAAAGAATTCCTCCTACATAGTTAAAATTTTCTTTTACATTGTTTGAAACCCTCATAAAAGAGGTGATAAAATATTGAAAAGGAAACGGAACCTTCAAAAGAAGCTCCAATAAAGGCTTAAATAATGCTTATTATCCTTCAAAACATTCTTTAAATGAAGGCCCATATCCATACCACAAGTTGATTTACTTTCAAGAAGCATGAGAATGACTTTCCAAGCTCAAAAATGGGTCATAAAACCCCCAATATATAAAGTGACATCAAACATAGGGGAATGATTTGCCTTAAATATGCAACACTCCACTTGAAATTGACTTGAAGTAACCTGAAATAATTTTTAAATTCCTTAGGGGGCCCAATGATTTAGATTCCTTGTTCAACATCTTTCTTGAGGTTCCCAAGACTTTCTTTTTAAGGTTGATTTGGTCCTTGGAATTGATTAGAGATGTCTTTTAACTTTTTTGTTTTATTATTTGAAATTTCTTTCCTTTTCTTGCTTTTTAATTTGAGTAGCTTGATTTTTCTTCCTTTACATTGGTCCAACAACCACCTTTTACATTTTCAAATGTTTGCATAGGACCCACACATGTGGCCATCCTATCCATAAATGAGCCATGGTTTTATATATCCAATGCCTTCCATGTTTTAATAGTTTTCAAAAATTTTACATGGAATGGAAAGTATAAAATATGGTGAGCAATCTAAGCCTTTGTTGACTTTAGACCTCTCAGGATCCTATGCGTTGGGATCCACAATTTTCCTTAGGAATTGTGAAATGTTGGAAAATTTGAGATTGCCATGTTGAAGAAATATGACATGATAAATATACCATGGCCAACAATTTCCTATAGAATCAATTAGAAAACCATGTGGAGAATAAATAGATGCATTGGGATTAAGGGGAAATGAATGGAAAGGTACGATAAGTAATCACCTTTATAGGGCTAGACACTGTTTTGTCCCATAAATCATGAGTCTTGATAGTTCCACTACTATAATTCCCATATACCACCTTAGGAAATAAGAATTCCCATCAAGTTAGGGAGTTACTAGCCACAAGGGGGATGTCAAAAATTCTATCATAAACCAAGCACCATGAAGATGAAGCTAAGAGAACCAACCATGACCGTCTACCATTAGGGATCTAGGACACACTCTCATGTAATCATCATCCCACAAGGATTTATAGGGGCCTATACTTGCATTCCTTGGGCTTACAATCATGATGCCAAAAAGTGTATCTATGCATAAGCACCCCTATTTAAAGAGGGGTAATAGAATCCATACAACTCTTAAGCATATGGATGTTCTATCCTAAGCCACCATCCACCCTCCTTAATTCAAGACCAACTACTTTAATTTATTATATCCAAGAGAAACCTGGAAAATTGATCATGAAGTACAATTAAGGGTGGAGATCAACCAATCCATAAAGTTTGATAATAATATCATAAAGAATTAAGGCTTAAGTAGTGTATAATAATGACCAATGAGAGTAGGTTATCATTACCTAAGACAATTTTCATCACCAGATAACTCTCAAAAATATCTCCATGTGTACATGTGCATAGTACAAAATTTTAGTGAGGCCATATTACATGTATAAGTGCTCCATAAATGATCATCATTATGACACTAGGTACAAAATTATATCAATCATTGTTGATCACTAAAGTTTCCCCTTGAAAATTTGGAGGATTAAGGACCAACACATTTCATTAGGCTATAGGTTTAGAGATAGATATAGGTTGTGGGTTGGTTCCCAAGGAGACTAGTTGCATGATTGATTTAATGATGGTTCATATACATCTTTCACACAAATTAGAGAGAGTTTTTAATTTAGTAGGTTCCCTATTTTGTAGGAAATATAATTCCAAGGATGGTACAAAAATATTTATCACATATCCAGATTCCTTATGAACTCAAGATTCTAGTGAAGATTTTTCGATTGACATGCATGTCACTTCTTAGTTTTAGTAGGATTTTCCCGGGGAATTGCATGTTAGAGATAATGATATATTTAGAATCCTTACGATATTCTAAGTTCAATGAGCTACTTATGGGAAACATGCAAGCCCTTTCTATTTTTACTAGTACTTGCATGCCAATTTTGATTACAGACTTAGATTCCTTACTAAAAGATGAATTCGATGAAAATTATTTTATGGGATTTTGAGGAATTTTTATTTTTAGTAGTGGTCACATGTTAGGTTTGATTATAAATTTAGGTTCTCCATTGTATTATGAGTCCAATGGTTTTCATCCAAATATGAGACAATTCTATCTTTAGCAGTATTAACATGGTAGTGCTAACATCATATCCATGTTCCCCATCATATTCTGAGTTTAATGAGTATAATATTGTGGGAATGCTATTATTTTTCTATTTTTTGCAATTCCTACTTTTAGGCATGCTATATATGATAGAACCCCCTTAGCTATTCTATACATTTGATACCTTTTCCTATTTTTAGGGGGATTCCTATTTTTGACATATATATTTTTAAGAGTATGAGGTAGAAGTCTAGTGAGTTGACACATGGTAGAAATTGAGAGTGCACAAATGGTG
Organism: Pinus albicaulis; assembly: GCA_034641835.2. NCBI lineage: Eukaryota > Viridiplantae > Streptophyta > Pinopsida > Pinales > Pinaceae > Pinus > Pinus albicaulis. Next base: position 644,664,632 of record CM076576.1, read on the forward strand.
TGGATTTTGAAGCATCACTAATGACATACCAAAGGATGAGTTGACATGGAAAATTTTCAAGTTTATTTTTCTCTCTCCTTGTGCATTTTCCTTTTCTAAATTTTCTCCTATTTTCCCTCCTTATTCGCTAGTTTCTATAATACTTTTTATCCTAGTTTTTCTCTCACTCATCCCCTTAAACCTTCTCCCATTTTAACTATTATTTATCCTAAATTCCTTCCCCATTTTCCTCCACAAAAAAACAATTAAATTTGACCCCTAAATAAAATCCATGTCTAATTAGAAAAAAAAAAGATTTAAGGAGAGAATAATGTTAAGTCAACTCGCTCAAGGAAAAAAATCCAACTTGACTTGATAAAATTAACTAGGAGTGTTTTTATCATGGTAAAGTTTTGCCAAGTAAAATTTTCTAAATCAGTGATAAATCTATTTATATCTCATGCTGACTCCAAGATACTCCACCAACTCACAAAATAGAAGAAAAGATAGGTCAATGACTTAGAAATTAGTCTCTTCGAGGGGGATACCTCCTTTACATTACATAAATGAAAATTATTTGATGATTCAAATGAAAAAAACTCCTTTATATATATAGGAGTCTAAGGGGTCATAATATAATCAGAGACTACATAACAATAATAATGTAAGGGTGCAACAATAACAATAATGGGCTTCTATGGGGCACAATAATAACAGTATGGGGACTACATGGACACGCCAATAACAATAAGGGGGCTACACTAACAATAAAAATAAGGGGCTACACTAGTATTATAGGGACCTAACATGCCCCTATCCTTCAAAAAAGTGTTGTCCTCAACGCTTGAGTAGTTCTGGATGCTTCTGCATAAAATTCTCATCCTCCCATATGGAACCTTCAGTGGGTAAATTCTTCCACTTGATGAGATACTCTGAAATTGATCAATTTCATAGCTGTCAAGTTCTTGTTTTCGTGACTTCTTCAGGTTCCACTATGAATTTTCTTTCCTCGTCAAGTTCTGGCAATATTGTTTGAACTGGGAGCTTGTCACCTATAACCTTTTTTAAGCATGAAACATGGAAAAATGGGTGCACTTGATAAGATGCAGGAAGCTCCATTTTGTATGACATAGTACCAATATTTTGCAACACCTTGTAAGGACCATAGTACATTGGAGATGATTTATTATCCTTCTTAGCTTGCTTGAGGGAAATTTGTTTTTATTGTTGTAGTTGTAAAAATACCCAGTCGCCTACATCAAAAATTATTTCACTGCAATGCTGATCTACCTGTTGTTTCATTCGATTCTGTGCCAAAGTGAGGTTATCCTTTAAGAGTTGGAGAAATTGTTGTTGATTCTCGCTATTATCTTCCATTGTTTGAACCTTATAATTTTCTCTTAAATATGATGTGATGGACTGTGCATGATATCCATAAAAGTGTCATAAATGGGGTCATTTTTTCTGTAATATGGAAGGAAGTGTTATACCACCATTTGACCATAGGTAACCACTTGAATCATTCTGTTTTTTTATCAGATACAAAGAAATGAAGATATACTTCCAAACATTTGTTCACTATCTCAGTTTTCCCATTAGATTGAGGATGATAAGATGAGCTATGAGCTAGTTGAGTACCCAAACAAGAAAATAATTTCGTCCAAAATTTTTAAGTGAAAATGGGATATCTGTTGCTTACAATAATATTTTGGTTTCCATGTAGCTTTTTAATTGTTTACATAAATGCATTAGCAATTGTATTTCCTTTAAATGGATGAGATAATGCACAAAAGTGTGCGTACTTAGTAAGTCTATCAACTACCACCATGATGACACTCTTTCCTTCGAACATGGGTAAACCTGTGATAAAATCCATTGAAACCTCCTCCCAACATTGACTTGGAATGGATAAAGGTTGTAGAAGACCCAGGGTCTTAATTGTATCAAATTTATTTTGTTGGCAGACGAAACATTCCACCACAAAATTTTGAAAATCAGATTTAAGGCCATCCAAAAAAAACTCCTTCTTGACCCTATGGTAACTTTTTAAAAATACAGTGTGTCCTCCTAAGGGAGAGGTGCACAATTCCGAAATAATATTTTATTTTAGTTGGGAATTATTACAAAGATATATGTGATATTTGTACCATATTGAATCATGTTTCCAGCTAAATGTATCAGATGTACTGGGATCTTGCTACAAATTTTGAATGAGTGTCCATACTTCTTCGTCATTATTCCATTCCTCCCTTGCTTTGGTTATCTAATCTGGTTGGATAATAGAAATGACACAAAGAAATGCTTCTACATACTCATCCTTTCTTGAGAGTACATCTGCAACAAGATTTAGATTCCCTTTTTTGTACATGATTTCAAAGTCATAACTCAACATCTTTGTGACCCATTTTTGCTACTTTTTTGAATATAATATTTGTTCCAAAAAATATTTAAGACTATCATGATCTGTTTTTACCTTGAAGTGTCTTCCCATTAGGTAAGGTCACCATTTCTTTAGTGCATGTAGTATTTCCAATATTTACTTCTCATAAATATGTTTCTGTAAATACTTTCCTTTGATTGGATGAATTTCAAAAGCAAGAGGTCTTCCTTCTTGCCTTAAAACAACACCAATTCCATTTTCCTAGGCATCACATTCTATAATAAAGGTTTTTTTGAAGTCTGGCATAGCTAAGATTAGTGCTTGGTACATTGCCACTTGAATATTTTCAAAGGCCTTAGTTGCTTCTGGAGTCCAAGAAAATGCATCTTTCTTCAGTAATGTTGTTAGAGGTGTTGTTATTCTTCCATATTTCCTAACAAACTTGCGATAATACTTTGTTCACCCGAGAAATCCTCACAGATGATTTATGGTTGTGGGCATTTTCCATTCCTTAATGGATTCAATTTTGTGAGGGCCTACCTTAACACCCTCATGAGATACAATATGACCCAAATATTCCACCTCCTGTACTCCAAAGAAACATTTGGAGGTTTTTGCATATAATTGTTTCTGCTCCAATAGTTTGAATACCCTGTCAACATGTTGAACATGAACCATCCAAGGGTTGTTGTAGATTAGTATATCATCAAAAACTACTAACTCAAATTTTCTAAGGAAGTGTTTGAAATGGAATTCATCAACCCTTGAAATGTAGAAGGTGCATTAGTAAGGCCAAAAGGCATGACAAAAAAATCATAATGACCCTCATGAGTTCTAAATGTTGTTTTCGGAAAGTCTTTAATCTTCATTCTAATTTGATGATATCATGAATGAAGATCCAACTTGGTGAAGTAAATTGCTCGATGTAATTCATCCAATAATTCATCAATGACAAGAATGGGAAATTTATCTTTAATAGAGAGCTTGTTGATATCCCTATAATATAGACACATGCACCATGGTCCATCCTTCTTGTGCACCAACACTACTGAAGCAGAGAAAGAATTTTGACTATGTTGAATTATACCGACCTCTAGCATTTCTGGAATCATATGTTCATTTCACTCTTTTGGGCATAGGGATATCTGCAAGGCCTAATGTTTGGAAGGAACACTTCCTAGAATCAAATGAATAGCATGATCATGATCACGAATAGGTGGGAGGCCATTGGGAGTCTCAAATACCTTGGAATGATTATCCAAGACTTTTTGGAGATCTAGAGAAATATATGATTTTGATGTTTGAAACTCTAGTGAGCATAATTGTGAAATTATATATGCTTCAATTTTATTTCTTTAGAAGCTTTGTCATGCCATTAGAGCTTATTATTTTTCATGGTTTCCCTGCTATACCCCTTAATTCAACTTCCTTTCCTTCCAAAAATAATTTCAAAAAAAGTTATTGAAAATTAAAAGCTATCATACCCAAAGATTGTAACCATTGAACTCCTAGTACATCATGAGCACCACCCATTGGAATGGAAAGCATTGGGATATTCAATACATATTCCCCCATGGTTAGCTTGATATTATGGCACTTTCCAGAGAAATTTATAGTTCCTCCATTTGCAACCATCACTTGACACTCTAGTGCTGAATATAAGAAGAAATTCAATTCATTAGCTATCTTACAATGAATAAAATTATGGGTACTACCCGAATAAATCAACACTATTACCCTTTTCTTCTTGCATGTCCTTCTATCTTGAGAGTTTGAGGAGTGGTAATTCCTGCCAATGCATTACAAGATATGGTCAAATTCATTTCTTCTTTCTCTAAGGCCAGTTCCTTGTGTATATCCTCTTCTTTTGAATTTTTTTGTTCATTTTCTTCCTCCTCTTCACAATCTATGTAAAATAATTTCTTCTCAGCACACTTATGAACTTTAGTGTATTTGATATCACAACTGTAGCAAATCCCTTTTTCTATTTTTTTTTTGAAAAAGTTGTGGTGTCAATCTTGTAGGTTGTGGAAGGTTAGGAGCAACAACACTTCCATCTTTATAGTTGTGAGTGGTAGGATTCCTTGTTGCCATAGTTTTTCTTGCTAACCTGAATGTCTTCTCTAATGAATAAGGTTCCCAAAGACGAACCTCATGTTGGATGTTATCCTTTAAAGTCCTTATGAAGACATCAATCATATGCTCCTCTGAAATATCATTTATCCTTATATTCAATTTTTGAAAGTCCTCAATGTGTTCCACCATTGAACCCTTTTGTTTGAGATTTATCAATTTGCTAAATAAGGTGTTTATTCTAGTATCCTCATAATGTGCTATCATTTCCTTCATATAAATTGCCAAGTGACAGGTGGTTTACAGGAATAAATCCATCGATACCATACAAACTGATTGGGTTCTAAATATAAAGTTGAAATGCGTACCTTTTGTGTGTTTTTCACATTATGGAGATCAAAATATTGCTCCAGCTGTAGTATCCATGTTACTGAATCCTTACCATAAAACTTCCTCATATCGATCTTTGGAATATGGTGGGTCTTCAATCCAACATTAGATTCTATGAAATCATGATTAAAATTTCTTTTGTTCTCATCATGAGTTTCATCTACTACCATTTCTCCATTAGGAATCATTTCTTGTAGCAACTTTGTCAAACCTTCCTTCAAATATTCCATGTTTTATTTTAGCCCATTCTTCATGTCTTCCATGTTGTCTTTCAATTTTTTTTTGTATACCATCAATATTAGCTTCCATGCCATTATTCAAAACATCCATCTTATCTTCCATTTCATTTTTGGTTACTCTTTGCGAAAACTAAATTTGTTGCACTTGGTCTCGTAATTTTGATATACCATGTTGCACTTCTTCCTCTTCTTGCGTCATAGTAGAGCTTTCTGAGGGCTTAATGGGTGTAGATTTTTTTTTTTGAGAGGAATTCTAGGACCAAATACAGATATATATTCTTCAATATACCCTTTAAATCACTTCAAACTGATTCTTCAAACAAAGATTATGAAAAATTAAAAAATACACACCTTTTTCTAGATTTTTAGGAGCTCGATATTGAATCTATTGTATATATGTGATTTCGGATCTCCAAGATTTGAAATTTGGTCTTGTGGTATCCCTATGAATTGTATTTCCAATGCCACAAGTTAGACCAAATTTGGATTCTTCAATATAAATTTATGCCCAATCTCCCATGATGACCTGATTATAGACTAGTTCAGTAGAGTGAACTTGTATGGAGTGAAACATGTCACTTTAGATCTGAAATTGCTAAAAAAACTAACTACAGTCCATACACTTTTAGCCACTTTTTACAAAATTCAATTTCGATGCATGAAATGAAAGTTATGCATTTTCCCTAGGTCACCTGTTTGAGACTGAATTTTGGAGTTGGTAGAAACCCTAACTTCCCTAGATCATATCTCTGAAAATATAGCGAAATAAGATATGAAATTTGTACACGAAGTTCACCACGATTTTGGCTCCACGTGGTAAAAATTTCAGCTTCTGAATCCTTGTAGAAAAAACATTATAGATAAAATTCCAAGATGACTGTTTGAAGAAGCGAAACCCTAGAATCCTAAGCTTTGATACCAAATGTTATGCAAAAAGCTCACAAAATAGAAGAAAAGATATATCAACGACTTAGAAATCAACCTTTTCAAGGGGAAATCTCCTTTACATTACATAAATTAAAAATTCTTGGACGATTCAAATGAAAAAACCTCCTTTCTATATATAGGAGTTTAAGGGGTCACAATATAATCAGAGCCTACATAACAATAATAATGTAAGGGCACAACAATAAAAATAGTTGACTTCTATGGGGCACAATAATAGCAATACGGGGGCTACATGGGCAAAACAATAACAATAAGGGGGCTACAGTAACAATAAAAATAAGGTACACTGGTCTTATAGGACCTAACACACTCATCCCCTTAAATCTTCTCCCATTTTACCTGACCTTTTTCCCTATTCTTTCTCCTAAATCCCCCCCCCCCACCTTTTCCTCCACATAAAAAACAAATAAATTTGAACCCTAAATAAAATCCATCTCCAATTATAAAAAAAAGATATATTTAAGGAGAGAATAATGGTAAGTCAACTTGCTTGAGGAAAAAAATCCAACTTGAATTGCTAAAATTGACTAGGAGTGTTTTTATCACGATAAACTTTTGCCAAGTCAAAATTGCTAAATCAGTGAAAAAGCTATTTTTATCTCATTATAACTCAAAGATACTTCAATTAAACTCAAGAGAGGCCACCTTAACTCATTTTCTTCTCCACTCAAAGCTTAGTTGATCCAATGATGTGAAGTAATGCCAATTTATGGAAAAATTTGACCTCTCCTCCTCCTTTCCACAAATTGCAAAAGGAAAAACTATTCAAACGATTGGAAGACCAACCTTCCAAACATGAACTTTCTAGAGAAAGAGAAAGCAACCATACTTTCTTCTCACTCTCTCTCTGTTTCCTAGATCTTATTACTTTGTGTTTGGGTATCATTGTATTCAATTTCTATGATAATCATCATGGTGCATCCAATATTTTAGCTCTCGTGGAATAAAGTCATTTTTTTATCTAGTCACCCTAGTTTGTTTGGTTTAGTGTTATGAAAATTATTAAGCATTTTAAACTATTTATTTGGGAAATTAACAATTTGGATACACTTTCTTATTGCATTGATATTGCACATAACATGTTGATTTGCAAAGGTCTATTCTATATATTAAATTTACGAATTCTTACTTGTTTGGCCACTAAGTTTCTAGTCAAACAACCTTTATCTTGTTGTTTTCCAGGTGTTTTATTACACATTTATAACTTAGAACAATAGGTAAAAAATTAAGGATACCCCCCTAAGGTTGGAAATCACCAACCCAAATGAAGAGAAGGATTTGCTAGTGACTGATAGGGAAGATTTTCCTATATGTTCATTGATTTTTTCTACTAATTTTAAAGTTTATATGAGCTCTAAGGGTGTAAAAATGAGTGATAACAAAGTGACATTGCTCATGGGGACATCGTATTCTCACCATTACTACTAAATCAATGATATTTTCTTTAAATTGTGAGTGTTAATATGATCCTATGATACTTAATCCTATGATATGATCCTTTAAGTGTTCATATGATCTTATGGTTCTTATAGCAAAATGTTAATTTTTTTCTTCAATTAGAACTGTAATCGTATAGGGCCAAGTGCCTCACATGGTTAATGAAAAAAACTAGAGGAAATATAACAAGAAGAATGACTTTGGCCAAAGGGCAAGTTAGATAAAATATAAGGAGTGTGGCTAAAGTACAAGATGAGAAATGAAGCTATGATACCAAATGAGATGAGAAAAGTTTGCTCACACAAAATATTCTAGAATATATGGAATATGAAAATATCTATTAGGATGAATAATATATATATATATATATATATATATATATATATATATATATTGAGTAAAAAAGATATGGTGGGATACATATTAAATGGTTTCGTGACCCGTGCACACATAAGTGGATCAAAACCCACTTCCATGTCCTCCTTTTTAAAAGTCAAAGGATCTTAGCTCGAGTGGTTTTGTGACCAATTTGTTTCCGGAGTTTCATGGGTTAAAGTCTCCTTAGACATAGTAACTGGATTTTTTGTGGTATTTATGAAATATTTTTACCCGGTGTAATAGTGGAAGTTGGATTTTAAAAGTTAATGATTCTCCAAAAATTCTTGTTCTGGTATAAAAGGAATAAAATTGAAATGATGGAATACAATTGGGGCCCATATATATACTTAAGAGGAAATGGCCGTTCATAAATAGATATGTCCCTTGGAACATGTCCTTTTATAATTAATAAATATATTGTATTAATATTTATTATCATTGTTATTTATATTTATTTTATTCATATTTATGTCCATAAAAAATTGTTATATTTTAATCTAGTCACTTGGCAACTCCATTACAAGTTAGAATGAATCATATTGGTTGAAAGAGGAAGTTCCCACGATTTAACAATACACAAGAAATATAATGATTGATCATCGATATTGAATAATTTCAGTGGGCACAAGATAAACTTTGGTAATTTTCTCGCATTAAGCCTAGAGAAACGATGAAAATTTTCCCAAATTTCATGTTAGATTTATCGATACATATCATGAGATTCCCCCTACAATCTAACCAAGAGGAATTTTGGTGGATTATGATTTTTATTTTGATTTGGATTTTTGTCCTAGGCTTTTGGAGTAAAATAACAACAAATTTAGGGCAATATTTCTTGGTTCCTAAAATAGTACATGAATTTCTTGCTACTATATAAGAACAAAATGATGGAAACCTTGTATCTCTTCAAGATTCCAGTGATAAAAATGATGAAAGTGACTCATTTTTGGATGATCATGAGCCAACAATTGCACCATTAGAGTCATGTGAAGAGTTTCATGAAGATGAAGCTAAAAAGCCAAATTTTCAAATGGGTTCATTGGTTCATTCAATTGAGATGTATGGTTCAATAGGAAGAGAAACAAATCAACCATGCATAATTAGAAAAACAAGAGGCCTTGTCATATCTTATCCCCACGATGGTTCCAGAATAATTAGAGAAAATATCATTGCAATAAGGGGAGGAAATTTTGGTTCAACTAGAAGATAATTTTCCTTATAATTTTCCCATAATCTCACATTCAGATTTTGTTTCTCAAAGAAATCGTGTTATCGAATATTGATTGGATGTCAAGTTTACACATAATCTTGTTGAGCTCAAAATTATAGAGGTGTTTCAAGAGGAAAAATTGAATATACTTGGCTCCTATTCTTTCTTATTGATCACCGTTGAGGTACCGTGCTTCAAATTTAATTTGAAAATTTACATTAGTTTCTTAAGCAAAAAACACATGAATGCATACTTCCAGCTTATGAGACTTTATAATTGGTTACATTGGAGGGTTGACTATGCTGATCTTTTCCATATAACTAATCACTTGGCTACATGGTTACATTGTTCATTTGAGTGTGTTGATTGATCATGGAAATTTCAAAAACTTCCAAAAAAAGAGAAAAAATATAAAATAAAAAAGAAAAGTTAAAGCAAAATTTTGGGTTTGGGAAGTATATTAGTTGTTGATTTTTAGTATATTTTCTAATTTTCACATTGCTTATTTTTTAGTCTATTTTCTTATTTATCCATTGTAAGTTTTTCTGTTTTAGGACAACATATAAAAGTATTTAGTTTGCATATTTTTCCCTTGTGTTAGTGGCTATTTTGGTCTAAATTTGTAGGGTGTTGTGTCTTGCATAATACGCTTTTATAAGGTTGACTCATATTTATTTTTAGTAATTTAGGTTGATAACTATGCTTTCCATTGTGTTAAGGGTTAAATTTTGAGTCCTATCTCAATTGCTCACCCAATCATTCTTCAATTTATGCATAGGTCAAGCTTGGATGAGGACTCTTCTTTGCTTATCATTGAATCATGTGTCAAATAATTGGGTATTGTTGAAGAGACAATAGGATGAGTCTTGTGTCATATTTCTTTTTGCCTCTTCAAGTATGCAAAATGTCAATGAAGAGAAATGTCATGAGCGTGCCATAGGATAGAGCACCTAGTGCATGCCACATCAGAAACTAATCACACGAGTGACCTCAATTATTTGACATCTCTCGTATGATTCATTTATGATGTGGCATGCACTAGATGCTCTGTCCTATGGAACGCTAATGAAATTTATCTTCATTGACATCCATTTGTATGGCATCACGTATACAAGGATTGCATCTGTGGCTTCCATTATGTATGTAGAGACTTAATACCTTGCAACTTCGAAGGAAAGTCAGTATGGTCAACCTTGGCATTATGATTCTATAGGTGTAGGGTAGATGATTCATCACATTTATTTATCTGTAAGAGAGAAGTATTTATGTGACAGTATAATAAGCCATTAATGACAATATTTAGTAGAAGAATTAACTATGAATCTTGTTCACAAACGAAGTCGTTTGTAAACAAGATGTTCAGGTCATAGAAAATTAGATGTATTGATGGACATTTGTACTTTGTATCTCTCTTGAAATTTTGATGGCAATATAATAGAAGAAGAAGAATTATGGGTTTTCCCCTTGGACTAATTGGAAGGCCAACCTTTCAACTTGAATAGAATTATGGGTTTTCCCCCTTGGACTAATTGGAAGGTCAAACTTTCAACTCAAATTGTCTCAAGCAAGAGTAAGAAACGATACTTTATTCTTTCCATATGTCTTTTCTCTCTCTTTTATCACCTTTATTATTTTTTGTCTGGGTATCATTATATTTAAATTCCAGTGATAGTCATCTTGGTGCAACCAGCCTTTTCACAGAATAAATTCAATTTTGATACATTCAGTTTTTTTCTTTGGTTTGTTTCATTCAATGTCATTTTGTGAAAATTACTAAGAGTTTTGAACTATTTATTTGTGAAGTTTACAACTTAGATATGCTTTCTTATTGCATTAATTTTCTACATAATATTATGAATGACAATGCACATATTAAATTTATGAATTTTTACTTAATATGTCCGTCAAAAATCCTTTATCTTATTGTTTTCAAAGTGTTTTATTGTAAATTACAAGTTAGAACAATATTTACAAACATTAGGGACACCCCCTTGAGGTTGGAAAGCCCCAACCCAAATGGAGAGGAGGATTTTCCAGTGACCCAAAGGACATCTTTTGCTATATGTTTGAAGATTTTTGCCATTGATTTTAAAATTTATATCAGCTCCAAGGGTGCAAATATTAGTGATAACAGGATTAAATACATTTCTAAGATCATTAGCAACATATCAATGATGATTATTTCATACTAAATCTATCTCCTTATATGAGGATGAATTCAATGATTAAGGCAGATAACTCAATATTATTTCAACCATATTCACTAGATGGGAAAAAGTGAGAAACGTTTGCATGTATAGTGGAATATTTTACACCATTGCACTAGAAAAACTGGATGAATTGGTTTGTAGATGAAGGGACATGTGAAAAAATAAGTTGAAAATAGGGGTTTTCATCTTTTATTTGAATATTTTGAGGACCAAAAACTCCCCCTTGGGGAGGTTTGATGTGAATCAATCCAAGAAGAATAAGAATGGGCAAGGGGTTCATGATTTAGTTATGGTGTGCTCAAAATTTGTTCTAAATTTATGTGCTTGGAGATTGTCATAGAAACCATATTTGTGGAAAAATGATGAAGGAAAATGTGGAATTACGACCATGTGATGAGAAACTTATGAAAATGGTTAAGACGAGTGTTTGCAAAGGCAACTAGACACTGGTATTCCAAAGAGAGACCCTAATGGAGACCCTAATTCTAAACTTGGGGAAATTAAATAATTAAAAGAAATTAATAAAACAGAGTGAGAATAATATAGAAAAGATGAAGATCAAGTCTAATATAATCTTAGCCGTTGATTAGAGATATAATCTCAACCGTTGATATCTCAATGAGAAGACTATAAAGGAAGGCTTGAGGGCCATTTGGAAAGACATGCCGAATTGATCTAGAGTTTGGAATTTCTGGGGCAGGGTTTGCAGAGAAATTTCTAGAGCTAGAGATCTGAGCAGTGAGGGGCAGAGTTAGTAGCCTGGAAGGGGGTGATGCAGAGGCTGGAAGGTCTAGCGTTGAGACTGCGCAGTGCCTCCCTAGGGTAGTTTTTTCTTCATATGGATCAACCATGAACTCAGTGATTGAGTGATGTAAATCCTCAAAAATTATTCTGATAATATTTCTCTCTGTAACTGAATAACCCTAGGGGTATTTAGAGATGTATTTAGACATTGCTACTTATTAATAATAAAACCCTCATATTTTCTACATCAGTTGTCCTGCATTGGGTTATTCTGGGGACTTTCTTGTCCAAAAATAACAGTGTCATATGTGATTGATTTCCTTGTTCAGTTTCTTTGTTTCAAAATCATGAGTATTATAGCATACACTGCTTCATTTATTTAATGTGTGATTCAGAAATAATTGTGTAAATTAAATTACATAATAGAAGAAGTAATTCAGTTGGTTGCAGTAGGATTCCTTAGATTGTTCAGATTTAGGAATTTTCACGGTTATGTGAAGTAGAATGTTAACTTTTCACTCTATGAAGGTCATACAAATTTTCTAGTCGAGGGGAGATTTTGGTTGAGTTGTAAAAGAATTTACCTCCATAATATGCAAGGAGGTTAATGTAGTGAAGGAAGGGAATTGCTAGAGTAAAGTATAACTTTGCGCTTCCAACTCCACACAAAGTCTAAAGGCATGTAGAAGTTAGTGCATCTAAAACATGAGACATGTTTACCTCCACATCTATACTTGTAATATTAGTAAGGACCCTAAGACAATGAAAAACAATACCTAGCTAGCAAGTGATGTTGCACTTAGGGTGTTGACATGTGAACTCTTTTAATAATTAGAGGATACCATGTGGTAATTTGATAAAGACAACATGTTGCTCAAATTTCATATAATATGAGGTGTAGAAAACAGTTGTTGGGGTATTGTAATTGAAGCCTAGGAGAGGTTTCATATATGATTGTGAAGGCCATTGGCCTTCCACATACCCAAAAAAGAAAAAAGAAAAATACATGTTTGTAATGAAAGAGGGGTCGATTAAAAAGAAGCTAGCATAGATTGAACAAAATGTTTGTTTGGTGGAAAGTATCATCTTTAGTTAAAAACAAAGTTTCATTGTTTGTAGGCACTAAAGAGAGTAGCTTAGTCAAGAGTCAATTGATTGGTCTGTGGAGAATACCTCATTATAATTTGTTTTACATTAGCACTATGCATTTCATTTTTTGTGTTATAACCCTATAAACTTGTAACTATAATATCACCATTAAAAATAAAGCAACATAGCCATTTAGAAGCTAGAGTTTTCTCAAATCAAGGTTCTCGAAAGTATTTCTTAGGCTATGTATGTATGTGTGATTTTATTACATAATTATAATAACATAGACTTGTTAAGGAAAATAGTGATTGCAGATAATGAATCCAATAAAATCATTTTATCTAAATCAATGACCATCATCATGACATTTTTGTTGAGATATTGTGTATTTGGGGTAGCATCAGTTGTGATCTAGCTCCCAAATTTTGTGGAGGGACTAGAGTACACATGATATACAAGACCCAGAAAGAGATTTGGGAAATTTCATCTGGTTTAGGAGATATTTAATTAAGTAATTATTTTAATGTATTTCCTAAGTCTAAACTTAGGAAAATGAAATAATTAAAGCTAATTAAATTAAACATGTGATGAAATTGTCTTAAGTCACACAAATCAAGCTTTTTTTAAATCTTTGCCATTGATTCAAGATATGATCATGGCCATTGTTTTCCCAACGAGAAAAGTATAAAGGAAAGGCTTGGGGTCATTTGTAAAGACACACAAAGGCAGAGCACTGAAGCTAAGCTGAGATTCTAGGGTGGGTTTGCTAAGAATTCTCAGAAGTGTTTCAGCTATAGAGAGGGGAATTTAGGCCAAGGGGATGATCTGATCCCAGGGTCTAGAATCAGCAATATGTAGAGATCAACTCATAGAGGCAACATAGAGAAGCAGGAGAGCATCAAAAGGAAGGGCAATAACTGTGTTATGCAGGTGTTGCGCAATCCATCCCAAGAAAACATGATTCAGCTAGAAGCCTTCAGGGGTTATGCAAAGACCCTAAGGGGTAGCGTAAGGACTGCATCACCCAGTATTGGGTAACGCATCCCTTTCCAGGCCAGCGTTGAGAGACACAAGGGGCTTCAGAGGTTGACGAAGAGGCTTAAGGGGCAACATTGAGGTTTCTAGGGCCTAATTTTGGATGAGTCTTGTAAATCTCGTTTGAGGGTGTGGATGAGTCATTATTTTGGTTTTAGAACAACCAGTGAGATGTAGATCTAATTTATCTCTGTCAGGTTCTCCAGATCTGGAACCCAGATTTGCTGTATTCAGAAAATTCTTAATAATAAAACCCTCTAGCAGCCAACAGACTGGTTTTCTCGCATTGGGTTTTTCTGGGGACTATTAGTTCAGAAAATCACTGTGTCACTTTGTCTATGTGTGCATGTACCTTTTCTAGATATGGATTGGTGAAATTCTGTTATGTGTTTTGCTTCGATATTAATCTGAATTTATTCAGTTAATAACTTAATTAAGTAGGAGGAGCATAACTAGATTTAACAGTAAGATTTCTACATAAGTAAGATTCAAAATTTTTCACATGGTATTAGAGAAATTGCAGATCTGGGGGGGTCACTAGTAGAAGGATGAAGGTTCTTACCACAGAAAGCAGCAGGAAAAGGAAGAATAAGGGTAGATATGGAGGGACAACGCAATTTTCAGAGGTGCAGAAGTTACCCAGAGGGTAGGGTGACACAGTCTAACGCTGTCTCCTAGCAAGCCCACACATTTACTGCGTAGAGGCATCCTAGAGACAACGCTAGATTAGTCTGAAGCCAACCAGTGTGATGCAGATTTGAATCTGTCATATTCGGAAAAGACTGAAGCTTAGATGCAGAAATTCAGAAGGTGTTGGTGGGGTTAAATTTCTGAAGTTTTCAGATTTTTAGCATAAGCACAAGTGACAAAGAGCGAGAGGAGATCAGCTTCTCAGAGAGTTTCTAGCTAAAGAAACTTGCAGATTGATTATAGGATCAAAGAGAGCTAAATAATTGTTGATTTGGCAGATTTCCAAGAAGGAAAATGAGTTGTCAGAGGGAGCAAAAGGTGCCTATTTCACCAAGGGCCTTAGATCCAGTTCTCTAGCAAAGAGAAAGGGAAGTTCCGACACATTTCTAAGGATATGGCTCTTCATGGACTGCGTGATCAAGACATATTGGATGGCCTATCCAAATTTTCATTTTGGAAGGCTAGTATCTTGATAGTCCCTGAGGAATATCATACAAGAGACGATGCAAATCAAACTTTGGCCACACTGATTGATGCATATCTCCTATAAAAGCATAATGAAGCTACTGGGCATGCCAAGCGACTAATCATGGACGGAATTAAGGACCATTTTGTACCACACATAGCTGAAAAGAGGAAAGATAATGAGATGTGGAAGGCCTTAACTTCCCTATATGAGGGAAACTCTGTCCAAAGGATGATGATGTTGGAGACTCAAATGCAGTCATTCATGATGACCAAGGGTGAAGACATGGAAAATTTCCTCTTCAGATTGCAGTTGATAAGATATCAGTTGACTGAAACGGGCGCTAAGGTGGAATATGAGCTGATGGTTAGGAATGCTCTCAACGCAGTCACAGATGAGTGGGAAACCTTTTTCAAAAGTATCTCGGGGAGAGTAGACCTCCGAGATTGGGACAACTTGTGGGCCATTATACGTCAAGAAGAACTCTGCAGAATCACTAAGAAGCAGTACAACCTTGGATTAAGAAGAGTGAAGAAGGAATATGAAGAAGATGTAGCCTTGGCATCAAAGAGGAAGCAGGGAAAGAAGAATAAGGATCTGTCTAAGATAAAGTGCTTCTAGTGTGGTGAAATGGGACATCTTTCCAGCAATTGTCCTCAGAAGAAAAGGGACAAGGAAGCTTCTTCTTCTAAGGCTGCTGTGGCAGATGATGGGTCAGAATATGATGCAGCTATGAGCATTCATGAACCACGAAAGTGGGGCGACATGGATCTGTAGAGGAGATAAAGAATGAAGGTGAGATCCTTGAGCGAAACATCTCTTGGATCACAAGCGAGCTACGACAACCTTAAGATAGTAGTGGGACAAGTGGAGTAGTGGGTGCATAGATCACAAATGAAGTAGAGGCAGATCTAAAGGCTGGAAGGAGTAGCGTAGTGTGTTAGTGTGCCAAAATGCCCTATTTTTACCCTCTTCCTATAACTATTAACCTTTGTTTCATCTTTATAAACATTTTCATTCCTGCACTAGCCCAAGATAATCGTCTATTCTTACATATACTCGTATTTAATAATTAAGAGTTATTTAGGTGCTTAATTAATTATTTTATATACATTTCATGCTTTTAAGTATTTCTTGTAAATTATGATTACCTTCCTAAAAGTAATTGAAAAATTAAGTGTCAATTATGATGTAGCGTGATTCAGTGCAGGAAGATTCCTGCACCTGCCAACACATGTTGCTCCGTGATCTCCGCAACAGTTGATCATTCCACATAGGAGTTTTTGATCCACGTCTCTTAGTTCAGTGTGAATTATCTGAAGATGGATATGGGCGGATTATATTCAGGGATCCTTGCAAAAGATATGGTCTACGGCCAGCAAAGCCCGTGCCCGTTATAACCATTAGTTGGTTTTTTAATATCGTTTTCTAGTTCGTTCAACCGAAAGGCTTGAATTGGAAATGGTTATGTAATTAGCAAATTATGGCTATAAGCCGAAAGACTGTAATAATTTATATCTTAGATAGAGCCAAGCTAGCGATATCTGGATACTGTAATTTTTTTTATTTTTCAATTTTGTATTGCCCTCGTTCTGGGTTGGACTCGTATTATCATGTATATTTGCTGATCGAAGTTAATACAAGGACTTACGCCATGGTTTCTTCACACTGTGCTTAAATATAATTTATGCGTTGATTAAATGTTGAATCATTTCATTTCCTAAATGGGAAACGAGTTGGTTGGCTAGGGCCCAGCCAACCCAGCTCGTTTACCCTTGTGCTTTCGCCATTTAAAAGGTCTGTGTGTATTTATTTACTTGCAGATGCATGGTTGAATTATTATTACTTCGTTTCAAAGTTATGAGTTAAATTCATTCCTAGTTAAAGCGCAAAACGGATCCGTGTGTGAAGTTTGAACTAAGTTAATTTCTTTCCTGTAATTTCTTTCTAAAATTCTTTCTTTAGTTTGCTTCTGCTCGGATCATGCAAGAAGTTTCTCCCTGCACTAGTGCATGTTTAGTCTCACACTCCAGATTATTTGTTTATTTCACAACAAGTGTTTCATTCCTTTTTCTGTCTATAATTTCACTTATTTCTGCAAGTAAGCATTATTAATTCAAAGTAATCATTCTCCATATTAAAATTTAAACTTCTGAAGGTTATAAGAATGACTCTGTGAATTAAGAAGGGACGCCATTGCAAACATTACACTTTGAACTTGTAGCTCACGACTTGAGAGGAAAGGATTAGAAGTAACCTGTAACGTTATAAGTGAATTATCGAAAGATAGTCTGATTGCATGAAAATTACTTTGATCAATTACTTTAATTGTTAAGGATTGTTTCTGCCTTGCGAAGTTTATTTTTATTGTTAAGATTAGTTAATTAAAGCATTCCTTTTTTCTATGTGAAATTTATCTCAGAATTTAGCCTGGAATTGCAATTCTTTTTCAGCACGTCTTTTAATTATTTTCAAAAGTAATTGGAAACTTTGGTGAAGGAAGCTCTGTCATGGTACAAGAGCTAGTTTCTTGTCACAGGAATAGAGTGATCTAAGCCTTATGGCTTAGAGCACCTACACAAAAACATAAGTCTTTATTAAATATGGTAATGTATACTTTGACACATGAGTCTGTACCTGCACTATTGCAAGCAAATTGCAAGAGTACAAGAACAATTTCTTAGTGAAGAAGGAAAATAATTTGGAAAGAAGATCTTTGCAAGGGCCCACTTGTTGAGCTGTTAGCCATCTATACTGAAGATAAACATAGATTTTATTTCAACATTTAATATTTCCTTCAATTGTGTGAAAGTTCCTTTATTTGATTTCCTTGAAAATTCATTCTTTTACATTCCAGCACTAGAACTGCTTTGGTGTCATTTTCCTTTGAATTTGTCTTCTGTTTGATTCTGCAATATTTCAATTAAGAAGTAGGAATATGAATAGGAAAATTTCATACCACTTCTGGCATTACCTGTGCGTCGTCTCTAAGTTTACGAAACCCCCGGGTTGACAATTAAGTGTTGACGTTTTTTCTTAAGTGCAATTCCTACACCCAACAATTTGGTGCCGTTGCTAGGGAGGCGATTTGAATTGGTAATAATTTTCCGGTTTTCTGAAATAGGGGTAAGTCTGCTATTATTTTTTCTGTAATATGCTTCTATTGTTTGAAGGGATTTGTAGGTGCTGAGTTATTTTTGAATCTGCAACTTTTATTGGAATTTTGATTTGTCATTTTTTGAGATGAATGCCTAAAAGAGGTAGGAGTCAGAAGCCCACTAAGGGCCGAGGAAATACTGAAAAATTTGAAAAAAAATCTCATATTGGGCCTTCTTTTGCAGGTAAAAATTCCAAACACACCCAGGCTCATCACATAGGAACATTCTACTTGGGTTCTGGTAGCAGTAGTCTAGGTGTGACACAACCCATAAAGGGGAAGAAGGAGACTATCAGAACCCATAGTAAGCCTGTTGAGAGCGGTTCGCTTGGAGGAAAAAGAATGGCAGATCACGAAGACCATGCAGAAGGAACTGGTGAAAATCAAGTAAATGAGGAACAATCCACTTTTAGATTTCCAATTATGGATCCGGATGTAACTGTGCAAATGAAAAATATACCACCATTAAATCTTCCTCATTTCTATGGTAAGGTACATGAAGATCCAGACTCTTTCTTATTTTAGTTTTATATTTTATGTAGAAGTTATGATTATTCATATGATGCCCAGAAGTTAAAACTATTTCCTGCAACTCTCAAGGACGCAACACTCCGCTGGTTCATGGTAATAGGAGGGAACACTATAGCCTCTTGGGAACACATGAAGAGAGTATTCTTATCAAAATATCAGGAATATTTTAAAACTAGAGATATCCAAGATGAATCTTTACTATATTGCAAAATGATGATGAGACTCTAGAGGACTACTTATCGAGATTCCTGTACATCCTACAAAAGTCAAAGCACAAATTTGATCTAAGTAATATTAGAACATTGTTCTTACGTGGGCTTACTGATGATGCTAGAAATAATTTAAATTTTTTAGAGCAAGGGGATATTACCCAAAAACCTTTTGATCAAATCAGTGACGTGTGCAAGAAATTATCCAAGAATCAGTATAGATCTGATAAAGGAATTCACAATAGAAATAAGAAAACCGAATCTACTGATGCTATGATCGTTGGATTGGAGAATAAAATGGACAATATGAAAATAGAAATAATGTATACTGTTAGCAAAAAAATAGACTCCTTAAAATTTCAGTAAAAACTTGTACAAGAACAGGAGTCATTGTCTATTTTTTGTCCTAAGTGTAGGAAAAAACATATTTTAAGGGAATGTCCTCTTGCTATAAAAGGAACTAATAAATGTGAATTTTTTCCAGAGAACCATGCCATTGAAAAATGTCCTTCCATACCTGGGCTGAAAGTTACTTGAAGGGGACAAACTAAAGCTAAATCATTGCATGCTATGGGAGCATGAAGATGCTGGCCTCAGGTAAGTGTAGGTATGGCTCTTGAATTTCCACCACATTTCTTTGTTTATAATGCACATCCATATTCCTATCCTGATAATAGTCACTCTCAACATTGGCAGCATGGGAACCAATATCATTATGGACAACCCTCCCAATATTGGCAACACGGATGGAAAGGGCCAAACCATTCACATCATCCCTATCCTTCACCTATGCAATATTACCCACCTACATATGCACCTTACCCAATGCAACAAACATCACTACCTCAGCTGAGTCAACCAACTCCACCATTGCCTTTACCTCCACCATTTCGACCTCCTCAGCTGCCTGCCCAAACCTTGCCCAACCCCAATAATAAAGCGGTAAAAATTATCCATTCTATAAACCTGCTTTCCTGATCCAGATATCAGTCCATGCCAGTTGGAGTCAATGATATCCAGCTGAGATCGAGGAAGATAGTAGCCAAAGAAAAACAAAAGCAACCTATGATGATTATCAAAGAGAAAGGTGAAGAGGAAACTGTTGACCATTATGAAAATAATGTCACCATTCAACCTATCCTTGTACCCTCTGAGCCTTTACCATCTTCTTCCAACCGACCTCCCTACCTAGAGAGGTTAGTTGCAGAGAATAATGACCCCATTCCTGAGTCTAGCCTGGCTTCCGAGCTTAGGAACCTTTTTATAAAGGTGCCTTTGTTCCAAGCTATCAAAGAGATCCCAATATGTACAAAAATTATTAGGGAACTCTGTCTCAAGAAGCCAGGGAGGAGAAGATTAGAACCTCAAACCATTCAATTTTTGGGAGAGAAACAAAATTAATGACAGGGTGTATGCACATGGAGAAATACACTGACCCCAGAAATCCTGTTGTCTCTATTAAAATAGGTGATGTCCTTGTCTCTAATGTACTTATAGACTTGGGGGCAACAATTAATTTTATGACCAAGCAAGACATGGATCAACTTGGATTGGTCCATATTCATCCTACTCCCACTGTGCTTGAACTAACAGACAGATCTAAAATCAAGCTGGAAGGGGTATTGGATGATGTGTTTGTTTCTTTACATTCTTGGGAATATCTCACAAACTTCATTGTGCTTCAGCCAAAGAATCCTGTGGGAGGACATCCCTTGATCTTGGGACGACCATGGCTTGCTACGATTGATGCTTATATTGGGTGCCATTCTGGTGATATGTATATTTCCCATGGAGAATCTAGGAATAAGGTCACCTTGTATCTACCCGTTTGATCCATTCAGGATATCAAAGACACTTTATGGTTTGAATACAGTAGTGATGAGGAGACTCAGTCTGTTTCCATGATCCATCAATATGATGAGTCCTCACAGGAGGGTGAGATTCAAGACTTCCTAAACAATCTAGACACTATGCCTAATTTTGAATCATTGAGTCAAATTTTTAGTCTAGATTTTCAGGAAAGTCACAACTCTCTACCTCCCTCACCACCATCTTTGGTCAAACCTCTGTGTACTCTTGAGCCTGATACTACTCTTGTTGAGATTAGTCCAGGCAAATCTTTACACATTAGTTCAGACTTGGACTCATCCCAGCAAGAGAAGCTTGTGAATTTGTTGCGAAACGAACTTGATGGATTTGCATGGGGCTATGAAGACATGAAAGGCATCCCTCCTGAAGCTTGTACTCACCATATCTATATTAAAGATGGAGCCCGACCTGTCTGACAACCCCAAAGGCATATTAATCTAGCTCTAAGGGATGTTGTAAAATAAGAATTGCAAAAACTGTTGGATGCTTATTTTATCTATCCTATTTCCAATAGCCAGTGGGTCTCTCCATTGGTATTAGTCCCGAAAAATAATGGGAGATGGCGCATTTGAATTTATTATAGAGAATTGAACAAATCCACTCTGAAGGATTACTTCCCCCTTCCTTTTATCGATCAGGTACTTGATACCCTTGCTGGTAAAAAGCAATTTTTTTTTTTAGATGGATTTAGTGGTTATAACCAGATACAAATTGCACCCGAGGATCAAGATAAGACCACTTTTACATGTCCATGGGGCACATTTTCCTACTGATTACTCCCCTTTGGGCTATGTAATGCCTCGACTACCTTTCAAAGGGTAGTCTTGGCTATTTTTGCTGACCTTGAGTGTGTAGAAATCTATATGGATGAATTTTTTGTGTTTGGTGTTTCATTTCAGGGAGCCCTCGAGAATCTAGAAAAAGTGCTTCTTCGTTTCCAAGAAGCCCATCTTGCCTTGAGTGACAAAAAGTGTAGGTTAATGTGTAAGGCAGGAGTGGTTCTTGGCCATCTTATTTTAGAAAAAGGTATCCAGGTTGACCCTGCAAAAATATAAATGATTTTTAGTCTTTGTGTACCCAAAAATCAAAGGGAAGTGAGAGGTTTTTTAGGACATGTGGGCTACTATAGGAGATTCATTGATAACTTCTCTAGGATAGCTACCCTTATTTTCCAACTTTTGACTAAGGACAGTGAGTTTTCTTGGTCCACAACTTGCCAAGAATCCTTTGAGACATTGAAGGACAAATTAGTTCAGGCACCAGTTTGAGAGGACCAAACTGGTCCCTGCCATTTCATATTTCCTCTGATGCCTTAGATACTGCTATTGGCACAAATTTAGTACAAGAAGAAGATAAAAAATCCTATGCCATTTACTTCATCAGTAAAAACTTGTCACCTACTGAATTAAATTACATAGTTACCGAGAAGGAGTTTTTAGCTGTAATATTTTCCATTAATAAATTCAAACACTACATCACATGATATAAAGTCTTTGTACATACTAATCATTCTGCGATAAAATATTTAATGATTAAACCATTAACTAGCGGTAGAGTGACTAGGAGGTTATTATTGTTGAAGGAATTTTATATTACTATTGTTGATAGACCAGGAAAGTCTAATGTGGTAGAAAATTTTCTTTCAAGATTAAAAAGTCTTAGTGAAGCAATTCCTGTTGATGATGATTTTCTTGATGAACATATATTTGCTGTGTCAAAAAAATCCTCGTGGTTCGCTGACATAGCTAACTATTTAGTCACAATAAAAAACACCACCTTACTTATCCGCTCATGAAAAGAAGAGTATCATATAGAAAAATGCTTCATATTCTTGGGTTCAAGGAGACCTATTTTACACTGGACCAGACCTTATTATTCGTAGATGTGTAAGAGAGGAGGAAGTGTTTGATATCTTAAAAACTTCCCATGATGAACGTTGCGGAGGTCACTTGGTTGATAAACAGACTGCATACAAAATTATGCTAGTAGGCGATTTTTGGCCTTCCTTGTTTAAGGATGCCAAACAATATGTCAAGCGATGTGATAGCTATCAACGAGTTGGACAACCTAATCAAACCAATGAAATGCCTTTATGTCCTCAAGTTATGATCGAGACTTTTGAAAAATTGGCTATTTATTTTGTAGGACCAATAAATCCAACATCCTTAAATAAAAATTATATTTTGGTTTGTACATATTTTGTTACAAAATGGGTAGAAGCTAAAGTTGTTCCTTTTGCTACTGAAAAAGTCGTTGTTGATTTTCTGTTTATTGAAATATTTACTAGATTTGGTGTGCCTAGAGAGATTTTTTCTGGTAATGGTCCACATTTTATTTCTAATCTGGTACAGGGTGTGATGGAGCAATATAAAATTTGGCACAAGAAATATACACCATACCACTCGCAAGAAAATGGTTAGGTGGAGTCCACAAACAAAGTAATTGAGTCTATCCTTACAAAGACAGTCAATATCCATAGAAAGGATTGGGAAAATAAGTTACCAGAAGCCTTGTGGGCATATCGAACCACTTGGAGGAATAGCACAGGACATACACCATATGAGTTGGTGTACAGGAAATGAGTCCTTTTGCTGATAGAATTCCAGATCAAGACTTTCATAACTGCATTCCAATTGGGGCAAGATCTTTTCGAGGCAAAACAACAACATCTCTTACAATTTAATGAGTTAGATGAATTTCAAAGGGATGTTGTGTAGAATAACATATTGGTTCATCAACAACGCAAGGAGTGGCATGATAAGTCTATCCGGAAAAAGCAATTCCAACCAGGTGATTTGGTACTCCTTTATGATTCTAGATTTAAATATTTCAAAGGGAAATTACATACATGCTGGATGGGACCTTATAACTTATGAGGTAGTTAAAGTGTTTGAGAATGGAGCGACAGAAATTAAAACCATTGATGGACGGAATTATGTGTTCCTGGTAAATGGGAATTGATTTAAAGTATATTTTCAGCCCCTTACTAAAGGAGATTCTACACAGCAAGTCCAAAAAAAATCTGGAAAGGAGATGGCAGGTGGAAACACTGACCCATTGAATATTTTATTCTCTATTTTCCTTATAAAAAAAAAATGAATGAAAAAAATGACAAAAAGAAAAAAAAGAAAAAAAAATTCCTGTAATTATGAAAATCAGTTGACTGACATGATTGCAGAAGGATCAACCTGAAAACTAGCATGCTGGCAGGAAGATCAAAATTTCAAATAAAAAGGGAATGTTTCTTGATTTATAGAATATTGGCTGTCACTAAGAAGAAGCAGGTTCAAGGAACCAAGCCCTTACCCAAGTTTTGGATAACTAGCATGGAAATTTTTATCCAAGTAACGCTTAATTCCCGCTGCATTTACTTTTTCTGGCACCAGTGCAGACATATTTTCAAGGTAAAAATTCTACCTTTCTTCTATTTTCCCATTTCGTAAATTCACACTATCTTTCTTTTCTTAAATCCTGGATGAATTACCCTCCTTTTTCTTCTAAGAAAATTTCCCTTACCTGATTTCGTAAAATCCCTCTTTTCCTTGAATTTTTTTTCCACATCTCGTTTCGCTTATCCTCCTCGGTGATATTATTCTTGGAATCCCTGCTGAAATGTTCCTTCCCATTCTGAAAATTACCCCCTTCCCACTTCTTTACTCCCTCATAAATTTATTGTAGGATTTGATGCAGCCGGTCCAGAAGGCATGCTCATGAAACACCAAAGGACGACGAATACATTTTTTCTTGTATATTCAAGAAATTTTTTAAAGTCTAGTTGAAGAATTGTGTTCTATCATAATTTTTTTGGTAAAGTCCCTGGTGCAAGAACACACAGTGCAAGTAGGCTCAG
This sequence comes from Pinus albicaulis, assembly GCA_034641835.2. NCBI lineage: Eukaryota > Viridiplantae > Streptophyta > Pinopsida > Pinales > Pinaceae > Pinus > Pinus albicaulis. Next base: position 644,689,516 of record CM076576.1, read on the forward strand.
TGCAAGTAGGATCAATGCAAGCACGATTAGTGCAAGAAAGCAACAAACTGTGAAAGCACAATATAAAACAATCTTAACACAGTACATGAATGCTTCATGCATAATTTTTATGGAATTTTATTTCTTTGCACATGAATGATCACTGCACTGATAAGATCACATCATTGTATTTTTTAATTAATACTTGTTTTATCATTTACCAACTTAGGAAATTTTTTAAAGTACAAGATATATTGGGTTTTGAAATATAATCTTTTTAATAAGTACTGAAATATGTCTTAATTAAATTATGAGGTACAATGAGGGATAGTATAGATTGTCTGAAATCCCATATTTACTCCTTCAATACAACCTTCAAAAATTAGCACATAAGCATTTGACAAAAGAGATCTTGAAAACACTCCTAATCAAAGGAATCAAAGACGAATTTTTAGAACTCTTAAATCTGATAGGAAAAGGTGATGTTTTTCAGCTATCATATGATGATGTTTGTGATTTATGCAAAAGGTATTCAAGAGGAATCTCCAAGGCTGGTAATAATTCTAGAGAATTTTCTTCTTTCATTTTCAAATCTACTACAAGAACAAGAGATATAGAACTGAAATCGATGATTTATTTGAACATTTTAAAATTTATTTTATTAGCTCTCTAAATTCACAATTGCGTGTTTTCTAGGCAAAAATTTGAAGAATTATTTTTCCCTCATTGCCAAAAGTAGCATCACATGCATAGTTCCTCTTTCTTACCTAGGATGGAAGCAACATATCAAAGAGATTAAGAAGCTATAAGCTCACAACCATGGAAACCATGGCCTACATGTATGGTTCAAAACACTCCCTCTCCATTTTCTTACTCCCATAATCCATTATGGAATACTCCTTTGTTAGGGCATCCATGTAAACCTCAATATAACCACCACCAATATTTTCCACAAGTTTGGAAGGGTTCATCTTATGATTACATGACTACTCTCCCTCATACTGTAGCATAAACATATCATCCATATTCTTTACCATCTTTTCAACAACATCTTACTTGTCTATCAAAATCATCCACACAACCCAATCAACTACATTATCAAAATCCTCCATGCCCTACACAATTTCCTGTTCAATCTATTCCACACCCTCACAATAATAAACTAGTACAACATGCTTACAGTATTGAACTGCAAAATTTACCCACTCTTCCCACCCATTCTATCTCACATGCATCATTGCAGAAAAATCATATTGAGATTGGGAAGGCTTCAAATCCAAAAATTCCAGAATTCATGGAAGAAATTCATGACATGAAAAACATGGGAAATCAAGAGATTCAAGGCTATATTGAAGATTGGTTTCACTCCATCATTTGTTTGCAGCATCACTCCATACTTAAGAAATTTTTGGCACCATCTTTTCTAGGGAAATTGGTCTCTCCTACCCTGGTATTTATTAATGTATATTTTTCTAATTTGGATATGTATATACTTGAGGCCTTGTTTCAAAAATGGTTCCATTGGAAGTACTCTTATACATAGAGATATTTCATCTCTTTCAAACTAAGTAGGTTAGTGTAGAAAATAAAAAAATAATTTTTATTATATGTAAAAAGAGTTATGTTTGCCGCAACACGTAGTGTAAATTAATATTGGTGATATATCATTGAATTTATATGTGTATTTAGATATATTATATTGAAGAATATCTAGTGGAGTATACATTGGATCGGAGGAGGGCGCTCTGCGGCCTGAAGTTTGTGGCCATGGTGGACCGATAATGTTGCAGTTTTATTGCCTCGAGGCCCACGCGGATGGATGATGGGACAGGGGTCCCTTTCCGTCAGGTTTTCGCCCACCTCACAGCTTGCTTCCGTGCATTTTTACCATGTGGAGTTACTGGGATAGGTTTCGTTTTTCAACCCTTGTCTGTTAGCTTTTTTCCCTTTCCGACTTTTCGTTTTCCATCGGACCGGAGAAGTCACGGGTTTCTAGCTCCCGGGCGACGGACTAGGGTTTCAGTTTTTATCTGCAGGTATGGGTCTTGATAGAGAATTGGTTGATTTGGAGCCGGCACCCGAGGATCTATTAACTGTTTGGGGCCATGATGTATCGGCCCAAAACCTGGAGCGCTTCTTCCCTCCAAGATTTGCGAAGCAAGAGGTGAAATCTTTCGATCTTGAGGCGACAGTTTCTTCCCTCAGATCTGCTCTTCCTGAAAGGGCAAAGCCAGAAAAGGGTGTATGTGCTGGGTTTCCCTCTCAGGGGGTTCTTTCTGTTGGTGAATGCGCGGCGGAGAATGCTGCAGAAGTAGCCGGGTCTTTTTTCTCAAACCCGGGGCCAGATCTCTCCGTTCTTACAAGTTTTCCGCCTCTATCTGGAGGGCTTGCGGATGTGGTAGCCAATTGCGGATTGCATGGCTCGAAAGGGCCTCGTTTAGTAAAGGATAAGATGGAAAATCGGCCTGTCTCTGAAGTATTTCCCCCATGGGGTCTTGAAAGTGAATTCAGGGTTCCAGTTCAAAGGCAAAGTTTGAATCCAAGCCCCAAAAGCGACATTGGGCCCTCGGCGACGAAGAGCTGGGCTCTACCTCTGACTGACCCCCCGGTCGGGTCTCTGGGCGAAGGAGGAGTGCTCCCAAAGGAGCCGTTTTTGCCGTTTTTAGGGTCGAAGGAGTGTCTGCAGAAGGAGCCAGCTTCTGGAGGTGAAAAGGAAAAAGAGAAGGCACAAGATCCGGCAGGGACAGGGACGCCCATAGACCGACATCACTCTGATTCGGGAGATGGTGCGGTGCTGATTATCAAGGTGGGGGGGAAACGAAAGAAGCAGGGCCCTATAAAAAAAAAAGGAGCCTCAGCCTTGCTGCATTGTTGGAGTGGACATTCGAGTCGAAGAGGCAATGGCAGCCTCAGAGACTAGGGTTATAGGCAGAGTGCGAGGCCGAAAGTTTTCGGCAGATTACATTCGGAGATGGGTTCTTTCGGAATGGGAACATGCTCCAGGGAAACCCGTGAAAATAAAAGTACTGGAGAGAGGATGGTTCACCATGCTTTTTGCCCATAAAGACCATGTTAACTGGGTGCTTGAACGGAATTGGAGTTTCGGTAAGCGGCCCCTCTTTCTTCAGCGATGGACGCCGTTGTTTGATGCACAGACTGAGAAGCTGAACGAGTCTCCCGTATGGGTAAAATTGCCAGGCTTACCCCTTCAATTTTGGTTTGATTCAGTGTTCAAGTCAATTGGAGATACTTTGGGGAAGTTTTTGGATTTCGATCGTTCTTTTGAGCAGTCAAATGATATGAGTGTGGCGAGGATTTTAGTCAGTTTAAACCCTCGGGAGGGGCTTGCAGAGGCAATGACCTTAAGGTACAGGGAGCTGGAGTTCGTGCAAAAATTGGACTACGAAAACCTGCCTTTCCGTTGTCATCGCTGTCACGCTTATGGGCATCTGGCCAAAGAATGCCCCTTGGGCTATCGCCGTCGAAGAAACCCTATCAAGATGGCCCGAAAGTCGGCTTTTGCTCCTGTATCAAACTCTGGTTCGGATCCCTCTTACGAACCAATGGAGGAAGAGGCAAAGGATGGGTCGGAGGAGGTGATGTCAGAAGCCCCCTCGCAGCAGCTTACCCCTGCCCGGTCCGTTGAGCAACCTTCTGTGCGGACTGTCCCCCATATTCCTTCGACTGCTGGGATAGCGGTGGAGTCTCTCGAGCAGCATCAGGCACAGACAGCCTCACAGGCTAACTCGACTGTCGGGTTTGTGGCGGAGCCACAGACGGGTATGCCTAATTTCCTCCCTTCTTCTTTTTGCTCTTCATATATGGAAAATGTCTCTGCTAGTATGTTGTCGGGCTCTTCTGGGTGCCTCCAGAAGGAGTTTTCTTGTTTAAATTTGAATCCTCAATTGATTGATAGTCTTGTGGTTACGGTCCCCTTGCCCTCTGGAGATCCCCAGGCCTCTCTGTCTGCCTCTGGTCTTTCCTGCTCAAACCTGAACCCTGCCCCTCCTCTGACTGCTCCCCCCTATAATTTAAGATCTCTGTCTTTACGCATCGGGAAAGAGACTGCTCCTGGAGGTCTTGAGCAGGATATAGTGCCTATAGGGCCTAGAAAATCCAGAGGTAGGAAATCTAATTTGTCTAAGGCTAAGCAGAAGGCTATCATTGATATAGTTGATGGGAAGCAAAAATCGTTGACTGGGGTGCTTAGAGCAGCAAAGCCACCCTCTGTATCGTTGAAATGATTCTGCTTTCCTTCAACTGTAGAGGGTTAGCTAGTCAACCCAAAAAACTAGCTTTCAGGAGTTTAGTCATTCAATACAATCCGGATATTATTATGTTGCAAGAAACACTTGGTAATGGAGAAGAAATTATCGCTCTCCTTTTAAAATTGCTGCCTGGTTGGCTCTTTCGGGCCATAGACGCTGATGGTCGATCTGGTGGCTTGGTCACTGGATTCCGAGCTGGAAACTTTAAAGAAATTACCTCCTGGGGTTTTGAACACTCACTGGCGGTGGAGCTTTACTCCAAGGAATTCTGTTTCCCCTTTCTTCTCTTGAATGTCTACGGGCCCTGCCAGGAAAGGGAGCGCTTTTGGTCCTCTTTCTTCCAAAAGTATTTTCTGGCCCATCACAACTTAATCATTGGAGGCGATCTAAACTTCTCCCTTGGGGTTCTGGAGTCATGGGGAGCAAATGCCAGACCGGATCCTTTAACTGATTTTTTTATCTCTCAGATTGCCTCATCCCATTTGATAGACCTCTCTCCTATCAAGGTTAGGCCTACCTGGCGCAACAAAAGAGTTGGATCTGACTGGGTTGGGAAGAAATTGGACCGCTTTCTCTTGGGAGAAGGCTTGTCTGAAAAACTTTCCATTTTTCGACATTGGGTGGGGGATGGGGGCCTGTCCGATCACTTCCCGATTCTTCTGGAGGCAAAAGGATCTCTCAAAAAACTAGGGACCCCCTTCAAATTCAATGCTTCTTGGCTGTCTGACGATTCCTTTGTCTCCTTGGTTCATTCCACTTGGAGGAGGGATGTAACAAGGGAGGAGGGGGTTTTAAGTCGAAGTAAGGCTTTTATGGATAATCTGAAGGCTTTGAAAACTGAAACAAAAATCTGGGCCTCCCACAAGGCATCCCTTGAAGATGAAAAATTAAGGGCCATAAACTCTGAACTTGAGCTCCTGGAAGGCCCGGATGGGGGGGGGTATGCCACAGTGGAATCACGTGATAGAATTCGGGCTTTGGAGGCAGCCAGAAGGAAGTTACTGCAAGATAAGGAGGAGAGCTGGCGATTAAAAAGCAGAGCCATATGGCTTCAGGCGGGGGATGACAACACAAAGTTTTTTCAAAACTATGCAAAAGGGAGAAAAAATCTCAACACCATCTGGGAACTGCCTAAAGAAAATGGGGGTAAGGCTCAGTCCTTCGAAGAGCTTGCCTCCCTTGGAGTGGATTATTTCAAAAACCTCTTTAAGGCCAATGCAGAAGTTTCAATTGCTGAAGTCATAAGAGTAGCCCAATGCTTTCCAAGGTATATTGAAGAGGAAGGAAATGACCTTTTGATGGCTCCTGTGTCCAAGGAGGAGGTGGAAGCAATCCTCAAATCGATGCAAAAAGAGAAAAGTCCAGGCCCAGATGGCTGGACTGTGGAATTTTTCCTACACTTCTTTGATTTACTGGGAGCCGACCTCACAGCGGTGGTGGAAGAATCAAGGGCCTCAGGCCTGGTATATCAGCCCTTTAATGCCACTTTTCTGACTCTCATTCCAAAGTTGGACCAACCCTCATCTTTCAATGATTTCCGGCCTATCTCTCTCTGCACCTGTTTATACAAGGTTATTGCTAAGATAATTGCTTCCCGGCTGAAACCTTTCCTCTCAAAAAGCATATCTGAGGAACAGTTTGGGTTCTTGGATGGGCGACAAATTCATGAGGCCGTGGGAGTGGCTCAAGAAACCCTTCACAGTCTAAAAAGAAGCCGGAAAAAAGGGGCTATCATAAAAATTGATCTCTCAAAGGCTTATGATAGAATCAGCTGGATTTATCTAAGGCTTCTTTTAACTCACCTAGGGTTCAGGTATGATTTTGTAAAGTGGACCATGGCGTGTGTCACCTCTACTTCGATTGCAGTTCTGATAAATGGTGCTGCCTCCGATTTTTTTAATCCGCAGAGGGGGCTTCGTCAGGGATGTCCTCTCTCCCCCCTCCTCTTTCCGTTAGCAGCTGAAGGACTAAGTTTACTGATCAAAGAGGCGAAGAGACAGGGTGATCTGAAAGGAATAGAAGTTGGCATGAACCTATGGGTGACACATCTCCTCTTTGTTGATGACATCCTTATTTTTAGTAATGGGAGCCGGGAGGACTGCTGCTGTCTAAAAAGGCTCCTCGACCTCTTCCTGAAAGCAACGGGATTGGCCATAAATGATCAGAAATCTTCTGTCACAATTGCAGGGCTCTCTCCCTTTGAAGCAAATAGAGTAAAGGAGATTCTCTCTTTTGATCTAAAGTCTCTTTCGGATCTGTTCAAGTACCTTGGTTTTAAGCTGAAACCTGACTCCTACAGGGTTCAAGACTGGAATTGGCTTCTGGCGAAAATTGAGGACAGAATAAATAACTGGAGTTTTAAATGGTTGTCAAGGGCAGGCAGGCTTGTGCTGATAAAATCTGTGATCTTAGCCATCCCAGTGTACTGGGCTAGCCTCATTTGGGTGCCTAAATGTATCCTGTTGAAAATAAAGAAAATTTGCAGCAGATTTTTATGGGCTGGACAGAAGAAGGATTATGTAGCTCCTTGGGTTGCTTGGGAGAAAATTGCTCGCCCGAAAAAATGGGGAGGGTGGGGGATTAAAGATTTGTTCCCTTTCGCACAGTCTTTAGCAGCTAAACTTGCGTGGAGGCTGATTGTTTATGATAACTTATGGACTGCCGTGACTAGGAGGAAGTATATTGACCCAGTTTCGCCCCTTGAGTGGATAAGACAGCCCTCAAAATCCACAAGGAATTCCTCGGTGGTATGGAAAGCTCTGGTGGCAGCAGTCCAGATTATCGAAAAAGGATTGGCTTGGAGAGTAGGAGATGGGGCTTCAATAAGGCTAGGAAGGGACCCGTGGGTGGGCTGCACGGACTCTTTCGCTCTCTCAAGAGACCTGCTTGATCATTTAAATTCCAGAGGCTTCTTCTCTCTCAGCCAAATTGCTGACAACGAAAATTCTTCTATCTGGAGACAGGAGTGGCTCACAGCGACTGATTTGACACTAGAAGAGAGGTGGCATGAGGAGTGGGGGACTTTTCACACAGGACTGTTGCAATCCCACATCCGTATTACAAATGAGACAGATGAATTGCGGTGGGTGTATGCCCAGACAGGTTTCTACTCCCCTAAGATGGGATATGACTGGCTTATGTTACAAAAGGGGTGGGGGGAACCAAACTGGTGGGCTAAGTCTTTGTGGAAGCTGAAAGGGCCAGCAAAGACCAGGCTGTTTTTCTGGTGTGTTCTACAAAGGAAAGTACCTACATGGGATGAACTCCAAAAAAGGGGGAAGATTGGCCCTGGCTGGTGCTCCCTCTGTAAGGAGTGTGAGGAAACTTCCCAGCATCTGTTCCTTGCCTGTCCTTTCTCCAAAAGTCTCTGGAATGAAATGTTAAGACTCTCAAAGGTCCCCCTCTGTTGGGGAGGGGAGGACATAGCCGAAGCCTGGAACAATTGGTGGCAGCAGGCCCCAAATGACAAAGTCAAAATGCTGCCTCTGCTGGTAGTATGGGGAGTATGGCTTGCCAGGAACCACCAAATTTTCAAAGACTCTCTCTTCCCTATTGACAGGCTAGCAGTTGAAGGAGTAGCCATCTTTGAAAGCATCCCTCAGCCTTCAAATACTAAAAGGGAAAGACCGGTGCAGGTAGAAGAAATAAAAGGGTCTATTCCGTGGGCTTATTTCGATGGAGCCTCAGACGTAAACAACAACTGTGGAGCAGGTTTGGTGATTTTTTACCCCACAGGACTTAAGCTCAAAGCCTCTGTTGGGCTGGGTACTGGGTCAAATAACTATGCTGAGCTCAAAACACTACATCTACTGCTGTGCTGGTTACTGCAGCGCAATGTAAGGGAGGTACAGATCTTTGGGGATTCTCTGAACACAATCAAATGGGCAAATGGATCACATCATTGCAGGAACTTTCTTTTACTTCCTTTGCTGTCTGAAATTATTCGTCTTAAAAGTATATTTTCTGTCCTAACTATATCTCACATCTACAGGGAAAGAAATGCAGAAGCAGACAACCTTTCTAAAAAAGGCATTGAGCAGGTTTTGGACCAATGGTCCGTAGAGGAAGTAGCTGAAGGAAGAACAAGGGGACTCCCTCCCCCTGTTTTTTGACTATTTTGTGAGCTGTTAACAGCTCGGTTCCACATTTCTGTTTTTTTAAAATGTTCATACTTTCCAGTTTAATGTCCGTTCTGTATATGTTTATAAAAAAAAAAACAAAAAAAGCAACTTGTGAAAAATCTTTTGAAGGCAAAACTGTAAAACTTTCAGGGCTGTTTTCCCCTTTGTTGGAGGCCTGTTTTGTTGTCTTTTTATTTTAAAACAACACTTTCAGCCAGCACAGTTCTTACTAGCTGGTTTGTGGACATTTTGTGGACGTGAGCAATCCTGTTTCGGTGTTTTTCCTTAATGGAAGCCGGGGGTTGTTTACTCCAGTTTTTTTTTGGTTTATCCTTTGTGGTTATCAGTCTTTTTTGGACAGAGCTGTTGGGTGGTTCATTTCTGGAAAATCACACAGCAGCGTAGTTGTTATTTCCCTGGAAAAGGGAAAGGAATGCAAGGCATATGCTATGTAACCCTCTTTTTAAAATGAAGGTTCGATTTTTACGTGGAAAAAAAATATTATAGTAATCACATTTCTACAAACACCCATCACCATTTTGAAAAAAATGTTTGTTTATCATATTTTATGGCTTGTGGGCTTCATGAAATTTACGGAAAAATAGTTGGAAAAGTCATGTTTTGAGGGCGAAATGGGAATATTTTTAACACTTGTTTCTATATTAAATATCTATTTATTTCTAATTCACAATAAAATTTTATTCATTCCATTTTTCATTTGAAACGAAAAATTTATAACCAAAACATTGACGGGGTGTCTAGTAGGTATCTTAGGAACAAAATTGGAATAGTCGGTTTTGGAGGCCCAAATCACTAGATCTTTCAAACATGTTTCTATGGTATATTTCCCTATGAATATAGTTTACAAGGCATTTTTAATCACTCTATTTCTATATCATATGAGAAAGTTATGATCAAAATCTTATTTTTATCGTAAATCGACATTCTCAAAACTTTGTTTTTTTTCGGTTTTTTCACTAGCATACTTGACCTATCAATTATTCTTGCCTTCAAAACCTATTTCTATTGGAGATAAAAATATGAATATAATTTAATCTCCAATTTGAATCAATTCAATCCGTCATTAAACGAAAACTTTATGCTTAAAATATCAATTGTTGGTCAAGTTGGGAAATTGAAAATGACTTTGTTATGCGAGGTTGTTCTAAGTAAATTTGACATATCATATCATGGAATTTTTATAACCTATTTCTATTGGTGATATATCTTTGAAAAAAATTCATTTAGATTTTGAATCAACGAAATTGGACGAAAAATAAAGAGTTTATGATTAAAACAATGTTGGTTAGTATGGTCGACCAATGCTCTCCCGCGAGGTGACATATAAATTATGCTTTGTTTATATTTACGTGGATTTGTTTACGGAAGTAACTACTTGTTATTTTTTTTCATATTTATTGGATTAAGAGAGCCCATAAACTTCTCTTATTCCATGATTTTATGTTTTATTGCATGTAGATGCTCTTTTTGCGAATTACGATTAGAATAAAGGAAGTCCATTTATGAAAAAATGATTCTACAATGTTAATGAAATAAGGGCATTCCATCCAAACATGTTTGTTAAGAAGTGTAATATCATATGATGTTAAGTTTTTAGGTGTCATGATCTAAAATGTCTTATAATATCTTGCCACGGATGTCCGCTAATACTTGCCAACAAGAAAACGATGAGAAGATATTTTCATTACTTGATGGATTCATAACGGGAAAAAATGAAGAATTGAAAATTCAAGTCATTTCCACCAAAGAATTTGTTTTCATTCATTCACCATTGACTAATTGTTGTTCTTGGAAACAAATTGATGTTCACTGGAAACAAAATTCTTGCAACTAAAATCACAATTGTTGTAACTTAATTTATTTATTTATTTACTCTTTTTAATAAAGTGTTGTTTCTTTTCTAATTTCTCTTATGTTTTCGTGTTTAGAATTATTTGCTTCCTTCAAAGTTGTGGTTTCCATTCCATTGGCGAATGCACGGTTGCTATAAATGAACGATTTTGTTTAGATCAATGGAGTTGTTGTTTTATCAAATGAGCCGGTTGTTGTTCCATTTCCCATTGCACATTTGTTGTCCGTCTTCAACATTGTAGTTGTTGTTCGGTAGAACGAGAAAACTACGATTTATTTTGCGTGTGTTTAGTAACTATTGTTTAATCGATTTACGGTTGTTGTTCGTCGATTAAACAATTGTTGTTCAATGATTAAACAAGCATTCGATCGAATGGACGGTCGTGTTTCTTTTATGTGTGTTTAATAATTGTTGTTCAATCAATTTAATAACAATTTGTTCAATTGAACAAGCATTTGCTATTTGGAAAAGATAAAGACTATGTTTTATATTCTTTTTTGTTTGATAATTGTTGTTCAACCAATTGAACAACCTCTTTACATTCAATCGATTGAACAATTGTTGTTCCTGAAAATGAACAACCGCAATTTTTTTTGTGTTTTTGTTGTTAAATCAATTGAACGACCACGGTGTTTTTGGTATGTTTTCTTCTTCGATAAATTGAATAGCCGCAATTTTTTTGGTGTGTTTTTGTTGTTCAACCAATTGAAAAATTTACAATTTTTTCGGTGTGTTTTGTTGTTCAATCAATTGAACATTTTTTTTTCAATCAATTGAAAAGGCGATGTTCAATACGATTAAAAAACCGAAATTCCTTTTTTGGTGTGTTTTTGTTGTTCAATCAATTGAAACTGACTATTGTCTAGAAAAATGAGCAGTAACGATTTATTTTTGTGTGTTTAATAATTTTTTTCAATCAATTGAACATTTATTGTTCAATAGATTGAACGGTGTTGTTCAATAAAATGAACTTTGCTTGATTTTTGTTGTCATTTGATCTCCAATCAAATAACCATTTTCCCTTCATAAATTTTCCATGAAAACCATCTTTTTTATTGGAAATTTGTGCCCAATATAAAGGAAAAATAGTGATATTAACAACATTATGACTTTTAAAAACTTTTATGGTTATCTTTATTAAATGACATGGTTCATCTATGTAATGACTTCTTTGAATATGTCATCTTTGGACATATCATAAAATGATTCACTATCTCAATACCATGTTGGTTTATCTTTCACACTTTCAATTGATAATTCCCTTTAGTGCGATGATATGGGGATAAAAGAATAACTTTCATTGGCATTCTCTTAATTCTCACGCCATCCCTAGCTCTTAAGGAGTTAATGAGCCTCCCTCCATTTATAATAACAATATGAAAATATAATATAAATCTTCTCGAGAGAGGATAGGGGGTCTCGGCACGAGCCAGCCTACCATGCTCATAAGGATGTAACAAGTGGCATTCCCATTATGGCCACCACACGGTAATGGCCTTATAGATAGTCAAAACTATCGAAGGACATGAGGTCTCATCATGAGCTAACATGATCACTTTTTTATATCCTGGTGAATGGCAACGCGGATGTCTGGTTACCATGCCCGACGCAGTGATCTCTTTATAAATAAATAGTTATCTAAATACCAAATAGAGGATCTGGCTCATTTTTGGGTTAAAAATCGATCTTGTCAAGGCTATGGATGCTGCTGACAGCGATGGCTTTGCTTATGGTATTGAATTTCTATGTTACATTTTGAATTGATACATATCCCAAAATTTCCCATTGATTCATTTCCAAAGATAAATTTACCATTTGAACAACGTTTATATCTATATTAACCAATGTGCATGGTAAACTATAATTTTATATGAATTATATTAAAAATTGTTTGATCAAATGATATCGGCAATCATCATCATACATTGTCTGTCATGATTTCATCATATATTGCCACCAAAGGAAAAATATTTTCTCATAATGCTTAAATCTTTGTTTTACTCTTTTTTTTGGTCAATTCCTAATCATCTTTATGATTTGTCTTGCTCTTACAATTTCTACCATATGTACGCTACTCTCATTATTTTCGTCACATTTATGAATCCACAACGTCTTTTCCTCTTTTCGAGTGCTTTATGGTTGTGGATGCATGGGGAGACAAAACCATGCCACACTTTATACTTACTTTTAGCTTGCATCGGCTTCCACCATTTTGCATCAATTTCAACATCGGCTAGAGCCTACACTTGACTTCAACACATGCCATTCCACATTTTTACGGAGGTAAAACTTGAGGTAACATAGCATAAGTTTACGATTTATTAAAAATTTAGGAGAATTTCATGAAAATATATTGAGCATTCTTTATCTTCATTTGTTCCACTCCTTTACCACTTCCATTTTTTTAGAGACACACAAGCTTTCGGTTGGGGAGTTTTACTTTCATTCATTTCTTTATTATGACCATGCCATCATCCATCGATCTCCTTATTAATTCTCAAAACCTCACTTATTCCATGTTGTTGAACACCAAGCATAACGATTGTAACAACTATCTCAATCCTATTTTGTAGTATAGCATGAGAGCGTGCTAATTCTCAAGTTTGGGGGAAAACTTGCTACACATAATGGATGTTTTCTACTTTCTTTCTCATTTAAGGCATACAATTTCATTTTTATACGATGCGAAATTGATTTGTGTATCTCTTTAAAAATATGAACTAAATTATTTTGATTTTGAATGATAAAAGGGTATCTTTAAAATACACAAACCTTGAAAATTTCAAGCTAAATCTTGTTTGTAAAATTTCGAAATCATGCCCATCTCTAGCTCATTTTTCTTATATCTCATGATCCATGCATCGAAACGATCTGATTTTTTTATTAGAGAAGCATTAATATAGTAAGTCTGCTTACAAAATTTCGGTGAAATCTGGTTTGTAGTTTTTTGAGAAAATGGTTAATGAAGTTTGTAGTTCCTTGTATCCATATTTTGTTGTAACTTGATCTACATATGATTGAAATTCAATGTGAAAATTGTTATGCCTTCACCAACATCGCTAAAATTGAGTATTTATTATTTGAGGAAGAAGTCATTAGTTCCATCAATATAATGACTTGGGGTGAACATTTTGATTATTGTATTACGGGTTAATACGGAGAGGCTTTGGGTTGCATGAGGACATGCAACATATTCGGTTCGGGGGTATGTTGGGCCACTAAAATTTCATTATTATTACCACTTTAACGTCTATTTCATCCATTTCTATTATTTATCACATTATTTATCATAATTTATCATTTAATTCCATTTTATAATAATTTATGCTCTTATGGATAAGTAATACGTATTCTCCTTAATTTTTAATAAATTGATAATTATTATGCATGATTTTTTCAAATATGGCTTATTAATCTATTATAACATCACTCATGCTTTTAGCCTCCAAGATCTCTTCCGGATTGGAAATTCGATCTCAACTATTCTAACTCAAAAATTCGTTGGGATAAAAAGTGACGGTTTCACGTTGGCTATTTCGAACGGAAATGAAGATGAATCCTAAAAATCCGAGACATGGGTTTGTGCGAACGGACCAATTCGGTTTTACATGAGCAATTTTCCATAATTCAGTTTGGATTGAATTAAATGGAAGGTTATCTGAAGGAGATATTCTCGGATTTTTTGTTGTGGCCATTTCCAAATTTTTTCCAATTGTAATACCGAGATTTGACTTGTTCCGGTTGAGTCATAATATTCCGGATACGATCTTATTGATCGATTTGTTGCTAGAAAATCTCGATTGTAATGGTAAAAATCATTTTGTAGTCAAATTATTTGTAATTTTCCTTTGCTCTATGTGTATTTAAATGAAAACATAGATCAAGAGAGGGATGAACGGATGAGAGCCTGATTACTAGAAGAATGAATGAAAAATTGTTAGATCTAGAAGACAGACAATTCCTTGAACTTGAGACAAAGCCAAGAGCTTCATTGTGATGTAATTATTTCTCTCATATATTTTCAATGAAGGAAGTTATCCATTGAGTTCTACATATGTTACTTGTAGTCGATCTAAATTATTTCTCGAGAGGTAGAGGGCGAGGTCTTGATGGAGTTGGGCCCACTACCTTGAATGATAGTGATCTGTGAACATCTAAAATTATTTTATTTGCGTACTTTTGTCTATTTGAATTTCAATTGTTGTTCTTTAAAAAGTAGATTTCATTTCTTAAAAAGTAATTTTTGTTCTTTGCATTTTCCATATTTGTTGTTTCCCTCTGATTTCCATATTTCATTTAATTTATTGTTCTAGATTAACATTTGAATTATGTTGAGTGTAATAAGTTAAATTTATAATTCGGCAATGTATGGATTTAATTTAGTATTGATTAAATTCATGTGATTAACGTAGTTATTTACTGCGACATTTACTTTTTTTTGAGATTTAGTATTGTTCTTCAAGTCTTACATTTCATTTCTTTTTGAATGAGCTTGATAGTGTAGAAGACATAATCATATAGAACCCGGTGTTACTTGTCGGTGTTTTCTATGCATATATTTTGCGATTTTCTTGAAATAAAAAGACGTTCCTTGGTTGATAATTAATGATTAGGTGATTAGTTTTTTATCAAGAAATTAATTTTACCCAACACTAATAAAAATGTGTTCTATTAGAATTTTTTATATCCCCTCTTTCTTCGATGCCACGAAATCCCTGGTGCATGAGCATGCATGATTAGTGAAAGCATAAATGGTGCGAGAACATTGCAATGCAAGAAGATTCGGTGCGGAGCCGTGCCTCAACTATGAAAACACGGTACAAAACATTTAACGTGGTTTAGGAGCGCCTAGTGCAAAAATGTGTATTGGGAAGTTTACATTTTATTTTGCGGATGGATGACTACCACGGTGATAGATCATAGCATTTCATTATTTTAATTATGTTTAAGACTTTTCTTTATCATTTCCTAATTTAGGGAGAAATCATTTAAGTGTAAGATATTTTAGGTCATGAGGTCTAATATTTTTAATGAGTATCGAAGTACATCTTATGTGAATTATGAAGCAAATGTGGGATAGTAAAAATCTACCGAGAATCATTTACCTCCTTTTTGAGAAAGATCCTTCATCACCTATCCATGATAACCTTACCTCATAATCCGTCCTTATTAGTTACACGCACCAAGTAAAAACCTTTACCTCCTCTAATAATCATTGTCTACTTGTGATGAGTACATGTGTGCATCTGTCACAGGAAAGGGATGATATTAATGATTGAACGTGATTGAACATAAGGGAGTCGATGGCGGTGGATGGACGGTTCTCCATCATAAAATTCTTGGTAGCCCTTTTGTACCCCTCGGTGTGAAATATTCTTAAGGTTGTGACGAGAGGAATTGGGGTGGATTCAAACGAAGATGGTGCATGTGAGAAATAGACCATCGTCTATGAAGGAAATAGATCAGACAGGCGGAAGTATCGAAATAGTGTGCACTATTTCAAGAATCGGGATTTCTCCCATTTTTAATAATTCGATGGGTTCGATATGACGATGTAGCACAGGAATTTGAAAAGACACTTGAAGGAGGTCAGGCTAAGGTCGGCCTACATTTGGAATTTGAGGTCACAAAGAATCTATAACACTAGCCACAAGCTTTTCAACCGCGGGGGAACAATGATTCAAGAAGGAGAGGATCGAAAAGAGATGGCTCCAATTTGTGGTCGACGGAAAACTAAGTCGGCGGAAGAAAGGGCTTTTGCATAGCGCCATGATTGGGAAATTGCGAGACCTCCTATACATATTACAAAGTTTCTTACTTGTAAAAGACGTTACTTAGTTAAATTTCGTATACCATATATGTTTGTTGTTGCATTTCAAATCGGGGAAACACATCAATTCCCCTTATTGAAATCTTGGGTTATATAAATGGCGAGAAGAGTTCGGAAAGGGGATGTGAGCCGGGTTTTTATACAAAGCTTGTACCATCACGGGCTCATTTCAATCCTGGATTAAGAAGGATCTAGAGGCCAAGGAAATAACCTGGGAAGCATTCTTGAAAGAGTTTCAAGAAAGGAGTGTAGGGAAGTCGGTTGAGAAAAGAGTGCGAAAGAAGAAAGGGGAGACCCCATGCTCGCCAAGGGAAAAAAGCAAAGACAAACGGGTGAAATCGAGGAGGAGAAATGCGGCAGAAAATACTCCATTTAACAAAAATAAGAGCAACTAGGTACTCAATTAAGAAAAGTTGTCTCTTTGGGGACAAATCGCGCTTGAGTCGAGCTCCCGATTTTGATTGACGAGTCACCCCGAGGCTTTGCCTGAGACCACAACCTCTCGGTTCTCACATATGCGGCCATACTATGGTTAATGAATAAAATTTAGAAAAGGAGGATGGCATATCCTTTTTAGCATTCCTTCATAAGTTGAAGAAAAGAAGAATGACACCAAGTGCGAAGAGGCCGGCGAGGAGGGTCTTGTAGATGACGAGGCGTAGCATAGAGAAACCCTCGGCAAATTTGATGAGTAGAATCTTGAAGCCCTTGGTACGATGGACGTGGGAGAATCTTTGAAACCCTCGGTGACATGGAAGCTCTGGCATAGAAACCCTTGGTGATATTATGTTGCATACGGTGGAAAACCATGATAATTTTGATCTTGGAAACGATGGTACACGTTTTGAATCGGTTGCGAGAAAAAGTGCACACTCCCGGACGAGATGGAAGCGGAGACCTCACCCTCTATACGAATAATTAGATAATAGAGCTCGGCGGCATTTTAATGACCTGAAACATTAAACCCAGGTCATGAAGGAGTAGAATTGGCGAGGAAGCAAGGCAAGATAGAGTTGGCGAAGAATCGAAACAAAAAATTCCAAGTAAAGGTATGGAAGTTTTGGGCTTCTAAATGCTATAAGCATCTCAAGAAGGTGACCAAAAAATTGAAGGAAGCCAAAGGTAGAAGACAAAGATGGTGAAAGTGGGGTTCAATATCTAAGTGCGGGATTGAAAGAAGGCTCCATATTTTGAAGGTTTTAGCAGAGGTAAGGTTGTGTGAGGACACACAACAACTTAGGAATGGGAGGATGTTGGTAGGCGAAATGCTTCATTTGCACACTTCCTACTACAAAACCCACAAATCATTAACCTCTGTTTATCTTCAAAAAATCTCTTTACTCTTTGCACTAGTTTAAGAAAACCGTTTATTCCTGCATAAGCTTCATATTTCATGTTTAAGGTTTACTGAGTGCTTAATTAATCATTTTAAATATATTATGTGCCTTTGATATTTCTTTCTACTCATATGTACTTTCTAAATTATTTGATAATCTAAAGTATTAATCTTCGTATCATCTTGGTCTAGTGCGGGTAGATCCCTACACGCGTTAACCTTTATTCGTTATGAGATCTTTGAAATAGCTCGATCACTTAACGGGCATCTTGGTCCACATCATCCGGTTCGAGTTATGTTCATCGGATTTGAACTCAAGCGAAGTAGTCGGTGATGTGGTCAAAGATAAGGTCGCCGACCAATGATTAGTTCACATTGTATTATAGTTGCTTGCTTATTTTTATAACTTTATTTGTTATTTTGTTTAAGTAGAAGGCTCGATTTGGAGTATTTGTGTAATTTTCGTTATGGCCATAGGCCAAAAGGGTTTATAAAGTATAGCTCTTAGATAGAACTAGGTTACGATAGCGAGTGCAATTGTAATTTTGGTTAAATTGTAATATCATTGTCGCCCTTGTTCTAGGCTAGACTTGAACTCATGATGTATGTTCTTTGTATTTGGAATTAATACAAGGGGTTGCTCCTTGATATTCTCACTCTGTATTTTAATCTTTCATTGATGTTTTATTAAGTGTTGAAGGTTTACGTTTCCTAAAATGGGAAACGAGTTGGTTGGCTAGGACCCGAAGCAACCCGGCTTGTTACCCTCTCGCTTTCGTCATCTTAAAGGTGTGTGTGTTAATTTCGTTTATTTGCAAGCGTGGTTTAAATCTTAGTTTCATTCTTACATGACAATTACGATTTATCTTGCTATCGATCAAAGTGTGAACGGATCCATTGCGTGGAAATATTAATTGAGGTAATTCACTTTATGTAATTTCTTTCCATATTGGTTTACTTTCGCTTGGATCGTACAAATGAATTATTCTGCAATAGTGCATGTAGGGTCATACTTTGGTTCATTGGTTCATTTACAACAAATTTTTTTATTCGCTCTTTCCTTCATATGAATTTAATATATTCCTACAAAGTAAGCGTTCATCATCGGAAAGAAGCATTTCTAATATTAAAATTTAAACTCCTGAAGATTAAGAATGACTTCGTGAAATGGAAAAGAACGTTGTTGCAATATATTAATCTATTCATGCACCTCACGATTTAAGGAAAAATATTGAAGGTACTGAAATATTACGGTGAACCCTTTACGAGTTTAGATTTGATTGCATGCAACCCCCTTTTGGTGAATAAGGTTTGCGTTGGCTTTTGAATAATTTTTTATCTTAAATGTTTATTTCTATTTGGAATTCGGTTGGTTGAAGAATTTCTCTTTTGTGTACAAGTTATTTCAGAATTCCGATTAAGCTTATTGTAAATTTCTTTCATAGATTAACACGATATTTCCTTTTTCGAAATTAATTGGAAACTTAGTCCGGGATTCTTTGTTCTGGTATATGAACTAATATCATGTTCTACCCAGGGAATAGAGTGCTCGAATCCAGGAAGCTTTGAGCCCCCACTGAACAAAGACATAAGTCTCTCCGGTATAAGTGTAAAATATACTTCTCACATATAAGTTACGTATATATGCTAGTGCAAGCGAGATTGTAGGGTACGAACGATCGCTTAGTGCGAGAAAGGAAATCATTAAAAGGTAGATATTTCCAAGGGGGCACTTGTGAACACACTTAACATCTATCTTGGAGATAGACATAGGAATTTCATTTCAAAAATCAATTTTGTTTATAGCAAGTGTGAAAGTTGCTTTATTTGATTCCTTTACCAAATTACTTTCTTTCGCTTAGCACTAGAACTCCTTTGGAGTAAATTTAAGGTGATCTTTCTTTTTCGATTATGTATGATCTTGATTTGGGAAGTAGGAATAGATAGGAAAAGATCATACCACTTATGCCATTTCACGGTAAGCACGTCTCCTAAGTCTACGGACCCGGAGTTGACAATTAAGTGTTGAAAGGAGTTTGCTTAAGCATGATTCCCGCACCCAACATCCGTTTCATATTTTGATTCAAAATCGAGTTGAAGGTTTTTTTTGCTGCTTTACCATGTTCATTTCGTCAATAATAGAATTAGAATAAGTATCTTCCTAGGTGAGGAAGTTTATAATTTGTTCATCATTATTAAAGACTCTCATCAACATTATTAAAGTAGGTCTTCATCAACATTCTAGGTCTTAATTATATATGTAATATTAAACATAAGGAAATTTTCAAATTGATTCGAGACTACTTCTTGATAATTTTTAAGATGACTAGAAACACAATGAATGGCATTATTTGCTTGTCTTACTACTATTTCATAATCACCATACAATTTGATGTATGTAACACCTAAATACGATTATTTTTTTCAAACCTTGTATCGGTTTCTCATATTTTGTGTATTTTTTGTTCATTGAAATTCCATCTAGCATGCGAGAAATGCCTTGTCTCCATTAAGATTCTTACTCACAAAACTAGCTCAAACAACCTCATTAGACTTTAAGTCATCAAAATAAAAAGACCAAGAATGATTATTTACAACTATATGAACATTTTCATCATCAAAAATAGTACATTTTGAAATTTTAGCTTCAGAGAAATTCTCAATCTCGAATACTTATTTTTATTTTGTGAATGGTGGCTACTTTATAATAAAATTTCTAAAATATCAATCAACATAATATTTTTCCAATGATAAAATTCGAAAATAATATGGGTTCATTTTCTCCATCATTTTTTTTTTTTTAGTGTATTTCATACTTTTTTCATGTTCTACCTTAATTGGATTAGCCTTATTATTATATGGTAGCCATAGATGAGACTAATCAATGAAAAAGTAATCATTTTATATTCTTAGCCCAATCTCTACTTAAAAGAAAACCATATGATTCTTGAATATTAGCAACTATGATATCTATTATGTTAGCTATAATTCTAGCAAAAATACATTTTTTTCTATTGGTGATTGGAATAGGCTAACAACAAAGAGGATATCAAAACCTAATTACTTGATTATGTTCATTTCTCACGCACAAATATGCAAAATGTAAAAATAGGTCAAAACATAATGTTACATAAAAAGAATATGTAAAGAAATATAACACAACTAAAACCATAAAAACCCAAATGAATATGGAATTTTACTAAAAATAGGAACACTTGTAGAAGAAGAAGCAATGGCATAGGCGCTACATCCTCCTCCATGGGAAGGTTCTTTATATCCATTTCTTGTAAATTACGGTGGCTTTCCCCTTTCTTGGTATCCAAAGGGGGAACTATGGTAAAGAAGGTTGGGTATAATTAAATTGGAGAGTTCAAGTATCATAGGATCGGAGTGACGACGATGAAAATGGCCATAATGTAGAGAGTAGAGAAAACCTATATTTTTATAATAGAATGCTACATTAGACTTGATATGGTCAAATAATGAAATATTTGTTGGGCGAATCAAAATTTAACAATTATGAACATTTTTTAGTTTTTGGGAGACGCAAAGATTAAATAAATGGCCCATAATTTTATTTAAGTTAACTAACTCGAAAAATAATGATTAATTGAATTAATTAATAAAAGTGGCTGAAATAATTAATAAACAAAAATGGGTTTATTAATTATTTCTAAGTGAAAATAGTCGAATGGGTTAAAAATAATTATTATATAATGATTTAATAAATTATTTGTAAGATAATGTTGAAATGATTAAGGAATAATAAATAAATAATGATTTATTTAATTACTCCTATGGAAACAATAAATGTGAGTGAAAACAAATTTAATTATTTTCATAAATGGGTAAATATGAAAATAACATGAAATAAATAAATTTATGAGTTATTTTCACGTAGGTAAATTAATTAAGCGGAAATAACTTAGGAAAATTGGTTCACTAAATTATTTTCTATGGTGAAATTAGGTTTTTAATGTGTAAAACCCATACATGGTGTATTTCGATCCATGTGATGCAAAATATGGTTAGGTGGTCACATTTTAAGTGATATGATTACATCTAGTGAACTTAAGGATTATAGGATAATCTAATAAAAACATTCTTTAGTTCACCCAACCTTGACTCTTGATCTACCAAGTTATATGATTTGAGTACTAGATTTCATGGAATCAACATTTAATTTTTTACATATATGATATATTGCATAATATTGGATGAAGCACTTGAATCTACTAGACGATCATGTACATTAATATTAAAAACTTCAAGATCAAGTGGAAAATATATGTAAATTTGTGTTTTTTTCTCTATGTTATCACTTGCGCTTTTTTTTTTTTTTGAATATGAGCCGTAACACCCTCCTCCCATCTACCCAAGTAAGTAAACAATATTTGTAAACATATGAAGAATATTTACTATGATATGATTCAACTCCCTATGTTTGATTAAGGAAGTGGAACCAACATAACACTACAACACAACATTTCTACACCCTCTGAGAACCCCAAGGAGTCATCCAAACCTTCCGGAGTGACTAGCCCATGATACAAACTAAATTTTTTTGTGTTAATCCCCCGGTCGCTCCCTTGCCAAGCCCTCCAAGTGACCCGAGAGTCCCGGTCGCTCCCATAAGCATGCAAGGTGCGATTACGGCCTTTTTCTACCGGTGTTGTGCCGAATTTGTGGTATTTAAGGTAAATTTCAAGGCTAAGACCCGATCAACGCATAGAACTCCATGGCATTTACAAGAGTGAAAGATAATAGAGGAATAATGATATAAATGAAACTACATGAAGAACAGTGGACCCCACTATCCATGACATGCATTTCGTAAAACATGTCACAAATATGTAATTTATAGTTTTAAACAAGAGATTTGAGAACATAGGTCTCATACTTAATATCTAATAATCACTAAGAAGCATTAATGCCTCATCACATGCTTTGCATTATCATCTATTAGGTCATAGATTCATTGTTCATTCATTTACAAATCAAAACATGATGAGAGACATACATCATCATTGTCATAGAACACATTCATAACAAAAGCATATAAACAATATAAATGACAAGTATATAAGAGTGATTTGGATCTTGAGGGGGAGGCCCCCAAGATATAAAAAAAAAATGAAATGACAGAAGAAAAGGGAGAACATAGTAAAAAAAACCACAAAGAAACTTTTTTATTAAAATAGAGAATAATTGTAAAAGCTACATTGTGGTGGAAAATATGTCCTTTTACAAAATGTGACTTGTTACTTATAGTCTTTTTTAGTTATAATCCTATGGGTAAATTCCTTGGGTGGGTAAATACCATGGGTGAATGAATATCATGGATAGATTCCACTTACAATACCATGGGTGGATAAATACCATAGGTGAATGAATACCATGGGTAGATGTCACTTTAGTAAGATCATTCCTCCCTCCTTAAGAAGAAATGGTCCCCATTGCGTGAAGTTCCCTCCTAAGAAGCTTGTGTTGAATATGAAGAGCCCTTTGAAGAGAATGTTTTTGTGTGGTTAACCCATAACCGTGATGAATGAAGATCCCAGAGGATAGAGATGCCATTTGTAATGCTTTTGACCAATTGTGATCTCTTGATAGTGTGCGGCACAGCGAATGGAATTCCTTGAAGTGTGGGTACGTGGATTACCCATAAACATGACAAATGAAGATTCGAAGATAGAGATACCATGTAATTCTTGTGACCAATTGTGATACTAACGATTATTGGCTAGCATATGGACTTCGATGACAAGGATTTTCTATGGTTGACCCATAACCGTGATGTTGATTGTTGAGAAGTAGCGGTGCCTACGAGCCTCGGGTGGGAGGGAACATCTCGAAGAACCCAAATCGTATGCTCCTATGATGGTGATGAATGTGAAGCGGTGCCTACTAAAAGTGCGAGAGCACGTTTCAAAAGGAACATTGTAAATGTTTCTCCATATATAAAAACTAATTTAAAATGGGCATAACTCGGTCGATATAACTTTGACATTATTATAACCTTTTTTTGGAAATAGAATGACCATTTTACATCTTCCCATGTGATTAAAATCCATATACGGACACTTTTGAAACTTGTATTTGCGTTGCAATACATCCCGTCGTCACAAAAGTTGCGAAAAAAAATAATTGATTTTAAATCGGCGATATCTCCCTCTTCGAACTACGATTCAACCATTTTTTTTAAATTGAGAAATTTTCAAGAGGATCTCGGATATGCAATCATTTTCTAAAATTAAACATAAAAACTACAAAAATGATCGGATATATATATTCCATATGAATTTTCTTTAGAAAAATTTCTACGGCTTACAAGCGATGTTAAATCGACGATATCTCCACGATCCGAGACTCTAGTTTGGCTGATTTTTTTCAATTTGGAGTATTATTTAGCAAAAATCCCGATTTTTATTTTATTTTGTAAATTTTCACCAAAAAAGTTTCGGATATGATGCGAAAAACTCACCGCCCGAAGAAAATTCTGCCAAAAAATGAAAAAAAATTCCTAATTTACCGAAAAGTGTTTTGTGGAGGTCGCGAAGCATTGCATGAAGTTTGTTGAATATTGCTTTGAAAAATTTTCAAAATGAAATATGCATCAAACCTAATTCCCATGGATTCATAACCCAGATACGATACCATTAGGATCTTAGGGCGAGGCCCCAAGATCACAAAAAATTGAAATGAAAGAAGAAAAGAGGAGAACACATAGTAAACAAAACCACGAAAATTTTTTTATTAAAATATAAAATAATTATAAAGCCACATTGTGGTGGACAATCTTTGTCATTTTACAAAATGTGTCTTGTTACTTATAATATTTTTTAGTTAAATCCCATGGGTAAATTCCATGGGTGGGTAAATACCATGGGTAAATGAATTTGATGGGTAGATGCCACTTAACGATACCATGGGTGGATGTCACTTACGATACCATGGGTAGATTCCATGTGTGGATGAATACCATGGGTGGATAAAAACCACCATGGGTGAATGAATACCATAGGTAGATGAAACTTTCCATTCAGATCAAACAACCATATAAACCACATTATAACAAAAGCATATTTACCCATAAATACAAGAGGAAAATAGATCTTATTGCCATAAGAAAAGTGAAACCAAGTACACAGTAATTGACGTACCAATCGACCATAGACATAGCGAGAATCAAATATCTCCTTCATCCGGTTATCCTCATGCCATATTCCAAGCATGAATGTGGGATCTCATAAAACACATCAACCAAAAACCAAACCAAGGCTTCTAGAGGCCAAACCACCTCAAACCTCAACTTGATGGTTCCACCTCATGAAATCCGGACATCACTAACCATCACTAGATTGGTCTCTATCCAAGATTTCCAAGGCTCTAGAGCATTTGTTTCGACCATGGCTTCTAGGACTCGAGAGAATTTTTTCCAACTAGGGCTTCCGGGACTAGTAGCAACCTGTTTGCCATCGGGCTTCCAGGTGTTTGTCCAACTAGGGCTTGCGGGACTAGTAACCCAGCCCACCAAGGGATTCCAAAGTGTTCTTCCAATAGGGCTTCCCATGGCTTAGTAACTCAACCCAAGTTGTTACGGGGCTTCCGGAGTATTTTTTCAACCAAGGCTTCCAAAGAACTAATAACTGTTACATAGCCAAGGCACAAGAAAGCCAACCGAGAAAAATAAAATTAAAACACACAACACCAAGGTTATCCGGGGAAATGGAAAGGATAGGAAAAACCAATTTTAATCAAGAAATTCTCCATGCCATTGACGGATCATAAACATATAACCACATGCAATGTCATGCATGCCAAAGCTAGTGAGGAAAATCATACATGCAACTTGGTACACCATGAGAAAAAACCTATTGTAAGTGATGAGCAGATGTCCTCTTGAAATTTCCTTCCCTTCATTTGCCTTCTTTCTCCAAAATTCAAAGCATGTCACACTCCTCCAGAGTCCTCCAATAAAACCCTTAAGTGTCCAATAGTATGAGAGAGAGAGAATAGAGCAGGCTCCAAAAATGAACTGAGAAAAAAATTCTATAAAAGCTGATCCTTAAATCCTTTTATTAATAAGGCCTCCTAATTTCTTCGAGTTTCCATTATTTTCCTTCATTTTCCTCCTCACATGCAACCTGTGACCTTTCACCTATTTTTTCTCATATTATCATTATTTTCATAAATAAATTCCAATAAATTTCACTTTGTCTTTCGAATACTTAGTCATTGCCTTTGCCAATTTCCATAGCCATAATAAACATATGAACACCCACACTAGGTTTTTTTTCCAAACATTCATCTTGTGTCTGACCATGGTTATTATTTTCCTTTATTAACTTTTATTACATGGAATTTTCACCCGGAGGTTGTTACAAAACCCTCCCCCCTTGGGGAACGGCGAGTCCTCGGTGTTCGATGACACCCTCTGACCAACAATACTATTGTAAGAAAAATATACTACCCATGGATATTTATAACTTAGCTCGTTGTAGCATTTACAATGATCAACCTTCCAAGAAGTAAACCAACATGACAGCATGACAAACATAACATCATAATGACATGACACCCATACCACTTATTAGAGATTTATAACATATCTCATGGTGGTATTTATATCCATATACTTATGTACACATACCAAAACATCATATCAAGCATATACCAAAACATTCGTTCAACCAATGAATAAGGAAGGATACATAGCCCACATTTGATTTTTTTCCATCTCTGTGTAGCTTCATCGGGCCCAAAGTGGTTCCACTACACTTTAACCTACTCGATTTCTCGATTCTAAAAAGCATGAGCATACATATCTACAAAATTTAATGAAGTTAAATTTGGAATTATCCTTTTGGCTCCTATGATGGATACCATTCAATAACATGATCAACATATTTAACATAATTCTTAAGTAATTACACATGGAAAACATCATGAACTTTCGGTGTCGGGCGGTGCAAGTCGATAGACTATTGGTCCAATCCTATCAATAATCCTAAAAGGAGCACAAAACTAAGGTGCCATCTTGGCATGATCCAATCCTGAGGATCTCCTCTTCGAGTTTGATGCGTAAGTACACATGTTCCCCAACACAGGGAAACTCCTTAAACAACCTATTAGGTTGCATAAGCACTGCTCTCTATCTTGTGTTGCCTTTAGATTCTTCTTCACATTACCTACCTTTCTTGTTTCATTTTAAAGTAGCTTATTTTCATTCCAATCAACACTTTGTTAAGCGGGTCACCCCAACTAATGGGAGTATTGTAACTTCATCCATACAATGTCTTAAAAACGAGACTCATCCTCAAATATTCTCGATACCCATTTTTGTAAGCGAACTCTACTAGTGGAAGATACTCTTCATTTCGTTGTTAATGCATCACATACATCCTCGATGTAACGACCTATTGTGAGCTCGAAATATACTGCCTCAACATTGGGAAAAATACACCTATTCGGGAACTTAAAGAAGCTCTTTTCTATTTGGAATGGTGGTTCCAAGTTTGGTTAAACTACATCAGGATACCTTCTTTGATCTTTGTTGGTTTAAAGTATGTATTTTACTTTCCAATAGATAAGAGACATCATATCAGCCCTCTTTTTGAATTCTAGCAAGAGATTTATCCTTAAGCTAACCTAGGGCTCATCCAAGCGACGGAAGCTAAGTTCTACCCCCTGTGTAGGGGGGCTTGTAGTATCTTAGAAATTAAAACTAAATGCAAATTTAATCTAAAATGTAAATGCAACTAATCCTATCTCGAATTGGGGAAAAGGATGGCCCTTTCTCAATTGAGAGAATATGGAAAAACTAAATAGGGGAATAGGAATATTTATATGCTCGAATCCATTATATAATTTTCATCGATTGGAAATAGTTCAAGTTATTAATGAAATTCAAACCAAAATAGAAATGTAATTGAAAAATAAATAGTTACCTCAACATATTCCAACCTCAATGAATTCATATTAATTTTATTCCTATTACTGCTCCTCGGAGATAGCTCATATGGAACTTGATAGCATAAAAATAATGAAAAGCGAGAAGTGTTCAATATCAAATCTATTCATTATTTAGAACACAAAATTAAAACTAATTAAAGACATTTTGGCAATGGAAAATTAGCTTACATATCAAACCATAGTGCATATGAAATGAAAGTTTATTAAAACATACCAAAATCTCATTACAAGTCTGCAGCCCTTGAGCAACTTTAGCTCCTAAGATAAATTACTAACAATAGTGCCAAATAGCTTCTCTTTTAGAAACAAAAATGCTCTTTCTCTCCACAATTCACTTCACAATACATTAAAGTAGTGCACATTCTCAACAAGCATAAATCACGGAGTTTTCCCTAACCTTAGATCTGAAGTTCTCTTTCTACCTACAACTATAATATCTTCAACATTAATGCTATCAAAGCCTCTGGATTCTGAGAGGAGGGGACCCCTTATCCCTTCCACAAACCACTATTTATAATTACAAAAATGAATTCCAAATGAGAGTTGTTAAATAACAAATACTGCTCCAACAATTTCATTGGTCAAAATTCTTTTTTATTCTTTTGTTGGATCAATTTCATTGATTCGAATCTTTTCTTCTTGATCTTTCAAGCTTGCTCCCCTAAAGTAAATTAAAATAAAAAATACGGAAATCTAGAAAACAAAACATCTCCAATCAAAATTGATTGAATAAGTAAATAAAAGGAAATCGATTTTTCCATTGATTCTTGCAAAATATTATTGGTCAAAGAGAACATAGTTGAATGTATTTTCCTCCCAACGGAGGTTATGAATAAATGAAAATGAAAAAAATTAAACTCAAAAAGTTAATTTTGGTTACAAATCCATAGCTTGATTTTATAATAAATTTTAAACTCATTTAATAATCAAATTTGGTCATACAACCACTTCAAAAACATTCTCCATGATTTTATCTATCTAACGAGTCGTCCTGGACCTGATTTGGCCAAATAAAACTCAACTTATAAACTTCCAAAATTGAAATGTCAAAATGCAGGAATTCCGGAAACATTGTTGTGTCGACCAAAAATAAGAGAATTTTAATTAAAATCTAATATTAAATTAAATTAACAATTATTACTTAATTAATTTAATTACAATTACAAACTTAATTACAAACTATGTATATACAATTAAAATAAATTTTAATTAAAAATTTAAATGACTTAAAAATTAATTTAAATTATAATTAATATTTATTAAAATTTAGGAATTTGGCTTGTGATCCATAAAATTGGTATAAAATATTTGGCTTAAAAATCACATTCCAACAAATTTTATCGACAGCGTTTCAAACCAGCAATTGTGGTTCATCGATTTATTAAAATTATTAAAAATTATATTTAAAATTTATAAAACAAATCAAAAACCATTAAAAAAAACTTAACGAGTGGCTTTCGATTCATTAAAATGGGTCAATTAAATATTTACAAGTGGCTTCTTAAAATGGATCGAATCCAAAAAGGATGGGGCGCTTATATAAGGTGGAGGTTTATTAAAATTGAGGAGACCTTCATTAAAACAAAACAACCCGACATATATTATCGGATATTGGAGGATGATCGATATCAATTTTTTTAAAATGTGACATTATGACACCAAACGAAATTTATGATCTACGTATAGTGTACGAGAACTTTTCTATATTGGGATTTTATTTTATCCCAATTAGGAATTTTATATTGGAAATTTTTTATCGGGATTTTTTATTGGAAATTTTGTAAAAAGAGTAAGGAAGAGGTGAGGTGAAGTATGGACCACTTGGAGTGGAATTTATCTATTATAAACTACAACGACTTGGTAATTAAAAATATGACAAAATGAACTACAATCACTTTATAATTTTTGATATTTTAGGTTTCATAATTTCTTTTAAAATTGGGAATTGGAATAAATTACCAAGATCAGAAAACACATCATTTTAATTGTTCTACAATTTGGCTACGGTGATTTTATGAGGTCATTAGTGAAAAATAAAATAGTTAGTAAAACCTTAATATGAATTAATATTTACAATCAATTACTCATTTGTTACAAAAATTAAATAATACACATTTTGTGCATTTTTTTAACCCATGCGAGGACCATTTGTGAATTGTGTAATCAAATGAGATGAAACAAGTACCGAAGGAAAGCTAGAGAAAAGAGAGTTGAACTGAATGCGGCAATCAAAATAAAAATCCAAAGAAAATGAAAACTAGGCAAAATTGTAGGGCACTCGAAAGCCAAAATAATATATTAAAAGACGATTTAGCAAAAAAATTACGGAAAGGGTCCCCATTATTTGAAATAAATACATCCAAAATGGGGTGTTGAGTTTTCACCTCAACACGGTCTTTGATCAAAAATTCATGTAAAAAAAATAGCATGGTCATAGGACACGTATTCCAAGGCTGAATGAGCTGGGAAAAACATCATAGTGGGTGTCACTTTGGTTTATTATGGCTAAAGGAAATTGGCAAAGGAAATGGCTAAGGTTTTGGAAAGGCAAAGTGGCATTAATTGGTGTTTTATTTATGAAACTAATGGAAATTAGGAGAAGAAGAGAAAAGAAAGGTCACAAGTTGCATGTGAGGAGGAAAATGAAGGAAAATAATCGAAATTTGAAGAAAATAGAGCACCATTAATAAAAATGTGAGGATCAGTTGGCAAGCTTTTGCGCGGTCTTTTCTCGGTTTGGTTTTGGAGCTCTCATTCTATTCTCTCTCTCTCTCCCTCATACTCTTGGACACTTATTTTTCTTGTAGCACTCTTGGAGAGTGTGGCATAATTGGATTTTTGGAGCAAGAAGGCAATGGAAGAGTAATAAATCACAAGGACATGAGATTTGTTGCTACAATCGATTTTTCTTGCAAACAGGTTATGTATGTTTTCCTCGGTAGTTTTGGCATGCATGGCATATGCATGTGGTTTCTTGGTCATGATTTTTCATTAGTGTGGAGGGTTGCTTGGATTGACCATGGATTTTACTAGCCTTTCCATTTCCTTGATAGCTATGGTGTTGTGGGTTCATTTAATTCATTATTTTTTCTAGTTTGTTATCGCGTTCCTTTAGTTGTGGGTTGAGTTACTAGTTCTTGGATCCTTGGTTGGAAAAACACTATATAGAGCCTTGTAACATCTTGGATATAGTTACTATTCCTAGAGCCTTTGGTTGGAAAAATGCTCTAGAGCCCTTTGTGGGTTGAGTTATTAGTCTGAATCTTTGGTTGGATAAACGCTCTAGAGCCGGAGCAGAGTTGTGGGTTGAGTTACTAGCCATGGAGCCTTTGTTGGAACAAACAATGCGGATCCACTGAATGACTTGGTTGGAGACCAATTTGGTGATGGTTTGCGATGTCCAGCGAAGTGAGAATTTGAATCCTTGGTTTAAGTTGAGGTGGTTTGGCCTCTATAAACCTTTGGTTTGGTTTTGAATGATCTATTTTATGATATCCCACATTCATGCTTGGAATATGGCATAGGGTGACTAGATGAAGAAAAATTTGAGCAGAAGACCATGTCGATGGTCGGTGGTACATTGAAGTCTCACACTTGGTTGCATATTTCTTATGGAAATAAGAGCTCTTTTCCTCTTTTATTGATGGGTAAATGTGTGTGTTATTATGTTGATTATATGGTTGTTCTATACTTGTCATTTATGTTATTTTTATGATGGTTATGAATGTGTTATATGACAATTATGATGTATATCTCTCATCATGTTTTGATTTATAAATAAATGAACAATGAATATATGACCTAATAGATGATAATGCGGCCTCTTTGTGATGAGGCATCAATGTTTATTAGCGATTCTCAAATAATTATGAGACCCCTATGCTCGGAGTCTATTGTTATTTGTACATTACATATTTGCGAAATGATTGTGAAATGATTATGGTGGCTAGTAGGGGTCAATTCAATTACATGTTCAGTGATTTCATTTACATTGTTATTTCTATGTTATCCTTCATTCTGTCATTTCATGGAGTTTTAGGCGGTGACACAGGCCTTGGGCCTAAAAAAGTGGCACATAAATCGGGTTCATGGGTGAGAACTCCCATGCATTCCCATGTTGTGTGGTGGTAGAGGTTTCAGTCGCACTCTTTCCCATGTCAAGGAACGTATGGGATTGATGAACTAAAAGGTCATTTTGACTTAGGGGCTAGCCTCTTGGAAGGTTTGAATGGCTCATGGGTGTCCTGTAGCATGTGTAAAGGTCTGTGGTGTTATGTTTCGTTGATTCCACTTCGTGCTTGACACATAGGGAGTTGAATCATATCATAGTAACTCTTTGTCACATTTTTTGCCTCGGTTTCATTTGCTTTGGTAGAAGTGGAGGAGGGGGTTACGGGGTGGTATCGAACGTGGTTGCGCTCTCCTTGGAAAGTATCTGGTTTCTATTAACATTTTTGTGTCGATATACGATACTACATAGTGGTATTAGAGCATAGTTCAACACTTGGAATAGATGAATGGTTTTTGTTCGTCATTCATTCATGTTTATTGCATATGTGTTCCTCATGCTTGTGAATTACATGTGCTTGTTGCATGATGTTGGTCATTGTTGCGGTGGTGTCACCATGTGAAATTTGATGTGTTGTTGATTGGATGTGGTCGTCATGAGTGTATGTCGGTCATGCATTGGTTATGCATGTTGAGTGTACGTATGTTGTTATTCGCCATTGTCATGGTTATAGTTATGCATGTATAGTAGGTCAAACATGCATTGTGAAGTCATTGTATGTATTTTGTGTCATCATGATGTTGTTGTTGGTTGTTATGATGCTAATGTGTTATTTGAAATAGAGTGGGAAATGTATATCAAAAGAGAGATAGTAGCACTAGGCTGAGGTAAGAGCATAGCATCATATAGGTTTGTATGTTGGCATGCAAGTATGTGGTTAATAGTTTTTATAAGCATTAGGGTTACTTATATTCTTTCCATTTTATTTTTATTGTGGTCACATGTTTGATAAATTCTAGTTGATGAGTGTAGTCATATGCACATGTGTCTAATAGTCATGAATGATAGTAACTTCTTATTGCTATGCACATCGTTGTTTCTGTTTTATGTTAGTTAACTTGATGGTTATGTTATATATTGTTGATAGGTATGTTATATGTTAACTTGTTATTGTTATATGTTAGTTAACTTGATGATTAGGGTTATTGCATTAAGATCTTGATGTTATATCAACATCATGTTGATATGGATTAGTCTATGTAAATGGTTATGGTTATGAAATTTAAGTATGAGATGATATATTTGTGATATTTTGGTGTACTAATTTAATTTGATTGTGCATATGTGATTGTTATTCATGAATGAAAATTTTTATGATTTTATGATGCGAGCATGTTAGCTAGTTATTGTTATGGATATCATGACCTTATTTATCTTTGAGTTGATATGTTGAGAAGTTATAATGTGTTAATCTAGGTTGATTGTGCAGACAAGATAGCCTCCCCTAAGATACATTAAGGTATGAGTTTACTTATATCATCTATTTGGTGTTTGGATGTTTGATTATGTCTTCTATTTGGTGTTTGAGTGTTTGGTAATACGTATGTCGTCTATATGTTGTTTGAATGTTTGATTAATTGCATGATATGAGCATGTGTCTATAATATTGCATGAATTAATGATATTGTTTTAAGATGGTTGTACTAACACACTATGTGTTGAGATAGTTGATGTGTACTTAGGTATAAGTAGGTGATAGTTGTAGTATTATGATTTTGACTATTATTTGATTATGACATGGTTGTTAGTCTTGGTAGATGTTGTTGATTTTAGTTAATATATATGTTTTCTTGATCTTTGGAACATGTGGATGACATGTGTGTTTAGTTACAAGGCGACGTGATTGGCACAACATGGTAAGATATTTGGTATATTGTTATATATGTTTATGTTTTGACGATTATGTGTTTATGGCGATATGATACGGGGAAGTGAATGGAAAAAGTGACATGAAATCTTGAAGAAGACTCGGGTTGATATTTCCCTTAGAGGCACTAAGAACTCATTAGGATTGAGTCATGGTGTTTGTTGTTAGTCTTGTGCTTTCATTCTTTTATGATTTTTTTGCGCTTGATTTGAAGTGCTTATGTTTTGCAAGGCCTTGCCACTTTGTTTATGGTGTCGTATTTTTATTGGTTTTCATGGTTTTTTTCTTGTTTTGTTCTTTCTCTTTCCTTTTATGTTTGGGTCTTGGGAATCGGCTTAGAAGGAGATTTGATGGAGCTCGGGGAGAGTTGTGTGTAACCCAATAGGTAATGTAAGGCCTGAATGAAGCTTAGTGCATGAGTAAGAGTAGTTGAAGGAAAGAGTATGATAGTCGGTTAGGCGGGTGGGGTTCATTGGGATAATGGAAGATGGCGGAAGCGAGTCATGAGAAAGGTAATCGAGGTAAGGTAAAGTAAAGTTATTTGAGGCATTAGATGCCTTGGCTAAGTTAAGAATTGTGTTTCTCGATGTAGTATTTTTTATTATACTGAGATAAAGGGAAGTTATCTTAACCTTGACCTTATGATATTTTTTAAGTGTGTTGTGACTATGATTATGTTTATGTTTATATATGCATATTTTTATTTACATGTGTATGTATATCATTGACTAACGGGGTCATTAGGATTGTTTGTGCTAGTGTTCACACACACACACGCACACACACATATATATGCGAGTTGTACGACGGTCGTCGGGGATCGTGATTTTTTATGTTGATGTTTATATGTATATATGTATGTATGTATGTCATTTTCTAACATGGTCATCGGTGATCATTCTTGTGGAGGAATGATTTATTATGAGGGTGAATGGCATGAATAGGTTCTTGGTTTATGAGGAATCAAGTGGGGAGAATAACCCTTACAAATCTACAAGGTTAGTATCATGTGGGTATGAATTGATATTATGTGATTATACTATGTATATGTATATACTATGAAATTAATGATAGTGGGTAATCAATGAGAATGAAAGCAATGTGATTTTTTGTATGTTGGAGCATGCATGAATAGTGAAAATACACTAGAAGAAAGGTTTCTTAGTAGAGTTAGTGTGTGGTATCTGGATGTGTAGTAATATTTACGTATATATGTTGTACATGTTATACTTGTGATGTTGTGTGCATACGATGTAGTGTAAATATGTTGTTGTGTGTATATTTCATAGGCGGTGTTGGGTATAGATGGTGTTATGTACATGGTGGATATGCGGTGTTGTGTACATATCGTATCATGCGTGTTGGATATGCGGCGTTATAAGCATATGGTATTGTGTGCATGATGGATATGCGAGCGTGCATACATATAGTGCTATGTACGTGTTATATATGTGGTGTATCTGTACATATGGTGTTGTGTGCATGTTGTACATGTGGTGCTATCTACATATGGTTTTGTGTGCATGATTGTACATGTGGTGTTGCGTACATGTTGTACATGTGGTGTTGTGTGCGGGTGGTGTTGTGCGTAGGTGTTGTGTGCGAGTGATGTTGTGTGAAAGTGGTGTTGTGTACATGTCATGCATGTGGTGTTGTGCACATGTGATGTGTACATGTCGTGCATGTGGTGTTGTGTACATGTTGTCCGGGTGGTGTAGTGTACATGTGGCATTTTGTACATGTTGTCCGGGGTGATATGAACTTACAAAAGAATGCAAAATAATACGGAGATGCATAATAAATAACTTACTTCATTTCATTAATATCAAATAATTGAAATGTCTTACAAATAGAATGGAAATAAACTAGCTCGGGCGATGCTAGCTTATCTTTGAGAAGAGATGTGGTAGCTACATGCTTCGAACCTAATATTCTGATGAATCTCGATGGAATTTTTATCATTGAGAAACAATGAGAAACCCTAAACATCAAAAACCTAACCTTAGGAGATGAAGCGCCGGAAGCTTGTGGGCCACGTTGGGGTAAGTTGGAACGTCGATGGCATATGATCTCCATTTGGCTATTATAATACCCTAATTTTGAATATCTCAAAGAGGAGGCCAAAAAAAACTAGAAAAATAGTTTGGGACTTTTTTCAATCTCTTTGTTTTTCCCTAAAAAATGTCTTTTAGTCCCTCAAAACGACTCTAGAAGTTTACGACCCAAAAAAAATGCAAAAATAGTAAATTGTGCGACAATTAAGAAAAATGAAAAAATGAAAGAAATAATGGCGGTGGTTTAAGTGGAATAGGTGGGTGGCCACCAATATCCCTGGATTAGTCTCCCCCCTTAGGAAGTAGTGGTCCCCATTGCGTTGAGTGTCTATATGAGATGGGGGAAACTTCTGCTAAACTTGGTCCCTAGTGAGCCACTTGCCTTGGTGCGGGGAGTAGGCAGTTGACAGCACGATCAGTGTTGGCATGTTCCATGCGATCGGGGGTTGCTTCTGTTGGTGTGAGTTGTTATACGGTGGTGGATGTCTTGAGTAATGGTGGAAAGTATGGTTGAAGGCGGTCACATTGAACACTAGGTATAGGCCAAAGATGGTGGAATGTTGAGATCAAAATAATTGTCCCCTACATCCTTGGTGATGGTGTATGACCCATATTGTAGCCATGAGAAGCATGGTGGGGCCCGAGTGGGAGACACTCGTGCCAAATGTAGCCAAATTTTTCACCTAGAACTTGTAGGGCACCGTGTTGATCATGTAGTTGTTTGTACTTAGCATTGGATTTTTCCCGATGTCATGGACATGGCAGCGGATGTGATGAATTCACTAAATGAATTTGTTAGCCCTATTAGTTTAGTGGACATGGGCCGAAGTTGCTTAAGTAGTTGCAAATGGTATGGCCACATCAATAGGAGTATTAGGACTGAATCCCAACCCCACCTATTGGAACATGGCTCCTAATTTGCAAATTTTTTATATTTTGTATTAATTAGTCTAACGGGGGTTTTGGGGTGGGTCGAAGCCCCAGACGCATTGTAATGGGTCAAAGGGTAGACCTAGGTTCGAAAACCACGGTTTGCGAGACCAAGGGATAACTTAGACTATATCAATATAAATAGATGAATAGTTTTAGTCTAGAAGTAGGCATGAATTAAGATTTATGCTACATACGGAAACTATTAGATATGTTTTGGGTAAGGACTCTAGCTGAGTACGTGTGCGCGGAGATCTCGGTCTGTTGTGTGTGGACAGCTAGGCTATGTGCGCGGGCTAGTTTTGGTTGTAAGTGGATGCGAATGTTAATGAATGTGAAGTATTGTTGAAGTATATGTGTTGTTATACGGATCAATGATGTTCCATATTAGAGCGTATACGTGATGGTTATTTGGGCTGAAATTATTTATAGTTGTGCTTATGATATTATGTGTTGGTAATTGCTGATATGCACATGGATGCGAGTATTGATTAGATTTGTGAATGGTAATAGCTATACATTGTGGTTAATAGTGGATTATCTTTGGAAGTAAAAGTCTACGAATATACTTACTCTTAATGCAAATGCGATAAGTTGCGAACACGGATACGCATGATACTACACTCTCCCTAGGTGAGAAACCTAGTTCCGGCCACCCTCCCATACTACTTTGGGGGAGACCTTGTCCTATGCAAGCGAGGTCATTTTCTAAAGGGCTAGTAGTATAGGGGTTTGTTGTAAGCACTTAACCTCTAAACCTTGGTCAAGACCCCTCAAGCCAAAAATGGTTTCATTGCGGGGCCAGGAGCATTTTGAGGAGAGGTAAGGTAATGCCGAGGGCAACGGGAGACACAGAAGCCGAGAAATCGAGGGTTGGTTCGAAAGACGGATTCGGGGAATTTTCTATAAAAGGGAATCGCGGCGTAAAAGTGGCAGTAGAGAAGTGGAAAAATAAGTACATTTTCTTGAATTATATGAAATTTTCTTTGTAACCTTTTCACACGAGTTGCGGGGAGTGGCTAGCTAGAGCTCGTGAATTTCCAAACGTGTTGGAAGGACAAGCGAGTCATGCCGATGGACTCGAGTTGATCCAACAATTGGAAAGGATTGACAATGCCATCAAGTATGGTAGATCAGCACAGTGGATAGCGTGCGGGAGGATTTGTGACGAGAATTCACGGTCGATCAATTCATATCCTATTGGAAGCAAGCGAAGAGGTTCTTGAGGTTTCGGGGTAAGTTCTTGAAAAAATTTCCTTTGTTAATCAAATATTCTTGTCTCTTGCCGAAAAGGGTGTTTTGTGCTTAGCCACCCCGAGAGTGAATGACCTATGATCTAAGTGAGAGCACAACACGAAGTGGTAAATACTCTTTGTACTAATCAAGAAGGAGATAAATATGTCTATAGTCATTAAGAGAATCGGTTGCGCATAGTCCTCCGGCTACACCACCTTCAAGTCGAGCGAGAGGTAAGAACTCACCCATAACTCCAACCCCACAAGAAGACAATATGGCTTGCACATGAAGCTACCTACCTTCAAGGGTGTAGGGGATGAAGATATGGACGATTTTGGTTTGTTGCAAAATCAATATGGGGGGCTGCCTTGAACGTGGATTTCGATCTTGAGGGCATAGCTATCGCTTGCCTTTGAAGGAAGGGCCCTAGATTGGTCTATGGGGTATGTAGGGCAGCCGTGGATCCATCCATTCTAGAGATTAGACGCGTATCCAAAACAACGATTTCGGAAGCCACAGTCCTACTCTGAGAGAAAGTGGTCGACTTTTTAAAGACTTTAGATAGGGACCCCTTTGAATCGGTATGGGAATTTGATCGGCGAGTTGAAAAGGTTATCGGGGAGAGATGGGGAATTTTAGTATGATGATAGGGAGCACAAGGAATGGTTTATCACAATGCTGATACCTCACACATGGGCATATGGGTCGGCGATTGATTGCAAAACAAGAGAAGGCTTTGGAGATTGCTGAAGCTAGTGGATGCGTCGGGGACGATGCTCGGTTGGGGTGCGGAAAGTACGGGGATAGCTAGAGGAAATGCACATAGAAATACGGAGATACGTGAAAATACTTGAGGAAAAGAGCTAGTCTAGATATATAATGCATAAGATGCGGGGTGTTCGACCATACCAAGGATCAATGTCCTACGCGGCGAGATTACATGCGAGCTAGGGGACCCAACCCACTATGCCTAAGGAGGCTACGGGGCCAAGTAGCTCGATGTTATGGTGCGGCGATTGTCGTGTTGATGCGCTACATGATACTAACCCTTTGTCTCGCCTTGGTGCTTACATTCTAGAATTTAAGTAGCAATGGTGTCGATTATGTTCCTCTGTGAGGCATGATGAGCATAATTGCTGAACCTATGAGAAACGATGATAGATCGATGGAAACCTATCGAGTGCGGAGGCTAAGCCCCTTCTTCACCCGTATCTCCCTCAAGCGAGAGGAGGCCCCCAAGCTAGGGTAGGGGATGGGGAAGGGGTGGAGGTGTAGGTCGAGGAAGAGGACAATTGATGCAGCCTGGCGGCCAGGAGATAGGGAAATTTGCGAGGGGCCCCATCACGAACCCTACGTGACAATCTTGCCATTATTGTAGACAACTAGACCATGTGATTGAATACTATCCAATTATGATAGCAAAAATGTAGGAAAAACAACAAACACCTATGCGAGAATGTATAGAGGGTTAAGGTAGAACCACATGATGAAGGACCAAGTATTAATGTCATAATGCGCAACAACATGGCTATGGGACGAGCTAAGGAGAAAGCCGAAGGGCGGAACCTCTTATCCGGAAAACGGTACATCCCGACAAGAAAGTATAGACCTACGGAGAGGAAAAATAAACCTTTGTCACGGCTCACGAGACTTTACTAAGGATGAGGTGCCTATTGCAAAAGCTCCGGTAAACACGAGAACAAACAATGAAGTTAAACCATTTATACAAGCACGTATGAAGCTACTACGCAACCGAAAGGCAATAGAAAATTTGCGAGCACTAATAGACAAATGTGCGGGGAAGAACGAGACCCTCCCCCCAAAAGTTAGGGATGTGCACAAAATTTACAAGCATAAAAAACGCAAGACGGGAATCGGCTAACGGCGCGGTGTGGTGACTATGAAATGGATCAAGTTATCTTGGACTTGGGGTTAGATGCGAACATACGCCCAAGAAAACTTGGCAACGAATGGGAGAACCTAAGTTGGAATGAGGTCTACTATCCGGCTCCACATGTCTAGCTAGTAGAAGATCATACCGTTCGAGATACTATAAAAAATGATAGTAGATATCGGGGGTTAAGGTACGCACTAAATTTGAGGTCATTCGGATTGTGGAAGATGTGGACCCCTATCACACTCTTAGGGATGGATTGGGCAATAGATATGGGAGGTATTATCAACCTAATAAAAGAACAATCGTGTTTTAGAATGAGGGTACAAGGATGATAGTCCCCCCAGACCTGCGGAAGGAGAGAGGTACACGGGAGCCGGTGCACGAAAGAACGGGATGTGGATCACATGTATAAGTTCACCGCTCGGGATGAATATTGGATCAATCCTAAACTAATGGTGTGCTATGGTGGAAAAGGACAGATGCTTCTACAACTTTCAGAAGCGGGGAGATAGAAAATTGGCGAAATCGAGTTACATGATGTATACGCAGTTTGTGATGTCTTAGAATCACAAAGAAATTCCGATGCATCTCCTAGAGTAGAAGCTGCCCCACTTTGATAGCTCTAGTAGTATTATGGAGTTTTCTTGAGCATTTGAATCCAAATTCCCAAGGGAATGAAGGCTATGGGCCCATTAATCTAGTCATGTGTGCAACCCATGCGAGGTGGTGGGACACGCATAAGGGAGCATTCCAAAATTGGGAAGAATGTCGCGACATGATGGTCTTACGGTTTGAACCTTCGGCTCACCGCACGTAAAGACTTTCCTGGGACTAGGAAACCGTAGCGAGCACTTGTTAGCATGGATGGAAGAATGGGGCATAAAAACTATAGAGAAATGGGTCATCTATTCATTCATGCCTTGGGGCCAAATCCCAAGTTGCATAGTATTCAGACGCGGAGTACACTGACGCACCGCCACTAGGAAACCTTGAAGGATGAGTTTGTCGAGACGTTCGGGTTGATCGGAGGAATAAGGCACTCAAAGAAGCTCTGCGGGACCAGTGCCTTAATGCTTGACAAATAATGCCCTTGCATAGCACATGGGGCTGACATGGAGACGCGGAAGATGCGGGATATCGTTAAGCGCACGATTATCAATAGAGGGAGCGCGGTGAAGACTGTGAAATGTATCTATCCTAGAGTCGGAGGGAGAACGCGCGTTCTTTCGGACCCCCCGCGTAGGCCGTCGATGTCAAGCCTCGAAGTTGTGAGGAAGTCAACTTGTTGGAACGGAGGAGTAGCCTAAGTTAGCTAATATTGGGGACTACGGGATGATGATACGTTGGGAAAAGTTTTAGAACTCCCTCACGGAATACCGGGACTTATTCCCAACCAAATTTTTGGAACTCAAAGGGATTAAAGGGACCTAGAAGTCATGCACATCACTTTAAAATTAGATGCGTGCCATTTTGTGAATCAATGCCCTTATTGGTTGAACCCCAGTACGAAACAAAATTCAAGGAAGAAATCGACAAAATGCTCACGCGGTATCATCGAAGCTAGGTCGAATAGTCAAATTGGGTAAGCCCTATGGTGGTTCGGGGGAGAAAAGACTAGGGAGATACAATATGTGTTGACTGTGCAAAGTATTTGAATGATGTCTGCGTAAAATGATCCCTTCCCTATGCCATTCTGCGATGAAATCCTTGATAGCGTAGGCGGGCGGGAAGAATACTCGTTCACGGATGGTTTCTCGGGCTACCATCAAATTAGGATCGCACTTGAGGATCGCGGCAAAACTACGTTCGCCATAGGAATGGGGGATATTTTTAGTATATAGTCATGCCATTTGGGCTCAAGAATTTCCTTTCCATGTTTTTGCGGGTGGTGGTTGCGGTATTCAAAGAGTTCATCCACAAGTTTTTGGTATATTTTGATGACTAGGCTTGTCTTCGGGTTGGTAAAGAAGCATGTCTCAAACTTGCGTACGTGTTGGACACCGTGAAAGCACCATATTTCCTTGAATATCAAAAAGTGCATATTTTGTGTACCCTTCGGAATCTTGCATAGCCACATAGTTTGTCGACGAGGATTTATGGTTGATCCCGCCAAAAATAGAAGTTATCATCAATCTAGTAGTGCCTACAAGCTGCAGAAATAAGTGCGCTCTATCCTCGGACACTACGGGCTACTACAAGAAGTTCATTCGGGGATACGCGTTGATCCATGACACTGTATGGAAAAATTGCTAAAGAAGGATGTTTCATTTTTTGGGATGATGAGTGTTAGAAGAGATTTGAGCTACTCGAAGAATATGGTCTCTGCACCTATTCTCACATCTTTATTTGGGTGAAGGTTTTCCATGTTCACGTAGATGCGTGAGAATTTCCACGGGAGTTGTCATATGCGGCACGGAGATGGAGACATTGACCATCCAATTGCATTTGTTAGTAGGAAAATTTACGGTGTGGAGCGCAACTACTCCGCTGCGAGCATTAGAGGTTGGCCATGGTCTACGCCTTGCCAAAAATACGGAAACGTATACGGTAGGAGGGCACTTCAAGAAGTTTACGGACCACTCGGCTTTGAAGTACCTAGTGAATAAGCTACGTTGGGTTGGGAAATCTTTTGGCGGCTACTACTATTCCAAGAATATGACTTTGAGATCATTGTCATGCCGAGAAGGTTGAATCCGAGCAGACCACTTATCTGAATCAAGAGCTTGAGTGAGAACCCACCAACCTAGAAGAGGATTTCACGATGCACATATGTTCATGATTAAGGTGGTTTATGCGCACTTGGATGACATCATTCATCTCCCGACTACGAGGAGGGCACATGGTATTCGATACAACGGAAAAGAACTAGTAACCCACGCAATAGATTTTACCATCATCGTAGGCCATTTGTATAAGTTGGGGGCTGACCAGTGTTGCCAAGATACGTATTGGAGCATGAATGGAATGCCATCTTGGTAGAATCTCATGAGGGCATGGCGAAGGACACTACGCGAGGGAAAGCGATGACACATAAGATATTGAGAGTTGGGCTATGGTGGCCTACAGCATAGTGACTCTCACGAATATTGCAAAGCACGTGATACATGCCAAGGGTCGAGCTTTGAAAAATGGGCTAAGGGTGAAGCCGCACCTCTCCTCGAAATGTGAAATCCCCATGAGCGATTACTTGCAAGGCACATTCTCTAACCCATCGAAGAGACCCCTTGTCCCTCAAGAAGAGGCTCTAATTGATGGCCAGTTAATTGGCTACCGCCCTATGTTCGGCCTTGCGAGGCCCTCGACATGAAAACCTAAGAATATTGATGGCACTGCGCACCCATCTACAAGATTCCATGACTCGGGTGAGGTCCACATCGTTGGAGAACCCTTTGGAAAACTCCACGAGGTAAAATGAGATGACCACGACCTCGCCAATTTAGAGCCTTCCCCAAATTAGCACCATAACTATATCTTGAAAGGATCTTGGAAGATATTGGGATAAAAATAGTCCCCATGCCATGGGTGCACGGATTAGTGATTCCAGGAAGCTCTTAAACCTCTCAAGGATGCCTCATTTTGGCCACTATGTTGGAAATTTTGTCATTGATGGCAAAAGGAGGGCGGTAGATGTAGAGACGGGCAAGGACAACGGCGGAAGACGGCGGGGAACATTCTTGGGAGCATAAGAAGAACTTCTTCGACGAGTAGGAGGATAATGGCCCTTTGAAATGAATATCACGGCTTTTATACATGAAATTGTAAGTGATTGCTTTTGAGATTAATTTTTTGTATGTATATATATCTATTTATGGAGAATTTTTTATAAGTTCCATGTGTGACTATGGAGAAGCTGAATATCTAGCACCTTTAAACGAACCCTATGCGTCATTGAAGAAATCGGCTCTCTTTTCGGTGTTGTACTTTATGGAGAACTAAATATACGGCACACTAAACAAACCATGTGCGTCATTGAAGAAATCGGCTCTTGTCGGTGTTGTGTCCTAATTGCATGTGCCTTGATTGTATTGAGTTGCACGCAAAATGAAATTCTTGAATCGAAGTGCAGCGTTGAATTAGTGGTGAGGCAAAGCGGAATCCTGCGGCCACAATGAGAGGAACCCCTTTGTCTGGCGGAATGAAGGAGGGATTTCCCAAGTATAGCGAGTAAGTGCGAGCGGTCATTGGGGTTGTGCGGCGTTACATCAAGAGTAAATAAGAAGGAACAATCTTTTGTGGAAAGCAACGCTTCGGGCCGATTAGGCAGAGGTACGAGTCAAATATACAACCTCCCATGGAGGAGTGGCCCGAGTTGATTGTGAGGAATGTTAACTTTTTAAAGCCCCACATATAGTGTTGTTGGAGTTCGACGGGCCCGGGTCATGGAAGGACGTGGAACCTTGCGGGAGTGAACATTAAAGGCGGGTTTCCGGTTTTGATCGCCACGCCTTCGTAGGGTGGCGGTATTCGGGGCCCGGTGATTCATTGGCCCCTGCACGCGTGGCCTCAGCGGTGGAGAACGCTCTCATCGCGCATTATCTCTCATGCATCTAAGCCAAGTGATATCTTGTCGGATCACACGGGCAAGGCAACG
Source organism: Pinus albicaulis (assembly GCA_034641835.2). Classification (NCBI taxonomy): domain Eukaryota; kingdom Viridiplantae; phylum Streptophyta; class Pinopsida; order Pinales; family Pinaceae; genus Pinus; species Pinus albicaulis. Next base: position 644,733,542 of record CM076576.1, read on the forward strand.
TGTTCTCATGCATCGGATGAGAAGGGTGACATAACGCCAAGGTACGTTATATGTTTAGTGGGACCAGGTGGACCTTATGGCACATTGGCTTGTTTAATCCAAAGTCGAGATTTAATTAAGGTGCCGATGTTGTACACATATGAAGGTCAAGTCTTTGAGCACTATATCGAGTTGTTGTGATTATGTGCATTTTATTATTATGGTTTGAACCATTTAAAATATTATTCGTACGAGGTTTTGGTGGACATAGTCGAAGAAAAGACAAAGCTGACAAAGCCAAAAGCCAAAAATGGAGCTGGGTAAAATTTGTCTTGATGTAACTAAAAATGTGCAAGTAAAGTTAACCTTCGATTAAGAGTTGGAGAAATGAATTTGGCTATGGTTTTTCACCATAATTTTAATTAGACGATTTTGTATGTAAAATGATTGCATTCATGAAATGGGCGTTTACCACGATTTGAAATGGCGCATACGAAGAGGCTGAAAGCCGAGGTTCATTAGATTCTTTATATATGAGAGCATATTATATAAAGTGATTACTTTCTGACTATGGGTTCATAATCGATTATTAACGGTGGAGAGGTGTTCATGGTAAGGATTTTTAGAAGAGATTTCATGTAATTAATTTACCCTGTCATAAAACGGGTAAATATGCGGTAGATACACAAGCTGAGTGAATTTTGGAGAATATGGACTGACGAGAGGTAAACAAAGATTGAAGATTTGAAGAGATGTGCGACAAAAGGGATTCAAAAGTACGGTGAACGGGTGGAATATGTAGATGAAAGTGAACAAAGATGCGAAACCGATTGCATGAGTGCTACGAAAGGACAAAACTATGACGAAGTCGAGTGAAGTTTATATATTGAAACTAAAAATGTAAATGTTCAATTTTTTATTGTTTGCGATGCAAAGGCACGTATCCTAAGAAAAATAAAATCCTTTGTAACATGGAAATTTGTACATATTGTTGTAATTTTAAAATGAGTTGAATAGCGAAGGAATGAGAAGACAAAAGTGAAGTCATGGATGTTCACTCCAAATTCTTTGTGGAATACAAACGATCATGTAATGAACTCTATATATAATATCAACTTGATATGAAAAAATACATTAGAGAGAGTAAGGATAGAGAATGCGAGTATAGAAGATTGAGGCGAGAGAAGATAAGGAAGAGGATCGGGGAAAGAGATGCTTTCTGAGCAAAGGGCGATATACGAGGTAAATCAACAAACATTTATTTAGATAAATTGAGGAAGTTGGAGCTTCCTATCAATTTGAAGCTTGATAGGCATGGGTTGTAGGCGCGTGAGGTTGGAGCCTCCTTTGTAGGTTGGTGCCTATAGAAAAGCAGTGGTGAGAGGGAGTTGGAGCTTGCCTTTGCATCGCAACAATAAAAAGATGTGGTTTTCTCCCTTTATGGGTTTCCACTTGTCCTAGCTGTCTCTATGTGTGTTGCTTACATGTTGATATGATCCACTCAATCTGTTTATTTGTTTGCTACTCTCACAATAAGGTTGATGTCACATTAATTTAATACTTATTTGTTACATTGTAAGGTTGTTCACATATTAAGTTGTAAAGCAAAGTTTGGTGAATTGTTAAAAAACAAAAGCTTGTGTTAAATGATTCCCCCTCTCGGTTTAACCAAATATTCAACAATTGGTATCGAGCGAGGTTCCTTTGTACCGGTTTAACAGGCGAAAGTAGATCCTAGGTTCCCGGGGATGGCTAGTAAAGAAGGATGCTCAACCAATAAAGCCCCTTTTTTCACTAGTGCAAATTATGCCTTCTAGAAAATCGAGAATGAGGACATACATAATGTCTTTAGGAATAGAATTTTGGAGTTTGTTGTGGAATTAGGATATGCCCCAAAGGCAATTGACTCGAGAGAAAGAAACCAAACAAGATTTTGTAGCTAATGAAAAATCCATGAATGCCATCTTAAATAAGTTGTGTGAAGCGATTTTATCAAAGTAATGCACAAGACACGCAAAGAGATGTGGGATACTCTAGAGAACATCCATGAGGGAGACCAAAGAAGGTAAAGAGCGCCAAACTTCAAGTCTATAGAGCCCGAGTTTGACAACTTGAAATGAATGATGATGAAGACATTTCTAGCTTCTTTCTAAGGGTTGCGAAATAGTAAATAACATGAAGGCTACAGGTGAAACCATAAAAGAAGTTGTAATTGTACAAAATATTCTAAGATCTCTTCCACCCGAGTTTTAACCCCCAGGTGTCTGTATTAGAAGAAACAGGCGGTTAGGAAACCTTGACCATGAACCGGCTACTAGGAAATCCTAACTGACATATGAGATGAGACTCCCACAAAAGAATCCAAGTACGAGGAGGCATCCTTTAAAACGAGAAAAAGAAGAAAGAAGAAAAGGAAGACATATGCTCTTGCTCGGATAGAAGAAGAGGCTAAATTTAAGAATGCGGATAGAGGCTCGGGTAAATACAAAGGAAAAATTCCTTTCAAATGCTTTAACTATGGAAGAGTTGGACACTATCTTGCTAAGTGTCCCCACAAGAAATTAAATGACCGAGGCTCAGAATAAAGAGAAAAATACATCAAGAAGCTGGTAGAAAGGAAATAAATTTAGTAGAAAATCCTTCTATGCTCAACAAGACGGTAGTGCATCCGAAGACTGCGATGAACCCTCAAGTGAAGAAGGAACCTCACGAACTTTTATTGATGGCCATAGAAGAACTTGAAAGGGACTCCACTAGAAGATGAAGAAGAAGAAGGTGAAGTCGACCTTGAGGGGGAGCTAAGAAGTGCCCTTGAGGAGATTGATAGACTCAAACTAAAGTTCGGAAAACAAAGGACATTCTCCTCAAGTATGTACAAGAAGAACGAAATTCGAAATCCTCATGCGGCTAAAGATAGAGCTTGAAGAAGCCAAGAAGATAGAAGACATGTTACTTAGAAAAACAAGAGTAGAAAACTCGGGAACAAGAGAAGTTGGAAGAGAAGAAGTAGTATGTCTCGGAAGAAATTAGAAAATTCTCAAAGGAAAGTGGCTATAAATTCTTCTCAAACATCAAGCTCTAGTAAGTTGAACGAAGTTACGGATGCTCAAAGATCTCCTATGATAAAAGCTGGAATAGGATATGAAGGAGAGTCAAGTAAAAGCAAAGAAAAGGAAAACGGAGAGATATTATTTTTGTAAAAAGCAAAGAAAGTGATGAAGCGACTCAAATAATTCCTACAAAAGAAGAAACATGTAAGGAGGAAGACGGAACCGAAGAAACCTCTAGTAACAAATAATGAAAAACACTCGAGACAACGAGAAAAAGAATCATATGCACTTGATTATGTCAAATTTGGAAGCCATCAAAAGACTCTTCCCTCCTATGAAAAATTCCGCCTGTTATGTCTGTCTCAAGGTAGGACACATTGTTGCATCTTGTCATGCAAGGAGGAGTAATTCAAACTAGCAAAAGATGCAAATAATGAAGAGACTATCTCAAGCAAACGAATGGAAGACAACCTTACATTAGGTATGCAAATGGTTTCTATGGTTATTTTTTTTTTTTCTTGTAAGGAATTTGACCATAAAATAATTGAGAGTGTAGAAAATATGGACAAAGATTGATGATCAATACCTCAAGGAGGTTTATGAATCAAAGAGTTTTCTACTCACAGTGCTGCCAAAATTATGATCCAAATCTTGTGTATGCAACAAAATTGGACATATGCCCTCGAATTTCCTTTGAGAGGATGTGATTCATCACATCTCACAAAAGATACCAAACAAAAGGATGCTTCCGAGTGGATAAAGAAGGTGAATAAATGTGACTTGGCTCTAGCTTGCTCAAGCCTGAAAAGCCGGTGGTATTTGGACGATCGTTTGCTCAAAACACATGGCCAGGCGAAGTAATTTTATAACTCTTGATGAAAAGAAATGCGGCAATGTTACTTTTGGCAAAGATAAATCGGGAAAAATAAAGGGAAAAGGCTCGGTCGGCACAGACAATGAGAGGAAAGGCCCGGATATTTATTTGTAGATGGCACCGAAAGCAAATTTGTTGAGTGTCGGTCAAATGTGTGATAAAGGTTGTGAAGTTCTCTTTAGAGCACAAGATTGTGTGAAGTCGGATCAAGCACCATAGGTAGGGCTACTTGCTCAAAGGAGTTCGGACAAGAAGAGTAATGTTTACGTTGTGAAGAGGAAGATGAAGCATGTCATCTTAGCAAACTTGAGGAGTCATGAATTTATGGAATAAAAGGTTGGGACATCTCATCTTTGATCACATCATCGGACTAGCGAGAAGAAAGTTGTCGGAGACATGCCAAAAATAAAAAGGCCTTCTAATACTATGTGAAAATCTTGTCGGTGGGCGAAACGGACGCACATCATTTAAGGCCAAAGATGGAGTTATCAACGAGAAGACCGCTCCGGCTTGTGCACATGGACCTATGTGGACCTGCAAGAACTAAAAATCCAAGTGGAGAATCCTACTTCATGCGATAATTGATGACTTCTCCCGAATGACATGGGTTGCATTCCTCAAGAATAAATCGGAAGCTTTGGAAAAATTTAAGATATTAGCTTGTTAATAATCGAAACGGGATGCAAACTAAAATGCATCGGATCGGACGAGAGGAGGTGAATTCACGGATTATGACTTTTCGACCTATGCGATGAACATGGGATAAAGAAAAAATTTACTATTGCAGGACACCTCGAGCGGAATGGAGTAGCGAGAGAGGAGAAAAACGGTCTATCGGCAAATTGCGAGCCATGATGCGAGAGAGTAATATTCCTCAAACCTTCTAGGCGAAGTAGTACACACGGCCGTGCACGTATCCTTAACAAAGAAGCTCACTTAAGGCCAAGCGGTGACAGGAGTCTATGAACTATGGCATGGGAAACTGACTTCAATCAAACATTTTAGAATCTTTGGAAGCAAGTGTTACATAAAGAATAATGATGAAAATCTTGGGAAATTTGATGCGAGAAGCGATGAACGGATATTTCTGGGATATGCTTCCAAAGTAAAGGGTACGAGTGTTACAACAAGACTCTTCTAAAAATAGTAGAAATCATTGACGTGAGATTTGATGAAGAACTTCCAAACAATACAAAAGATACGAGACGGTAGTCCATCGAATGACCATGAAAGAGAAGAAGACCGAAGATGATGATGAAAAAACGAAGACAATAGAAGAAGATGTTGAATTGAGTTCTAAAGCCCCTTCTAGATACACTCGGAAGAACCATCCTGAAAGATCGGATCATAGGAGATAAGAGAAAAGGGGTCCGGACAAGAAGGCAACTAATTGAACGGATAGAAGAGGTATACATAGCCATGATATCATAAATAGAGCCAAAGAAGTTTGAAGAAGCCTTGAGGACAAGTATTGGGTGAATGCTATGAATAAGGAATTGGACCAAATTGAGAAGAACAATACACAGGAATTAGTCCCTAGACCCAGCGAGAAAAATTTCATAGGCTCAAAATGGGTATTCAAAAAATAAAATGAATGAGGAAGGACGAGGTAATGGAATAAAAGCAGACTTGTACGCAAAGGATATTCACAAATCTAAGGACTTGATTACGATGAAACATTTGACCACGTAGCCGGAATGGAAGCCATCGAGAATGTTTACGGCCTTTGCATGCTACAAATACTTCAAGGTATCAAATGGATGTGAAATCTTCTTTTCGGAATGGAGATCTAGAAGAAGAAGTCTAGATGGAACAACCGGAAGGTTTCTCGTTAACGGACAAAGAAAACTATGTGTACGGAGATGAATAAGGCTCTTTATGGACTGACAGGCTTCTCGTCTTGGTACTCGAGAGTTTGGATAAGTATTTAAAAACAAGCCTTTAAGAGAGGTGGAGTAGACAACAATCTATACATAAAAACCCATGAAAATGAACTCGATTGTTGTAGTATATGTGGATGACATTATGTTTGAAGCAACGAGAGATGAACAAACAAAGGGTTTGTTGAGGAGATGAAATTAGAGTTTGAGATTTCCATGATTGGAGAACTCGGTTTCTACTTAGAGCTTCAAATTCGGCAAAGAACACGGTACATTCATCTCACAAGAAAAATACTTAAAAGAAATGTTGAAAAAGTTCAAAATGGAGGGCTGAAGCACGTAGTAACTCCCATGATCATGGGATGCAAGCTATGTGCTGATGATGGATCTGGCGATATAGATCAAAAACTCTACGGATCCATGATAGGAGATGCAACGTATCACAGCCTTTGACATCAAGACTAGACATACGCTAGCAATAGGACTAGTGGCTAGATATCAACTGACACCTAAACAAAATCCCTTCTTGCGATCAAAATAATATTCATATATCTACAAGGAACAACACGGTATGGACTTTGGTATCCTAAAGGCAAAAGCTTCACTTTGACGGCATACACGGTGCATATTAGGCCAGGCATTTGTGTGGATGACGAGAAAAGCACAAGTGGTGGTGCATTCTATTTAGGAGAAAGTACGGTGGCATGGTTAAGAAAGAAACAAACATCTGTCTCTCGTCTACGGTAGAAGTAGAATATGTCTCCAATGACAACATGTTGTACACAAATTGTATGGATGAAGCAAACCCTCCAAGACATGAAGAGGTACGCATTGATGAACCTATCTCAATCAAATGTGATAATACAAGTGCTATAAGTATATGTAAAAATCCTGTGCTTCCTCCAAAAACTAAACATATCCCAATCAAGTATCATTTTCTCCAAGAATAAGTGGCTCGGGAAGATATTAAAGCTGAATTATGTACCAACAAAAGAACATACATCGGATATATTTACCGAACCTACGCTAGAGAACCATTTGAATATTTGAGAGATAGACTAGGGGTAGTATCTATAGATGCTACTCTGCGATATGAAGAGAAAGCACGAGTTTCGGGGGGAGAACATAAACGAAAATATCATTCCGGGGGAGATCAGCCAACAAGGGAAGCATGAAATAGGTCCTCGGGATCAAAGGATTATGGCAAAGATACATCCGGCATAAAAGGAATAGTAAGAAAAGGGTCGATTATTTTAGATTTAATCCCAATTTTGGAGCAACGGGGTACAAAGTCGGAAGATCTCCCGAGAGAGAGGAAATGCAAGAAATGTTGAAAAAGTATAAAATCAAAGGAACAAAGGACAGAATATACACTAAGAGATGTGAAACCCCTTGCCATTGATGTCAAGGGGGAGGAAGAGCAAGCAACGGGGAGAAAGGATCCTAAAAGGAAAACGGAAGAGAAAGTGTATTGCCATCAATGCCAAAGGGGGAGACTATTGGAAATGGTGTCATTGATGGCAAAAGGAAGGCGGCCCAGAGATGCGAGAGAAAGGCAAAGGACAACGGTAGAGAACGGCAAGGAACATTTACGGGGAGAATAAGAAGAACTTCTTTAGCAATAGAGTAGGAGGATAATGGCCAACACAAAATACCGAGATATACGCTGCCATGAAATTGTAAGTGATTGCTTTTTGAGATTGGCCTTTGTATGTATATATATCTATTTATAGAGAATTTTTTATAAGTTCCATGTGCGAATTTATGGAGAGCGGAATATCTAGCACGCTAAACGAACCTGTGCGTCATTGAAGAAATCGGCTCTCTTGTCGGTGTTGTAATTTATGGGCGAATACTCCGACTGCTAAACAAACCACATGCGTCATTGAAAGAAATCGGCTCTCTTGTCGGTGTTGTGTCTGATTGTATGTGCCTTGATTGTATTGAGTTCTTCACAAACAAAATTATTGAATTGAAGTACGGCATTGAATTAGTGGCGAATAAAGCGGAATCCTCGTACAATAGGAAGACTTTGTCCTTATGAGAAAAATTAGGGAAAGTTGCATGTATAGCGAGTAAGGGTCGAGTGGTCATTGGGGGCTGTACGGCGTTACATCAAGAGTAAATAGAAGGAACAATGCGTAGGCAACGCTTCGGGGCCGATTAGGCAGTCTAGTCAAATATAAAACCTCCCATGGAGGAGTGAAGACGAGTTGATTGTGAGGAACATTAACTTCGTAAAGCCCCACATATAGTGTTGTTGGAGTTAGACGGAAGCTAGGGTCACGGAAAGACGTGGAACCTTGCGGGAGTGAGCAGGTAAAGGCGGGTTTCCGGTTTTAGTCGCACCACCTTCGTAGGGTGAGCAATATTCAAGAATTTGGAGGCGATTCCATTGGCTTACTGAAACATGGCCTCAAGCGGTCGGGGAGAAAGCGCTCTCATGACATTATCGCTCATGCATCTAAGCTGCAGTGATATCCGTCGGATCACATGGGAGCAAGGTGACGTGCTCTCGTAGTCGGATGAGAAGGGTGACATAACGCCAAGGTACGTTATATGTTTAGTGGGACCGACGAACCTTATGGCCTATTGGCTTGTTTAATCCAAAGTGTGAGATTTAATTAAGGTGCGAATGTTGTACACATATGAAGGTCGAGTGTTGAGCACTATATATATCGAGTTGTTTTGATTATGTGCATTTTATTATTATGGTTTGAACCATTGCAAAAGATTATTCGTACAAGGTTTGAACGAGACACGATCGAAAGAAAATACAAAGCTAGCAAAGCCAAAAGCCAAAAATGGGGTAGAGTAAATTTGTCTTGATGTAACTAAAAATGTAGAAAGTAAAGTTAGCCTTGATTAGAGTTGGAGAAATGAATTTGGCTATGGTTTTTCACCATAAGTTTAATTAGACGACTTTTGTATGTAAAATGGCTTGCATTCATGAAATGGGCATTTACCTGATTTGAAATGGCGCATACAGAAGAGTGAGAAGCCGGGTTGATTGGGTTCTTTGAGAGCATATTATATATGCGTGAGTCTTTGTAGCTATGGGTTCATAATCAGTTATTAACGGTGGAGAGGTCTTCATGGTAAGGATTTTTAAGAAGAGATTTCACGTAATTAATTTACCCTGTATCATAAAACATGTATATATGCGACGGATACACAACTTCTGATGAATTTGGAGAATATGGACCTAACAAAGGTAAAAATATTGCGAGTTGAAGAGATGTCTGGAAATGAAAAGGGATTCAAAAGTACATTGAACGGGTGGAATATGTAGATGACAATGAACAAAGATGCAAGGCAAGGTTGCATGAGTGCTACGAGAAAGGACAAAACTAGCAAGCAGAGAAATTTGGGTAAATTTATATATTGAAACTGAAAATGTAAATGTTCGATTTTTACATTGTTTGTGATGCAAAGGCAAGTATCCTAAGGAAAAGAAAAAATCCTTGTAACATGGAAATTTGTACATATTGTTATAATTTTAAAATGAGTTGAATAAACGAATGAGAAGACGAGAAGTTAAAGAGTCATGGTTGTTCACTCCAAATTCTTTGTGGAATACAAACAGTCATGTAATGAACTCTATATATAATATCAGCATTATGCGAAGCAAGACATTAGAGAGAGTAAGGATAGAGAATGCGAGTATAGTTGAGTCGGAAGAAGATAAGGAAGAGGAGCGAAGAGATGCTACATAACAAAGGCGATATCGGTAAATCAACAAACATTTATTTAGATAAATTGAGGAAGTTGGAGCTTCCCTATCAGAGTTGAAGCTTGATAGAGGCATTTTACATTAGTTGTGGGCGGCGGGGGTTGGAGCCTCCTGTGGTTAGTGCTTGTGAAAAACGGTGGTGAGAGGGAGTTGGAGCTTGCCTTTGCATCTATGTGTTTTTCTCTCTTTATGGGTTTCCGGTTACATCTACGCTCTATGTGTGTTGCTTACATGTTGATATGATCCACTCAATGTTTATTTTTGCTACTCTCCTGATAAGGTTGATGTCACATTAATTTAATACTTGTTGTTACATTGTAAGACTGTTCACATATTAAGTTGTAAATAAGTTTAGTGATTGTTAAAAAAACAAAGCTTGTGTTAAACTGATTCACCCCCCTCTCGGTTTAACCAAAGATTCAACACCTTACAATGTCACGAGGCAAACCCAGTGCTGCGCAGTACTTGCCTTGGTCCATGATGGCAACTTGTGGATCCAGATCGAATCCCCATTGATGTTGCGCTTATTCAGCTATTCTTGGTCTCCCCATGGAAGGGCAGGACCCTATCTTGCACGTCGGCAAAAAGTATGAGCAAAAGATCGCCAACAAGGTGCGCGAGAGTTACCATGTGGAGCAAAACACTCGAGGATTCATGATTAGCACCATGAGTGACCCCGGTATGCGAGATGGGTACCTTGTTTACGGCATGCAAGATGATGCGCAAATGATAGGTTGCCACCGTCCTTGCGTATGTGATTCGAGCCCCGGTGGACCAATGCGAAAAGGGGTACGCTGGTGGTCCCGGTGCACATTGCAATGAATTTATGGCGAATGTCTACGAATCCTAGGATCGAGGGACGGGCATTATTATACTCTTGGTTGTTGCTTCTCATTGTGTTGGTCACATGGAAGCCCATGATGACTTGGTCCTCCCTGAGCTCACCTCGGATATGTGCCGAGGGGGGCACGATACGCGAATTTCTAGGACTCAAGGACGCGCGCGACATATTGAGGACAATCGAGTCTTACCGGGTCCTATTTCAAAGAGGCTCGACGTAGCGACGATCAATTCTCGACCACGCTTGTTGCAATGAGTTTATGATAAGTACAAAAGCATCATGACATTTCAAGTTACCATGCCGCAATGTACGGATCGAGAGGCCACAAGGATCCAATATGGGTTTCACTCCTGCATAGTTCTTGATGAATACATTGACTTCCTAATTGCGACTTGGCCTCCACATTGGAAGCTTGGCTTCAAATCGGTACAAATGACCTTGCGGGGACAAGCATCGCGAAGGTCACCACTTGAGCACCACCAGAATCTTTTGGAGGAGAAGGCAAGAGTACTAGAAAAGGAAGCAAAACTAGTATCACGAGAAGGGTTCGCACGAGCGGGGCAAGAGTACGAGGGAAGGGCTCTTTGAAATGGCATTGAAAAAAGTTTGTAGCGAGGATCTGGGTGCGAGAAGTTCGGGAGGTGGGAGAGTGCGACTCCCGTTGGGGTACGAAACGGAGTGGTGATCCGGGTGGATGTGGTAGCCCTGCTTTATTCCCTTGGGGTCCCACCATTGTCTCTTTCATTTTTTTCACAACTTACTATTCACAGCATATTTTCAAGTCCTGAAATTCCGGAGCTGTTTTGAAGCCCCAAACGAAGATAGTATGCCGAGGATTCACACACCGTCCCAAGGAAGTTGAAACACCAATTTACGCAAACGATTTATAGTTTTGGCGCTTCATTTCTAAGGGTTAGGTTTTGGACATTTAGAGTTCTCCATTGTTTCTCCATAATAAATAGGCCCTCGAGCCTCATTGTAACGGAGAGTTCGAGAGTTCTATAGTCACCACATCTCTTCTTAGAGATTAAGCACCGACACCCTAGCTATTTTATTTCCATCATGTTTATAAGCATATTTATACTGCATTTTTGATATTAATGAAATGAAGCTTTATTTCCTTTGTATTTCTATGTTTATGGTTATTTGTAGTCTATTGCGTTCTTGCATAAATCCGGATCAGGCGGTGACTTGTTAAAGGGCCACGGAAGAAGCAATGAGCTCAACGCCGGATCATGACAAAGGAGTTACGTTGACGGGGAAGAAGACATAGAGAAGATCACGAGATGCGGTCACCCTAGATGCGAGAAGACAAATGGCTGGCCACGGAAGAACAAAAAAAAGCCTGATTGATACACTCCCGGGTTGAACTCCCGGGCTCTACGGCTCAAAATAGACACCTTGCAAACCGGTATGATTCGGGCAAAGTCGACCCCGGCAACAAGCGAGAACGGTTTCGATGCAGTCGGAGAAGGCGCACTCTTCCCTCTACCAAGCACAACCTCATACTCGGTATACTGACTTAGGAGTGCAAGTCCGGGGGCGCGTGAAATCTACAGTTGGATCTTGCACCTTACTGCCTGTGAACCGTTGCAGATCCTTCACGCATCCATGTTCGAAGAGATCCCGACATATAGAGATCGTCAAGTGCACCCGGCTGACTCAATACGGTGACGGAACAGGCGGGAAAAGAAAAAGCTGGCACCGAATTATTTTGAGCATAGGCTACATGTACCCTCATCAACGTAGCGATAGGTTGGAGCACCTAATTAGTAGGCTCTACGCGGATGTCACCGAAGATATCTGACTTCTTCCACCCCCCGAGGCCAAGATTGAGGGGTTGGTTGCGATGCTCAAGGCCTCAAGGATTGAGATCCGAGGTGGGTCAAAATAGGAGATGGAAAAATGGTGCAGCCTTGTAGGCCAAAATTCTGACCGAGAGACGTCACCAAAGGTACGGGCCCGGCCAAGATGCGTTAGTTATAGAGGCCACAAATGTCATTACGGTCAAATTTCTTAGGGCACGAATACATTTGGAAACGGCTATGCAACTATGGACCAAGGTGAAGCGCGAACTTCTCCTCCATGAAATCAACCAAGAACTATGCCGAAGAAAGAAGAAGAGTTTGACCAAATGGAAGCTACACGGCCACGGTCCCAGCTCGGCGGTGCTTTGAGTTGCGCACCAGCCATGTGATCGAGGGGACAACATGGAAGCCCTTGGTAATGAAGAAGACTTTAAGTGATCACCTCGGCGTCAGAGGTGATGAGGCCCATAGGGTGTCTCGGGATATTAGTATCTGATCAGCAGGCTGGAGCCGGATGTTGGAGAGCATCACCCTCTTTGCTACGAAGGCCCAACTGCATAGAAGTTGGTGGAGATAACCTAGAATCTTTGTTGCGCAAGTGAGCCGGTCACCACCCCCTGCGAGTCGATGAAATCCCGGCAACTACGGTGAAGATGGAGGAACCCACGGCCGCGGTGACTCGGGACGAGTCAAAAGATTTTGTTGGGGCACAGTGGAACGGGGGCTCCCTAAAGCTACAAATTTTGTATATTTTTGTATTAATTAGTCTAGCAGAGTTTTGGGGTGGGTCAAATCCTTGAACACATTGTAATGGGTCAAAGGGTAGGGTAGAGTCATATGACACGATTTGCGGACCACGGGATGGCGTAGGCTATATCGATGCTCAATGAATAAATAGTTTTAGTCTAGAAGTAGGCATGAATTAAGATGGATGTTGTGTGCGAACTATTAGATCTTTTTTGGGTTGTTTTGAGTAAGGACTCATGCGCCTTTGTGTGTGGAGATCCTCAATCTTTTGTGTGCGAGACCAGCTAGGCGAGTGTGTACCAGGCGGTTTTGGTTGTAGTTTGGATCTAAATGTTAATGAATGTGAAATCTTGTTAAAGTATTTGTGTGTTATACGGATCAATGATGTTCAGCTGTTGAAGCATGTCTGTGATGGTTATTTGGTACATAACAAATGTATCGGTCCATTGCGCTCATGATATTATGTCTTGGTAATTTACGATACGCACGTGGATACAAAGGTCTTGATTAGATCTGTGAATGGTAATATCTATGTTATGGTTAATAGCGATTATGCGATAAAAACTGCGAATAGACTTACTTTCTGTACGAATGCGATAAGGTGTGAACACGGAATCTTTCTTAATTACCCTACTCTCTCCGGGGGTGGCGAAGCACAGTTCCAACACTGCTTCCATACTACTTCGGGTGATACCTTGGCCTACACAAGTAGGTCATTTTAAAAGGAGCAGTGAAGTATAGGGGTTTGTTGGCAAACCTTAACCTCCGAACCTGGGTTAGGACCCATCAAGCCAACACCACACGAAAGTGGTTGTAGGTAGTTGAGAAACATAGAGATCTGTTGTAGTCATGTTGGACATTGGGGAGGCTTTCATCCTATGTGTGAGGATGCTTTGAGTTGTACATGCGCGAGAATGTGTATGACCATCCTGATGACCTATGTTTGGCCATCATTTCAAGGATTGAACGTTGCGAGAATTAGCGAGCTTTTTATCCAACATCGACCGGAGACTTGACCAAAATGTACTTTAGAACATGTTGTCCTTTGTTTGTGCTCAACTTAGTGTTTAAATTGATTTCGGTAATTGTCAACGAGGGTTAGTAAAGAGAAAAGTTTGCTGAAGTGTGGTGCACTATATGTGCCTAGGTATTTACATTTCTCACTACGTTGTGTTTAGTGTTTTATGATGTTTGGTTTTATGGTTTTATGTTTGAAAAGGAAAGAACTAAGTGTTTGGTGAAAAGAAAGTTTGTGGTTATTTAAAACATAACAAAACTAAAATATGGATGACAAACAACAAATGCAAAGCTTGATAATGACTTCATTGCAAGAAAATAAATCACAACATGAGCTTGAACTTATCAATTCATTCATTAAAGATGTGTTGGAAGAGCTTGAGAAATGGACAAGTTAAGTGTAAATGAAGTTCTCCTAAATAAGCAATCCAACTCACAATATTACAAAATGATTATTTGTAACACGGTAAGGTTTCTATTCTAGATTAACCTATGATGCTGAAGTTACTCTATTCTGCAACTTGACTTATCACTTACAGGCCTTATTCATAAGTTTTTGAGATTTTCTAGAACAATGTTTGGAAAAAAGGCTATAGGTGAATTTGTAAAAGATTTGCATAGTGATCAAAGCCTTAAGCGATATTACTAACCCCATTCATGTGATGATGTATCAATATAAGTTGAGAACAAAAGTAAGTTGTAAATAATAGAAGAAATTTGAGAGACTAATTTTGACAACTAGTACTACTTGAAATAAAATGGATAACAGGCTAGAACGTAGTCTATCAATCTTAAAATACAATGACTACACTAAACTAGAATGCCATTATTCTTTTCTTGAAACAAAATGGCTTGAGACCGAACTAGAGTGCTACTAATCTACTTGAAGTACGGTAAACGGAGTTAAACTAGAATGCCATTATCAAACTTGAAATGTAGTGACGAGCTGAACTAAATGCAATCATCCTCGGGAGTGTTCTAACTAAATTAACATGCAACTAGTCCTTAGGTCTCTGACCCATCTCGTTGATATGAATGATATTTTGGAAGAGTTTGTAAAAACAGAGTAAAGGCTGTATTATTCAATGCAATTGAACATGAACATAAGATTTGAAAGCAAATACAACTAGGATCCCCAGATACCACGGATGTTTCTTATTCATTGTTAATGATGTTTTGGAAGAGTTTGTAGGAGTAAGATAGGCTATGACACTTGGTGTAAACAAGCATAAATCATAAAAATCGAAAGGAAATGCAACTAAAATATACAACACCACGGCTATGCCTTATTCATCGTGATGATATTTTGGAAAAGTTTATAAGAGTAAGTCTAGGTGTTGTGATGATTAATGTAAACAAGTATGAAACATGAACTTGAGAAACTGCTCAAGCTAGAAATGAAAAATGAAACTAAAATACTTACCTAAGCTAGTATAAACAAAGATGCTCGGTGCTTGGGGGCCCTCTACCACGGAGTAGCACACAAAATCTACTTCAATATTGACTCGGTGCTTTCAATAAAATGATGCTTCTTCCATTAAAAGTAATTACTTCAAAACGAGTGTTTTCGGACTTCTAGAAATCCTAGCAATTAAACACAAAATCTAACCTTGTCCCTCGTTTTTCATTCATATTTATAACAAAATTACATAGCTTGTCTTTGAGATAACCTGGGGATAATTGTCACTCAAATTAAAATCAAGCGGAACTTTCTTTGGTGGTCTCGTAATATGATTAAGGACATGCGGGCTGTCCTTGTCCTATTAAGGTCTATCTCTAGTTTGAGTTCCAAATGCATAACCACCTACGGGGAATTCCGTTCAAACTTCGTGGAGAAAAAAAAAATGATGAGGGAATGATGTGGAATACGACCATATGTGTTTTCTACCGAGATGACACCTGGAACCACTGCATAGACATGAAGGCAATTTAACGAGGAATCGCTTAGTAGCTACGAATGTGCAGATTCTCATCAGCTAGATCTAGTTCAAAAAGTACTACAATGACAAAATTATAAAAACACCTGTAAGTTAGTCATGATATACATTCATAAAGAAATTTTAATTAATTCTATTGATCATTTGAGCACGTAATTAATAATGGACAAAGGAAATGGAGTGGAATGTGGTGGAAGAAAGAACATCTTTGGAGCTCCAGCATACCCCCATTTGCTAGGTTCTTGCATGTCCTCATGCAACTATTCCATGAACTGCGAGACCTCTGCAAGGACATCCAGCCTCTTCTTCTGCTTTTTTGCCTGGAATTCAAAGGCCTTGGGCTTCCTTATGACTTCTTGAATCTTAAATTTGTGAGTGCACGGATTTAAATTTTTTATTTTTCTTCTTCAATTTTTCAGCGGCCTTGTACAAATTTTGCATTTGTGTAGAGACGAGTTGAATTCATATCGGTTTGTAGTTTAACTTTTGCTCTCTCATAATTTCATTCGCATTCTTGATATGCATTTGAGTATTTCTAACTCATATTTATCTCTCCTTAGGATATCAAGCTATGATTTTGGTGGACTAGGAGTTATTTGTCTCTACCTTAAAGGCTCTTTTATCTAATGTCTCAACATAGTTGTAAATTTCTTCTTTGTCTTTGGGTCTATTTCGAGCTCCTTCATCAAAATCCTCCTCGGTAGGTGTTTCTTCATCCTCTATATTTATGACTCCGGTTGTTTAACATTTGTTTTCTTTAGTATTCCTCTAAGTACGTGGCTCCGTCTCGGTTAGAGATGGTCTTCTCCTTTCTCTCACAGCAGAATTTTCTTATTATCCTCTCTTTCTTCGTGCTTCCTAATGCGAGCCAATTTCTCGAAATCATTTCTTCTTGCCTTCTTGTATTGTTTTACCGGTTTCGAGTTTTTGGGGTTTTCCATCTTACGCTTTTTTTTTTTTTTGTAGGTTTGTCTTCGGAGTGGAGGTTCCTTGGGTTCTTCAAAGTGATTTCTCACTAAGAACTCTTCCCGATTATCTCCTATTTTTCTCAAATGATGTTGATCAAAATTTTGACCATGGTGGTATAAAGTTGTTTTCTAGAAATTGAACTCTCTTTTGAACACTTGAGGCAAATTTTCTTTAAACTATGAAGCGAAGAAAAAGAGTAAATTGAGTTTCTTCTTCTAAAATTCATTATCAAATGAATATGATAAACATAGAAGGTACCATATCTTCCTTCACAAGCGATGAATTTTGCAAGATAAGCAACATGTTTCTCCATTTTTTTCTTTGAGTGCGGAGCTAGGGATACCATTTTTAAAGATGGAAACATCCATACTGGTGACTTGAGTATACGCTTCCATGCCTCGTTATGAAATTCTCTATTCTTGAACCACCTTTCTCCTTGTACGGGAAATTTTGTTGCTGCAATGGAAGCACGTAATGGTGAATTTAATATCTCCTATCTAAACCTCTGACTCCATTCAAGGATCGTGCAAACGTTTTAGTCACCTCTTTGTAGAAACCAGATTTTTCAAAGAATTGCAACCACCATTGCTTGTTGTAACATTTCCCCGATTTGAGGATAACCTTCCAAGTACTTGAATTTCCATTAAGTTCGGTCCTCCTTATGAGACCCATAACTTCTCTTTCCAACCTTCAAATTGTTGCTCCTTTGTTCACGGTGACAATAGTATTCTGAAGATGTCTTTTCCCCACAAACGTGGCCGTGACTAATCCAATCACTTGACACTTTAACCGTTTAGATTTTAAATGATGATCGGATATGGAATTTGAAATGGTGGAATAGAAGGAGTTTTATCCAAAGTTTCTACGGGAGGTTTGTTAGGCATGATCAACAAAATCAATTAAAAAAACTTTTGAATTATTCATAACTTAACTATCATAAAATTTTCATGATATGTCATTATAATCGGAACTTTTACCTTTTCCTTTCCTCTGATTTTTGTGATCTTTATATGCTTTGTTCTCCACAGAAAATCATTACTTTTGAGTCTTCATAACTCCTTGATTTTGCTTGTTGTCATGGATATGCGGGGATCATTTTATTGCGGATACGGTGATTCTTAGATAGGTGTTGAGCCTTGAGAATGTCTGCAATCTAGGCTATGAGAATGTACGTGAGCTATAGAATGTCACATTGTTGCGGAATGTACCAGAAGACTTGAAACATGAAATGTAATGGTTTGGAGCATGAATGGAATTTTGTATGGAATGAGTGAAGATGGATAGTAAAATATGGTGTAATGGAATATGAATGAAGTGAATAATGGAGTGGAATGAATCACAACTTATGAGGGGTGAGTGAAGTATGAGAAATGGCCCTACAATTCATGATATGTATTATTCAATTGCAGAAAAACATCAAACTTAAAAATCTGGGATGGAAATGAGGTGGAACATGGGGTGAAATGAATGAAGTGTGGATGAATGAATGAAATGGAGTATGGATGAATGAATGAAATGGAATATGGATGGATGAAATAAGATGGACCATAAGTGAAATGGATCTGCACTTATGATTTTGTAACAAATGCTTGCAGAAAAAGAACAAAATTGAAAAGCTAAAGTGTCAGAAAGATTACGATTTTCACTCTACCTTTTCTGTATAAACATGCTAATCAGTGATTAGTTTTCATATTTATACTTTTTTTTTTCAATAAAGTGACTTCAGAAAATTCAATTAAGTTGATGAAGAAGAAAGATTCTTCTTCATTAACTTCACATCACTGTTTTCCTGGAACTTCTTGACAAATTCTTCTCTTGAAAGTGACTTATGATACAACTTCAATCTATGACCATTCACAAGAAAAGTAACCTCTTCTTCATCTATTGTCCTGATTTTTATTGCTCCATTGTCAAAAAATTTCACAATTTCATATGGCCCAAGCCAATGTGTTTTGAACTTTGAATCAAACAAGAGAGCCCAGTCACTTTCTTTGAACTTCTTTTCCTTGATGTACTTATCATGCCATCTAGTCCTTTGTTGTTGGACTATACTTGTTTTCTGAACTGCATCTTGTCTGATCTCATCCAATTCATTAATCTGCTCCAATCTGTGCTTTTGTGCCTCTGTTAGATCAAGTAATAGCTGAACTACCATTTTGAAAGTTTGAATCTGGAACTCTATGGGAAACAAAACTTGCTTTCCATAAACAAGTTCATAAGGAGTATGACCTGTTGTGCTTCTCCATGTAGTTCTATAGGCCCACAAGGCTTCAGGAAGCCTATCTGCCCAATCTCTTCTATGTAAATGAACAGTCTTTGTTAAGATCCCTTCAATGACCTTATTAGTAGATTCCACTTGACCATTTGCTTGTGGATGATAGGGAGTAGATTTTCTGTGTCTGATTTTGTACCTCTCCATCATTTGTTCCACTAGCCTTGATGTGAATTGAGCTCCTTGATCTGTAACAATTTCCCTTGGGACACCAAAACGAGTAAAAATGTCCTCAAAAAGAAAATTAACTACAGATGCTTCAGTAGCAGAAAGTAATGGCTTGGCCTCTACCCATTTGGTAACATAATCAGTGCAAACTAATATATATTTCTTTTGTCTTGATGGAGGACTAATAGGTCCTACAAAATCCGAAGCCCATTTTTCAAAAGGTTCAATATGTACCTGAGGCTGTAATGGCATCTCACCTGAAGGAGAAGGTTTCCCTACCCTTTGGCAATTGTCACACCTTTTGACATACTCTTTAGCATCTTTAAAAAGGGAGGGCCAATAGTATCCTAAATGAAGGACCTTATAAGTTGTCCTCTTATCAGCAAAGTGTCCACCACAAGGTTCATCATGACATGCTTTGAGAATCTCAGGCATCTCATCTTCCCGAACACATCTCCTAATGATAAAATCTAGACCTGTCCTGTACAACTCATTAGCAACCCATGAATATTTTGCACTGTCATAAATGATTTTTCTTTTCTCTCTTGCATTCATTATGGAAATTTCCCTGAAACTAAATAATTAGCAATGTCAGCAAACCAAGGAGTCTGAGTAGAAATTGCAAAAAGATATTCGTCAGGAAATTGATCTTCAACTGGAGTGTCATCTTTGATGTTTTGGAGTCTAGATAGGAAATCAGCCACTGTGTTTTGTTTTCCAGGCCTATCTAGAATGGTAATGTTGAATTCTTGTAAAAGCAATAACCATCTTATGACTCTGCCATTAGTAATTGATTTGTTCATTAGGTATCTAATTGCAGAATGATCTGTGTGAACAAAAGTTTCATAGCCTTTTATATAGTGTCTGAATTTGTTTATGGCATGAACAACAGCTAAAAACTCTTTTTCAGTTACAGTATAGTTTAACTCTGAAGGAGTCAAATTTTTACTGGTATAGTAGATGGCATAAGGAATCATGTCTTTTTGTCCCAATACTGCTCCTAGAGCTGTATCTGAGGCATCTGTTGAAATATGAAAAGGTAACTTCCAGTTAGGTCCCCTTAAAATAGGTGCTTCAGAAATTTTTGTTTTCAGGGTCTCAAAGGCTAACTGGCAATTAGAATTCCATTTGAATTCACAATCTTTGGTAAGTAATTTGAAGAGTGGAGATGCTATCTTGGTGAAGTTTTCTATAAATCTTCGATAATATCCTGTAAATCCTAGAAAAATCCTAACATCTTTTTGACAACTTGGAATAGATAATTTAGAGATGACTTCAACTTTTGACTCATCAACTCTAATCCCATCCCCCGAAATGTGATGTCCTAAAACAATTCCTTCAATAAACATCATAAAACACTTCTCATGACTAAGTGAAAGATTTTCTTCTTTACATCTTTTTAAAACTTTTTCCAAGTTTGCTAAGGCTTCTTCAAATGTGTTTCCATAAACTATGAAATCATCCATATATACCTCTACACAATCATGTATTAGATCCGAAAAGATTCCTAATACTGCCCTTTGAAATGTTGCAGGTGCATTGCATAATCCAAATGGAAATACTCGGTAAGCATAGGTACCCCAAGGACAGGTAAATGTGGTTTTGTCTTGATCCTCAAGTGCTACTTGAATTTGGTTATAACCACTAAACCCATCTAAAAATGAGAAGTACTTTTTGCCAGCTAATGTATCTAACACCTGATCTATGAAAGGTAGAGGAAAATGATCCTTAAGAGTAGCTTTTTTTAATTCCCGTAGTCAATACATACCCTCCATTTACCATTTTTATTTGGCACAATTACCAAAGGAGAAACCCATTGACTATTTGAAATAGGATAGATAAAGTTGACATTCAACAATTTTTGCAATTCTTCTTTAACAATTTCCCTAAGATTTGGATTCATCCGTCTCTGAGGTTTTCTAATTGGTTTACAATTTTCCTCTATGTAGATGTGATGAGTGCAAGTCTTAGGGCTTATCCCTTTCATATCAGTGTACTCCCATGCATATGCAGAAGAATGTATCTGTAATATCTTGACTAACTCTTCTTGTTGAGATTTTTCTAGGTTCTTGTTTATGTTTAAAGTTTTGCCCGGAAATATCTCACTTGTAGAGCTGCCAAATTTATCCATAGAATCAAGAGACATATGTCTTGATGATAAAAAATCAATGTTGGATCCTTCTTGAAATGGTTCATGTTTGCATTATGAAGAGGATTTAAAGTTTTCTAAAGTATTCAGAATTTGACTATCTTCACTAATTTCTGAAATTGTGAAGAGAGGTTGTAAGTCTTCTTCATCCTCTATCCATTGAGTATCATCTAAATCTGTAATTGTCCTTGCTGGAGGATACAAAGTAAATTTCTTAGTTGAACTACCATCAGAGATGTACATATCACCGGATCTACAACTAATGAAAGCATCAACTGTAGCTAACCAAGGTCTTCCTAATATAATAGGATGTCCTCCTAGATTATTCTTAGGAGTTAGGATCATGAAATCCACAGGGTACTCCCAGGAATCTAGGGACACTGGAATATCTTCTATTACCCCATCAGGTTTGATCACAGATCTGTCTGCTAATTGTAATAATTTGGGTGTAAAGAGAATATTAGGAAGTTTCAATTTATCCATGATTTGTCTACTCATGATATTGATTGCTGCTCCTAAATCAATGAGTGTGTTTTGGATCTCAATTCCATTGATGTGAATTTTAACAACTGGATTTCTTGGGTCTAGATACTTTGGAATAGAAATCTTACCCATCATGATATCTGCTATTTTTCCTGCTAGTTGAATTTTCTTTGTCTCTCTTATTCTTTTTCTTGTTTTCTTCATACTCAACTCCTTTATTGTTTTTGCTAAAATTGGAATTTCCTTGATGGCTTGTAATAATGGAATCTTAATGCAAACATTTCTCAGCTCATCTAGGAAATCATAATTAGGCACCATAATTTGTTTTTTTACACCTCTATCAATTTGTAATCTTTCTGGAAAGGGAGGTGTAGGAGTGGATGTTGATGGCTGCTCTAATATAGGAGTTGAAATTATTGGTTCTTTTTGTTTTGATTTTTCAATGTTTGGGTCCTAAAAAGATGTGTCTTCTTCAAGACTTTTATTTTCTCGTAGAGAATCTTCCTCAGAGTTGTCTTGTTCTTGTATGATCACAGAAGGTTTCCTCTTTTCAAGTATTCTTCCAGACCTAAGTTGAACATCACTAAGGTCTAGAGGAGTAATTAAATAAGTTGGAAACTGTTGGCCTTATATCATGTATGTATTCTGAGGATTTTTATTGTTGGGGTTTGGTATGGGTTGAGCAGGAAACTGATTTGATTTCTGAGGAAATGGTAATGGGAGTGGTTGATTTTGATGTTGTGGGTTCTGAGGATTCTGTTGAGGATTTTGAGGAGAAAAATGTGGGTATGGTGGATAGGATGGTGGATATTGATAGTACTGGGAGTATCTTCCATAGGGATTGTGTGCTCCTTGTGCCCAAGCTTGAGATTGATTTTGAAATTGGGGCCAAGGTTGCTGCCAAGAATTCCAATTTAGTGGAGGTTGATTATACAATTGATCATGGAATCCTTGTGTTTGAGGTCCTTGTCAAGGCCTTCTAGAGACAAAATTGAGAGATTTTGTGGAATTTGTAGGAGTTTCCTCTTGAAAGACAACTTTAAGACCAGGAAGTGAAGGAAATCTCTTGGTTTCATGTTTTTCTGAACAAATTACACAGGTCTCTACAAATTTTGCATCCAAAGGACATTCTCTCAAGGCATGCTTCTTTCTACATTTGGGACAAAAGATGGCTAAGGCATCAGATTCAGCTTTTTGCTTGTTTTGTAACTTAAGGGTGTCTATTTGTTCACTAAGACTCCCTAAGATGTCAGATTTGAATTCATCAAGCATATGCCCTATCTCTACCCTACTTACTATCCCAGATGCAAACTTACTTGCCCTTGCAAGAGCAGGGTCTCTTGGACCTTTTATAGTTTTGGATTTCCCTCTTGAAAGGTTGATACATAACTCAGATATTTCAGGTAATGTGAGCTGAGATATATCCCCTTTTCCCATCATATTAAGGATATCCATCCATTCATCCCTAATTGTCTTCAACAAGAGAGCTTTTAAGGTGTCTTGATCTAAGTTCTCCATTTTTTCTCTTTTGATGTTGTAATGAAATCTCTCCAACAAATCTTCCAGGTTTTCATCTTCTTTTTGTATCATCTTGAACACTTCCTCCTTATGATTGACTGGCATACAATAATCCAAATACCTCTCTAGAAATTCTTGTTTCATATCTTCCCATGTTCTAATAGAACTGTTGATCAAACTCATAAACCACTTCAATGTTGCTCCTTTCAATGTTGAAGGAAATAGTTTAAGTTTTTGAGCATCTTGTAAGTAGTCATAAGTTCTACATAGGACTTCAAATTCAAATAAGAAGGTTTCAGGATCTTCGGTTTTAAGTCCATAGAAGTTTGGAAGGACAGAGAGTGAAATGTTTTTGATAGTTGTATTGGTTTCTTCATCTACTATAGGAAACCCAAAAGAGCTTCTCATTTCTCTTCTATCTATTCCTCTACCTCCTTCTCCTTCTGCACCTCTACCTCCTTCTCCTCTACCTCTACCTCTACCCCCTCCAAATAATGTGTGTTCTCCATTAAAGACTCCTCCTCCCCCTTCTTCTGCCATAGTTGATTCTTCTGTGGAAGTGGAAAATTTTGTGTCTCTAGCAGGGGTCCTTGAATCTTCTTCTAAGACAGTTTCAGTGGATGAAGTGGAAGGTCTTTCTAATGGAATATATGATCTTATGTCTTCTGGAAGTCTAGGATCAGTAAAGGATGGAATGTGGGTCTGAGTTGGAGGCGTGCTGGCTCTTGGTCTAGGTGAAACAAGAGGTGTTCTAGGAATCAAGCTTCTGCTTCTGCTTCTTATGAATCTACCCCTTTAGTCTCTCTCTCTACGCATATCATTATTTTTTGGAGTTAAGAAACAAGGCTACCTAGTTACACTTCCTCGGCAACGGCGCCAAAATGTTTGTGCTCAACTTAGTGTTCCTAAATTGAGTTCATTAATTGTCAACCAGGGCTAGTAAACTGTTGAAGTGTGGTGCACTATATGTGCATAGGTATTTGTTTCTCACTACGTTGTGTTTAGTGTTTTATGATGTTTTTGGTTTTATGGTTTTATGTTTGAAAAGGGAAAGAACTAAGTGCTGGTGAAAAGAAGCTATTGGTTATATTAAAACAGAACAAAGCCTAAACTATGGATGGCAAAAAACAAATGCAAAGCTTGATAATGACTTCATTGCAAGGAAATAAACCACAACATGAGCTTGAACTTATCCAATTCATTCATTAAAGGTGTGTTGGAAGAGCTTGAGAAATGGACAAGTTAAGTGTAAATGAAGTTCTCCTAAATAAACAATCAACTCACAATATTACAAAAAAATGATTATTTGTAACACAGTAAGGTTTCTATTCTAGATTAACCTATGATGCTGAAGTTACCCTATTCTGCAACTTGAATTATCACTACTAGGCCTTATTCAGAAGTTTAGAGATTTTCTAGAATAATGTTTGGGAAAAAGGCTATAGGTGAATTTGTGAAAGATTTGCAGAATAATCAAAGCCTTAAACTGGTATTACTGACCCCTGTTCATATGATGATGTATCAATATAAATTCAGAACAAAAGTAAGTTGTAAATAATGAAGGCCGAGAGTGAATTTGACAACTAGTACTACTTGAAACACTAGGATAGAACGCGGTCTATCAATATTAAAATACAGTGACTACAAATAAACTAGATTGCCATTAATCTTTTCTTGAAAGAAAATTAACTGAGACTGAACTAGAGTGCTACTAATCTACTTGAAGTATAGTGAATAGAGTTAAGCTAGAATGCCATTATCAAACTTGAAATGTAGTGACAGAGCTGAACTAAATGCAATCAACCTCCGGAGTGTTATAACTAAATTAACATGCAGCTAGTCTATGGAATTCTACAGCCCATCTCATTCAATATGAATGATATTTTGGAAGAGTTTGTAAAAACAAGTCTGGCTGTATTATTCAATGCAATTGAACATAAACATAAGATTTGAAAGCAAATACAACTAAGATCTAAGATACCACAGCTGTTTCTTATTCATTGTTAATGATGTTTTGGAAGATTTTGTAGGAGTAAGACTGGCTATGACACTTAGTGTAAACAAGCATAAATCATAAAATTCAAAAGGAAATGCAACTAAAATCTACAACACCACAACTATGCCTTATTCATCGTGATGATATTTTGGAAGAGTTTATAAGAGTAAGTCTAGCTGTGATGATTAATGTAAACAAGTATGAAACATAAACTTCAGAAACCTGCTTAAGCTAGAAATGAAAAACGAGACTAAAATACTTATCTAAGCCATATGAACAAAGCTGCTCAGGTAGCAGGGGCCCTCTACCACCGAAGTAGCACGCAAAATCTACTTCAAGATTGACTCAGCACTTTCAATAAAGTGATGCTTCTTTCATTAAAAGAGAAATTACTTCAAAACAGAGTGTTTTCGGACTTCTGAAATCTAGCAATCAAACACAAAATCTAACCTTGTCCCTCGGTTTCCCGAGCCATATTTATAACAAAATTACATAACTATCTTGAGATAACCTAGGGATAATTGTCTTTCCAAATTAAAATCAAACTAGAACTCTGATGGTGGTCTCGTAATATGATTAAGGACATCTGGATTGTCCTTGTCCTATTAGGAGTCTATCTCCTAGTTTGAGTTCCCACGTGCATAACCACCTACATAATTCCGTTCAAAATTCGTGGAGAGCAAAAAATGATGAGGGAATGATGTGGAATACGACCATATGTGTTTTTCTCTGAGATGAAACCTGGAACCTGCGTAGACATGAAGACAGCTGCAGAATCGGCAACTAGCTACAGAATGTCTGCATTCTGTAGCTAGATCTAGTTCAAAAAGTACTACAATGACAAAATCATAAAAACATAGCAAGTTAGTCATGATATTCATTCTTAAAGCAATTTTAATTAATTCTATTGATCATTTGAGCCTGTAATTAATAATGTACAAAGGAAATGGAGTGGAATGTGGTGGAAGAAAGAACATCTTTGGAGCTCAACAGCATGTAGTAACCCTGTGTTAATAGATAGAAGCCAGTGGCTGGATTATTTCCTACAGGAGGACTTGTTATTCAGAAGAAGTCAATTGTGTGTACCAAGATGTTCCATGAGAGAAAATTTGATCAAAGAGAAGCATAGTGGTGGAATTGCTGGACACTTTGGTACTGATAAGACTTATGAGCAGCTGAGTCACTTCTATGACTGGCCCAAGATGAGAGTAGAAGTGGACAAGTTTGTGAAGAATTGCAAAATATGTCAATATGCTAAAGGAAGGAGCTAGAATGCAGGATTATACACTCCCTTGCCTATTCCAGACAGGCCTTGGGACATGGTGAGTATGGATTTTGTTCTAGGATTGCCCAAGAATCAGAGAGGGAATGATGCAGTCTTTGTTGTGGTGGACAGATTCTCCAAAATGGTACATTTTATTCCATGCTATAAAACTAGTGATGCCACCCATGTTGCTAATTTGTTTTTCAAGGAAGTTGTTAGATTGCATGGGTTTCCCAAGAGTATTGTTTCAGAAAGAGACACCAGATTTGTGGGTCACTTTTGGAGGACATTGTGGAAGAAACTTGGTACCAAACTGAGTTTCAGCTCAGCTTATCATCCCCAGACTGATGGAAAAACTGAGGTAGTGAATAGGAGTCTGGGAAATTTGTTAAGAAGTCTTGCAGGAGAACATCCCAAGCAGTGGGATCATATTTTTCCCCAGGCAGAATATGCATATAATGACTCACCAAACAGGAGCACAGGATAGATTTCATTCCATATTGTTTATGGAATGCACCCCAGAGGAATATCAGAGTTAAGAAATCTGGGAAGGGCAGAGCTAAGGAGTGCCGATGGTGAGGAATTTTCTTCAGAGATCCAGGCCATACATGAACAAGTGAAACAACAACTACAAGGCAGCAGCATCAAATACAAAAGTAGAGCTGACTTGAGCAGAAAAGAAGTTCACTTTGAAGTAGGAGATTTGGTTTTGGCACACTTGAGAAAGGAGAGATTCCCAAAGAAGCAGTATAACAAATTGAAGTTCAAAAAGATTGGGCCATGCAAGATACTTAGAAAGTTTTCTACAAATGCTTATGAGATTGAATTGCCACTTGATGTTGGAATATCTCCTATTTTTAATGTTGCAGATTTTACAAGTATGAAGATGATGGTGCAGAAGAAATATCAACAGACAAGGAACAGATTGAGTGGAAGGAGCAGCTACCTCCAGAGCAACCATTGCAACCAGAGAAGATATTGGATAAAAGACCATTTAGAAGGACCAGAGGAAAAGAGTACTTTCAGTACTTAATCAAATGGAAGGATAAGCCAGAGGAAGATGCCACTTGGATGACTGAAGGGATGTTGCAGAAGATAGGCAGATCAGTGGAAGAGCTCATGGACAGGAGCCCATGAAGAAATTTTCCCTCAGGAGTCTGATGCAGGGGAATTAGACACTAGCCAGCAATGTAGGAGTTTTTTCCACATGTTGTGGCTAGGAGGGTTTGAAAAAATTTGAATTGTAACAGCTAGGTGTCAATACCTCAGCTGACTGTATTATTTAGATCAGTTAGAGTTAATGGAAGTCGAATAGTTAGCCATCTGTCATATTTCAATTATTTGAATGAATTGTAATTAGACCTTTGATTTCTAGAATGGTCCTCTCAGAGGAACCGAAGAGTCATATGTTTATGTATATAAATGTAATCCCTCGGATGTATTAAGGGAGAGAGAAAAAGAAGAGGAGGAATAGAGAGATTTCTCTAATAAAATCCGTGTGTCCACAATTGTTTCCAGTTAAATGATTTCGAAGCTTGTTTTCCATTGGATTGACTCGAACCTTTGTCTGTGAAGAGATTGTTTAATTGTGAAGCAATTGAATTCTGTATATATATATAATTACTGAGTCGAACCATTGTATCGACTCTGCATCCCTCTGTCTGTTTTTTCTCTTTAATTTATTCAAACAAACCCTGTTGAATCAATACTACCCGCAGGCGAGGTCTGTGCAGAGGAATTGTGGTCGTGAACACTGTTTAATTGGTAGACTTCTCGCTTTATAAAGAGATAGAGTTGTTGCTCTCAAAACTGGACCCGAGGCTTAGACGTGAGTTAATGAACGAGAAGGATAGTGCAACCGGCATGAACCGTAGTTAATCACTGTACCAAACTTGCGAGTGGATTTACAAAGGTGGATTGCCCATATCGCACCGCTTTTGGTGTATAAGCGGTATTTTCTGGTTGTGGAGTGATTCCATAGACCTATTGACGCGTGGAAAAGTGGACCCCCGGAAAACCACCGTTTAAACCATGCCATCGCACGTTATAGTTCGTACCAGGATGCCGAGCGATATGGCAGAGAGCCGTTGATCTGGGAAAGGGCCATCGGACGGTGGTCGCTTGCTGTAGATGCGCGAACGATAAATGAGGTACGGTGCATGTGTTTGATTGGTCAATTGATCGTAGAAGTGGGGTCCAGAGCTAAAGGTTTATTATAAGTCATTTTTTTAAAAAGCATGGAGTATTAATACAAATTTTTGAAAGTTAAACATTGGTTATAAAGTTCGGAGATAATATGTATAAGCCGGGAAATAGAATTAACGTTCGGAAGTTGTGAAATATTTTATTTGTCAATTTCTTTAAAATTGATAAATAAAATAAAAAGAAGATAAAGAGCCACGCGGGATAAACCAAAGGGAAAAGCTGACAGAGCCACGATACAGTTGACCATCTCTCCTTGGGTTGAATTTTAGTTTTGTTGCGTCACACTGGTTTCCACATCAAAGATCTACTTCCCTTTGTCATTTTCGTTGTCTGGTTCTGATTCAAAATCAGAACTTGCATCTGATTCATATGCCTTCACTTCAACCACCAACGATTGTTTGGCCTAACACTCGCTTGTGTTGTGAGTAGAGATGTTATGAAATTCACACCAATTCCCTATGTCCTTATTTGGATTTGTGGTGTTGTTCTGAGTCACCCCGCTTTGGCTTTGCCCCTTGCTCTATCGTTCGGGGGCACATTTTCCTAACTTCGGATTTGTGGATCCAAAGTCTCACTTCTTCTACTTAAATTTATGCTCCATATTGGCATCATATCGATATGTCGTGCCAAGCAAGGCAATGTCTAGGAACTCCATTTCCTCCTGCATTTATATGTGCAAACAGTTGCGGTACTTGAGCACTAAATGTTTCTCTGAATATTTAATACCCAACTTTGTGTGCAGGGTATGGAACAAATTTGTCACCTTGTGCACATCTTGATCCATTTCTTTCCGCAGCGTGGTCCATTGGATGTACTTGTCCTCATAGCTCCCCACGGGGTAATATTGTTCCTTGATTCCATCTCAGAGAGGGTTCCCTCTCATCCTTTTTCCCACAGTAGGTTTCCCACCAGTCTTTGACATGGGGGGCAGCTTTGAGGAGTGCAAAAGTATTCTTTTCTCGGTCGAAGAAATCATGGATAGAGAAATACCCTTCCAACAAATTAAACCATCTATCTATGGAATTTGCATCTATCAGGCCTTATAATACAATAATTTCAAAGTTGACTTGTACCTTGAAAGAAGTGGTGCCTCCATAGTGGCTGTTGGATGCAGATGCACCGCTGGTGCGTAGTCATTGAAGGATCTAGGAAAAGTTATCCATCATTGCATTCCTTTGTTTCTCGAGGGCCTCCTCGAACAATATTTTGATAGGATATCCTACTCCCTCGTCTTTCTTTTCGTCCCTCGTAGGTGGCCTTTGGGGTTTTCAAGGTTAACCTTGCAAAGGCTCAACCAGATCAAGCCCTAACTCCTTATACCCCGACCTTGTTGGATACATGCAAAGAAGGATCAAGAAAGAGCAGACCACTCTGATACCACTAATCCAGATTTATGAAGGAACATAATAAAATATGGTACTAAACATAAACGTAGAGATGTAGCAGAAATAAAAATTCATTTTATCAATATCAAATAACTGAAATATGCTTACAGACAGAATGGACATAAACTATCTAGGGCGATGGTAGCTTATCTCTAAGAAGAGATGTGGAGGATACATGCCCATTAATTGTGTTACAATGAGGCTCGAAGGCCTATTTATTATTGAGAAACAATGGAAAACCCTAAACATCCAAAAACCTAACCCTAGGAGATGAAACACCAAACTATGGGCCCTGTTGGGGTAAATTGGTACATCAAGTTCTTGGGTTCATAACTTTGGCAAATGATCTTCGTTTGATGCAAAGGATACCTCATTAGAAATATCTATCTGAGGACTACAACTGTTTAAAACGAATTTCAAGTTGAAGAATCTAATTCACTGCTAGTGATTTTCCAAAAAAATGTCGTTTAGGGCCTCAAAATGGCTTCAGAAATTCAAGACTCGAAAAACTGCCAAAAATAGTAAATTGTGCTACAATTAAGGTAAATGAAAAACTGAAAAGAAATAATTTCAGGGGTTCAAGTGGAATAGGCGAGTGGCCATCAATATCCACCTAGATCATGTGGATATGTTTCATAGTCATGAACATGTATTTGATAGGTATATCAATTGGTTTCTTGTTATGGTTGCATTCGTCAAGGGATTGGAGTCCCTTGAGAGATGATATATGTATGTGTTCAGATACAAGGAAGTGTGTCTAGCACAACAAGGTGAGCTAAATGATATATTTTATGTTTATATTATACACTGACAGTTATGTGTTTATGGCAGTATGATGCAGGGGATTGCATGGCAAAAGAGACTGCCATGAAATCTTGGACAAGGCTCAAGTTGAGCTTTCCTTTGGAAGTATTGGGAACCATGGGAATTGAGTCATGGTGTTTGTTTCTAGTCTTGTGCTTTTGGCCTTCTATGATTTTTTTGAGCTTGATTTATGTGTTTTGTTTATGTCCAGTGCAACACCTTGCCACTTTGTTTGTGGTGTCATATTGCTATAGGTTTTCCATGGTTTTCTTCTTTTGTTTCTTATTCTTTCCTTTTATGTTTTGAGTCCTGGGAATTGGTTTGGGAAAGATAAAATTTAATGTAGCTCAGTGCATGAGTAAGTGCAGTAGAAGGTAAGAATATGATAGTCAGTTGGACTAGTTGGGTTCATTGTGGAAAATGGACGGTCGAAGAGCAGTTATGACGAATGTAACAGAAAAGGTAAAGTAAGTGGATTTTAGGCATTAGATGTCTTAGATATTTTGGGAACTTTGTTCTCAATGTTTTGAATGATGCACATGAATAAAGGAAATTCTATAAACCTTGACCTTATGCTACCTAGAAACTATGATGTGCTAGTGTTTATATATGTATACATGTATGTACGTATGTATGTCATGTCTGCCAGGGTCGCCTCAGATCAAGTTTGTTTGATGCTAAATGTTTATATGTATATATTTGTGTATGTATGTCATTTTCTGATAGGATGATGATTGTTTTATGCCAATGATTATATATGTATGTATCTATGTATCTATGTCATTGTCTAACAAGGTTTTCAAGGATCATTCTTGTGGACAAATGATTTCTTTTGCAGGTGAATTGCATGAAGAGGTTCTTGGTATTATGAGGAATCAAGTGGGAAGAGTAACCCTCACAGGTATGAGGTCGGTATCATGTGGACAAGAATTTATTTGCTTGTAATATGCCTATGTTTATGTTATGGACAATTAATGTTGAGTGGTACATCAACGAAGTAAAATCAGTGTAATTTGTGGCATGCTAAGATAAGCATGGATAGTGGAAAGACACTATAAGCAAGGTTACTCGATAGGGACAGTGTGATTTTGGATGTGCAACACTACTGTTGTGTATATTTTTTGCATGATTTCTATTCACTCATTGTACCTATGGTGATGTGTACATGTAACATATGTAGTATTGTGTACATATGACGTTGTATGTGTATTGTATATATGGTGTTGTGTGTATATTTCATATGTAGTGCTAGGTATATATGGTGGATGTGTGGTTCTTTGTACATGACATACTATGCGCATGTTGGATATGCGGTGTTGTGTGCATATGGTGTTGTGTGCATGTTGGATATGTGATGTTGTGCACGTATGGTGTTATGTACATGTTGTATATGAAGTCCTATGTACATATGGTGTTGTGTACATTTTGTACATACAGTGCTATCTACATATGATGTTGGGTGCATGATTATACATGTGGTATTTTGTGCATGTGATGTTGTGTACATGTTGTACATGTGGTGTTGTGTGCAGGCGGTGTTGTCTACATGTCGTGCATGTGGCGCTATGTGCATGTGGCGTTATCTACATGTGGTGTCATGTGTATGTCGTGCATGTGATGTTGTGTATATGTGGTATTGTGTACAAATTCTATAGGTGGTGCGTTGTACATTTTGCATTGTGTACACATTGTGTAGGTGGTGCATTGTACATTTTGCATTGTGTACACATTGTGTCGGTGGTGCCGTGTACATGTGATGTTGTGCACATGTTGTGCAAGTATTGTTGTATATAGGTGGTGTTGTGTACATGTTTTGGATATGGTATTGATATACATGTGGTATTTTGTGCATGTCATACATTTTTTTTGCGAGCATGCAGTACTATGTATGTGCATGGTGTAGTCGTGGTATCGTGACTTGTGTATTCGTTGTGTTGTACACTAATTTTAGGTGTATGTGTTATGTTGTGTGTCGGATGTAGGTGTATGTGTTGTATGCCAGTATAGGCATATGTATTGTGTTGAATGGTACATCGGGTGTAGGTGTATGTGTTGTATGTCAATGTGGGTGCGCGTATTGTATGGTGTTATATGTCTTATGTGGTTCTATGTGGTTGTATGTGCTATTATGTACACTATGTGTATATGTACATAAGTGAATATAAGAAAGGGCACTAGGTTCTTTCTGGGTGTGGCAACTGATCTGGTGTGTGTACAGAAAGAACAAAGGCTGAAGTAAGGACCGATGAAGGATAAGTATCGATATTTTATTTTAGTTTTATTATGCATGTGATCTATGATTTTGACTTATGATGGTTACATGTGATTTATAATAATGGTTTATGTTGATTGCATGTGATTCATGATTTTAATTTATGATGGTTGTGTTTTGAGCTAACCAGATTTGATATGTCTATACATGATGATTTGATCAAAAAAATAGTTTTACTCGTGTGACAGGAAGTAAACAAAAGTGCAAGTGTATCTTCCTGATGAGCTACAAATAAGGTATGATGTGAATTTATTTCAATTTATTTTGAATCTAATGGCAGTTATGTGTGTTAGCGCTCACATCTACCTTAGGCTGAAATAAGGTAAAACTCAAGGCTACATCAAACCACGCTCAGCCTCGTAGCTAGCCCTACGAGGACAGGAGAGGGCTCTCTCCGGGTCTATCTCGGCAAAGGATCTTCAAAGGGGCTGAGATGACTCAAAATTGATACTGATTTTAGGCTAGTAAAGAGATAGGAAAGTTTGATATAAATTTTTTGGGTTTTTGTTCAAAAAATGGGAAAAAACAATTTTGGGTCTGGGGATAAGGCCAGATCTTTGCAGAATTCGAGTTGGGGCGAGGTAGGCAGTAGTCTTGATGCTTTTGATTGGGTATATGGATGGATCAGAATGACAAGGAGCTGAATAGGGCAAGGGAGAACATGGATCCTCTCCAAACAGGCGAAAACATGTAAAACTAAACAAATTTAAAGACAGAGCACTGTAAATAATGGATTCAACCTCATTTACTCATTCATTTAGTTTCAGAAGCATAAGAATGGAATGGCATACATTAAACATGAAATAAATTACAAAAAACTGAGAGAAAACACCATCAAGAACTGAAAGCCACAAGAATCCCAACAGGTGCTGCAAAACCTCTGATCTTTCCTTAGCCAAAATATGAAAAATATGTACAATAGTGTGCCAAAGTTTTCCCAAGAGTCCAACCTGTCCAACGTCTCAGAAATTACATCATATAGACTATCCTAACCCCTTCTCACACCTCTAGGGGTCGAATTCCTCCTTCTAGGAGCAGTTCCAACTAATTCTAAACAAGGAGCTAGAATATAGGCAGCCAAACAACTTGCCTCTAAAAGGAAGGAAACTGATTCTTTCACTTGATTTTTAATTTTTTAGGAGTGAATCATCTAGAATAGGTAAAAATGAGTCCAAGTTACATGCCAACCATAATATTACATCAAGATAACTCAAAAATTTCATCCACAATCAAAACCGGTCTAACTGGCCGAAATTCTGAGCTGGAAGGTGAAAAATTGACCAAAAATCCATATGAGTAGCACGCTTGAGCTATATGAGCAGCGCGCCTT